>SSBO01000009.1:2864162-3464162 GCA_005281725.1 Wuchereria bancrofti | reverse complement strand
TTTTAAATTAATTAAATAAAATCAATTTAAGATATTAAAAGGGCCTAACACAACATGCCCAACATGCCTAAAGTATTGTAAACGTCCTTCGTTCTTCCACTCGTTATGTGAAAAAGGAAAAATAATGTTATTCGTTGCTGATAGCAGTTGTTCATTCTTAAATACATCATACAAATACACACATACGCATGAGCAGTAGATCAAGCCAAGAACGCACTTTAACTCTTAACAGCGCCGAATAACTTAATGACCTGTCTACTACTCGCTCGCTTCCTCTCATCCAGTCCATCATCGTCACAGAACGCCATCGTGACATCTCTTAATGAACTAATTAATGTCGGAACTAATTGAGATGTATTCATATCTGCGTAATTCGTCGGGATATTAATTTGCTATTATTATACCTTAACAATATCAAAATAATAATCCACAAAATATCTCACTGGACTTGACAAAGATCCTTCCCTTATTAAGCAAAATATAAAAGATCAGCTGTCACCTAACTACATCTTTCATTCTTTCCGTTCTCGCATGTTCCATAATATGTTTCTATCGTACAAGAATTTTGCAAATTTTATGAATCGATCAGCACAACAGGACGAACGAAATATCATCTAATGGAGGATTTGGAAGATGAGACTTGAGGGGATATTTAGACGGTAAAGGTCGGGAAAGGGAACGATCGTTAAGGATATGTCTCACCTAACATCGAATTCTTCTTTTAAATATTTACTTTATAATTAATTTCATTACCCTAAAATATGAGATAATTTATGGGCAACAAACAAGAAAGGTTATAACAGTTGATGTTATTTTATGATTAAGTGCACATGAAAGGTAGGGGGCATTATAGTTCTACCAAGTAGTCGCCAGATTATGCTTTGTAATAGGCTCATTTTTTTTATTTATAGAGTTCTCGGTCTCTTTTTCTGTAGGACTTAAAATTAAAAAACAAATACCACAGTACATGACACTCATCTCTCAACCTGAGAATTTCACTACAGATTAATTCCCTCTGAAAGATAGTGTAAAAAAGACTTAATGAGATGTTTATTCGTAAATGGACAATGTAGCAACAACAAATAATAATGATACTTACATACTTCTATCAAAAAACATAAAGTAAGACCATGAATATTCAAATCATATAGATTTCAGTTGTCCGTTTCAATTCATCATCCTTATACATCTTGAACTCTTATTGACACTTCTCTCACAAACTTAATGAGAGAAAAACTATTGAGAAGTCCTCGTCAAAACCACGAAAACCAACCCGTTCTAACTTTCACCTCTTGTGTTCCACCTTTTTCTTGAAATTTCGATTTCTTCAAATCTTGCTGAAGACGTTCCAGATGGACACCTGTTTCTGTCCATTTAGCACTAGTCAGCCATAACTTATTGAGAATTTTTTCATCCGATGTTAGCTGATGCCATGGTAGTTCGCTTCTAATTGAGCTATAACTTATTTTACATTAGAAGATTGTGAAAATACGAGAAACTGCTCGATGGTACAGGAAGTCGACATGTTTGTCTATAACTCTTTTTTTTTAATTTTAACGTTATTCTAATTAACGAAAAAAAAGTTTTTTTTTTTTTTTTTGGTAGTTCACTTCTAATTGAGCTATAAAAAAACTTAAGAAAAAAAAACTTCCTAATTTTAACAGAATGCAAAAATGTGGAAGAGTTAAGTAAAAAGACAGTGCATGAAAGAACAGGCATGTGGGACAAAGTTACTTAAAGATTTCAAAACTTTCTGACAAAACTAACTTCATAAAAGTCCCGTTCACGCCTTCCATCTTTTCGTCCACAAGCGCATATAATACGGGACGAACGGCATCGCTAACCGATTGTGCAGCAACGAGTCCATAAACCCATCTGTAAAATCCCCACTTTTTTGAAAAGTCAAATAACTAAGAAGACCTTTTCAAAATTTTCGAGTAGATCCACAAAAAATTACCTTTTCAGAGACTTACACCACCGTATAAAAAATATTCTGTTATCGGCTGCTTCCAAACGATAAAATAAGTCAGTTCTTGTATAACCTGGATCAACCATCGTAACTCGTAGATTTGTATCTGGAATAAAATCATTAAAAGCAATTTGGAATGGACTGCACCATCTAAAAAAAGAAACAAATGAATAACCCCAAATGGTCCAAAAGTAAATAGTGACACCTAGCTTTGCTTTATCCTCTGCTTATCAAGTTCATTTTTGCAATGTAACTCTCAAAGTGACAACCATTTCTCAGTTCTCACTTAAGAAAAAGGCAAAAAATCAGGAAACATATACATGGACTTCTAATTTAGAAAGAGTAAGGACTGTAGTGAGTTTAGCCTCCTTGAAAAAAACTGACTTTTGACCTTTTCCGACAACGATTTCACGAAAAGAGCCAAAGCAAGTTTACTCTGATAGTAAGCATCCTTTCTGGCTTTCTCAGGAGATTTTAGCCACTTCGTTAAGTCTGCCGAATTTAAATCATCAAAATTTAACTCATCTCTGTAAAAGATGTTAGGCTAAATAAAACAGGCATCTTCCACAAAAAAGAGGATAGCAGAAATCCTTCACATGACATGTCCAGCAAAGTAGCAAATGAAATACAAATTTTGAAAAATGAAATAGATAATTTACAGGTTTAGATCTGAAGTATTCAAAAACACGAGGCGAACCGGACTTGACTGCTTCCTCAGTCGATCATACAATAATGATGTTAACAAAAACGGTCCCAAATGATTTGTCGCAAATGTGCGCTCGATGTAATGCTGCAAAGAAGCTGTGTATTGAAGTAATCAAAATCATGAATAAATCAATGTAACGCATGTAACACAGTAGTATGCATGTAACACAATAGTACGCATGTAACACAGTACTATGAAAAATATTGATAATAAAAACAGCTCTTTGAAAAGGTTCGTGATGCTAATCGTCAAACTATTTTGCTTATTTTATGGTAGAATGGAGAATTCATGGCGAAACATAAATCATGGATCAATCGCTTTCGACATAGCATGGTAACACTCAACGATTAAAATTTTCAAGTTGCTGACGAGAATTCAAGCGCAAATAATAAAGTCCGAAAGTTCAAGCTCAACAAAATAAAGACTTTTAAAGAATGAAACAGCAGAAACATAATGTTGAGGATTTTTTTTAATGATATCATTAACCTTATTCGTTTGCCGACTAGATTCTGCGGTAGCTGCACTGTAGACTATACCGTCAATTTGTTCTATATTTCCTTTACCTATAAGAATAAACCATTTTGCAGGAAGACATTGATGTGCATCAGTTCTTCGAAACTAAAGCTTTATTCTACCGGTAATATTCGTTTAATAAATACTTTAATGACTGGAAAACTTTCTTGTTCTTTTTAAATGTTTCTATAATTTATGGAATGCTTAGAAAAATCTATTTTTTAAAACAAAATTCCAGAATTTCCATTTCTATGCCAAAACAGAGATATGCTACAAGAAATAACTTTTTAATTAGCTAATCTTACCTGTGTTAAGTTTGAGAGCAAACTCTCGTACTGAATTAAAGTCTTCCAAATTTAAACGTCTACAATAAATCTCCATATTTTTTGTTGCTATTACTAAGTTTCGGCGAACTTCAATACATTTACGATTATTCCTGTAAAGCTGCTTAATTTGAAGTATGAGTAATTATCTTATGTCGCTTGATATCTTTATCTCTGCATTTGTAGGCTAATCTCAGAACCTTTGAACATTAATAAATGATGACTCCAACGCCAAAATGTTAAATTAGTATGTCTTGTTGCAGTCCAAACATTTGTTTTCAAAACAGCCATTTGGTGTAAATTGTTTTTCTATCCTTAATTTCAAACATTCTTGGCAAACATTGTGTTACACTAGCAATTTTTACTTAACAACTATATTAATAATGACATATGATCCTACCTACAAGCCATAATTACTTTTGCTTTTCGCATTGCCAATTCTTTGGCTGTTTCTTTGCCAATACCTGAAGAAGCACCCACAACGATGTATGTTTTATTCACCAAATCATGTTCCAATTTATAATTATCGTGTGGCTTACCATAACTAAAATCAAGCAAATTAACACTTTTAAAAGTATTTTAATTGAAAAGTGCTGGAAATAGTTATACCTTAATTGAAACAATGTAATTATCATTCAGCAACATGCACTTTTGAGGAACATGTTTACATCAATCTATTAACACGTATTTTCTGCTCACAAAATAATTGTGGGAGAGGAAAGCTATTCAAACTTTCTCTGAATAATGTTTGAAATGCTGCCATGTATATAACAACGTAAAAATAAAACACCTTTGTTAGGACATCTTTGCACAACTCATACATTTGTAATAAACTTTTTTGCTAAAACAAAGTTTTTCAGTGTAAAAAGCATAAACATTTCAATATCTTGATCCTCATACCTTTACATGGAAAAAGCATATTCCCATTAAAAAAAAACATACAAGTAATTGTAGTAGGCACCACTAGCACCTGCACTCACAGCAAGTACCACCATCCAACCCTTTGATACCCTCGTTCTCATCCATTTTGGAACGTACATTAATATTCCTGTAAAACCTTTGCAATTTTTACCTTTCCAACGGTCAGCAATACCTCATCTTTCCAACTTTTAAATCTTGGCCAAGTGCTGTCTTGTTACTTGTATCTACGATCGGTTAAAGAGATGTTGCAAACAACTAATCCCATCATATCATTGATGCTCAGTTCGCTTTGCAAAGCAACGAAGAATTAGGTTCAAATGTTTCAAAATGCGGACAGTAAAACAATTATCCCATAGATCTCTAAACACCAAGCAGTTACTTCCCGTTCTTTATGCTGATAAAACTTTTGAAATGCAGAAAAAATACCAACTGCTTCCCGTAATTTAAACAAACGAACATTGCCAAATACTGCTATTTTTTGCAGAAAAAAAAAATATCTTAAAGGTGAATCAATAAAGAACTGAATAACAACCATGAAAAATACAGCCCAAATGTAAACCAAAAATCAAATTAGTAGAATGGGATATAAAAATAAGAAGAATTAATCGGAAAGCTCCAAATATTACGAACGATGGAAAAAATGATATCGAAAACAACAGGTTCGTATTACACACGAACATTGATTTTTCACGAAAATCATCATTTGATGAATAACGCAGATCAGAATGGAAGAGCTTAGATGCGTAAGAACATGATTCAGTGCTTCAGCAACAAACGGAACAATGACAAAGTTGTACCAATAAAATATGCAATATGCAATTCATATAAAAACCAATATTTAATCGTGTTTTCTTGGCATTAATGCCTTATTGATATTTTGGATCACTGCGACATCATTTAAATCCATCATTTGCCTCAGATCGTACTCCTGTTTCGGTTCTGTTAATTGTGACTTTTAATAAATAAAGTTAGTTACTAACATATTTTGATCAAATCTATAGTAAACATCCAAAAAACTATTAGAATACAACAGGTAAAACAATAACATCAACACCAATTTACAATTAGTACCTCACAATCGAAAAGTTATTCTTAATGAATTTTAGAAGTCCTTCCCATGGCTTCCTTCATGATAGAAGTATAAAAAACGTCAAATAACTATCTACAATTTTCAAGACAAAAAAAAAAAAATAATTTCCATTTTCTGACAATCTGACAAAAAGGAAATTCTAAAAGCATTTAGTCCCAAAAGACAAATATAAAACCTAGTAGCATGCAAAAATGAAATCTAAAGGTAAGCGGTGATTAAACAAGTTTTTTAGCTTCAAAGAATCCCTTTAAATGACGCATTTGCCAAGCTCCGGTTAATAATAGTACAATTGTTTGTGCAATGGACCACCACAGCACTCGTGAATTCGTATTTTCGCTTGTCTGCCGGAAACGTTCTTCCCTTAAATTAATTCACAATTGCAAGTAGGAGAAAGCAGATGAACTGAGAATATTGCAACCACTGACATACATAAATTTAACAGCTTTCAGAAAGCCCAATTAATTATACATACTATGTATTGTGATACACAGTATTAAAAGAATCCTGCTATTCTTTATAGCAAATGTTACAATTTTTCAAACACTTTGAAAGTGATGACATGCATACCTGTACCGCTGATAATTCTGTTCCTTCGAAATTTGTTCAACCTGATCAAGTAACTGCCTAACTCGCAGCTGTAATTCATTCAACTTATCTTTTGCGGCTACCTAAAATGACTTATGTATTTTAATATAGATTTATAACAAATTGACAGATTTATGACAAACTGATGGTAGCTCCTG
Source organism: Wuchereria bancrofti (assembly GCA_005281725.1). Classification (NCBI taxonomy): domain Eukaryota; kingdom Metazoa; phylum Nematoda; class Chromadorea; order Rhabditida; family Onchocercidae; genus Wuchereria; species Wuchereria bancrofti. The sequence goes on along the minus strand of SSBO01000009.1, from coordinate 3,457,897 downwards.
CAAAATACAGGAATTTAACAGTAGGTTGCTGAACATTATAAAAAGATTTGCGTTATATCAAGTGAAATTCTAAATGAAATGCTACAAAATTTGATCAAAGTACTAAAGAGTAATGTAACTTTCGAAATACTGCTTTCGTTCATGAATAAATAATAATTAATATTACTTGCTCGTAGTCCTGAGTGTGTTCACCAGTCTGAATGTCAAGGTATACCCGCAACTGTGCGCCGCTAAACCAAGAAGTTGAATTCGAATATAAGCAAATGAAATGTTCTCCAGGTGAGTGGGAGGTAAATGTAAATCGTCCTTCACTGGTATATAATTTTGACAAGATTATCTGAAATGTAGTAAGCAGTAAAGGGAATTTAAACTTTTCATTATATTATTTAAATGATTAAGTAACATATGATTCTCTGTCGTATGAAGCTATCGTATGAAAAGAAATTTTAAACTAATGAAGCAATACAAAAACCATTACAACCAAAACCTTTCCACATCATTCATTAGAAATAAATTTAATCCTAACATTACTAGGAAGCGTATGTTCTGCATTACAGATACATCAGTGTATTTGAAAGAACAAAATACAGAACTGAAGCGAACTGAATCTTCAAACATTGATGGGAAAACTTCACCACGTCGACTAGATTTTTGAACAATTTATTTCCACAATCCATAATTCATGTTCACTTACAAGACTAAGTAAAGATTACCTTATCTTCTGGATCTTTAACTTCGACATGCATGCCAATTCGCGGATACTCACCATAACCTTTCGTGTTCGGGTCATATAACATCACCTTGTAATTACCAATCACAGTTGTTTCATCAGGTATTTCCTCAATGAAACATTTCCGCTCAGTTTCAGCGATATGGAAATATAAAGCGCGCACCGAACTACACAATAAAGTTACCAGAAGCAACAGCGCTGACATTTACTATCTGCAATAATAAATTTCATTCTATCATGAATAAAAAATCCAAACATCAATTCCACCAAATGGAAGGGTTTTTAGTCAAACCAAAAGAGTTCTAGCAAATATACAGAGGTAATTAATTAACGCCTAAGTACTAATGCACACAAAAACATGTGGTTAAATAGTGTGTGAATTTTCGTGAACTGTGCAAATACCACATATTCCTTCATGAAATCACCTCCATATGTGCATTTTAAAACTGTCTGAATCTAAACATTTTGTAATCCTTCGCTTGCTTCTGGTAAGGTTAAATGGCAGAATTTACGGATTTCTATATACCGTAAGAATCAGTAAACAAAGAAGCAAAGACCAATGAAATTACTTCGCTATGCCAACTCTTAATCAAGGAATATCATCTCTTGGATAATGACAATAACACCACAAAATTTGCCACAGTAATATGACCTCAACAACACATATGAAAATTATAAAAACAATAATCCTTAATGAACGCAAATTTTAATTTTTTATTTAAAATTACAACGAAACCATAATTTATGTATATCAAACATTGACATACTACGTGGGTTTAACATGAGTAAAAATTAATCAAAGATTGTTGCGTAATAATGTCACAATTTTTAAAAAACATTCTCATCTCATAACCATAGTAAGACTGACACTGGACATTAGACATGTGCTTCATATTTCCATGTTTGTTTTATTCCATATGCCTCTATAACCTCAGCTAATTTTGCAATCGGCATGAATCAGCAGCACATTCGCTAATCTTTCTATAAACTAACAACTTCTGTGTGGCAAGACAGTTCATTAAGAAATTAACTATATTTTCTGAGGTGAATTCCCAATTAAATCCTAAAAATTAATCCACGAAATCAGCAGAATAAACTGATCCATAGCATGCTGACTCATTAAGACCTAATTTTTCTAAACAAAACGCGACGTACTGTATAAAGAATAAGAAATGAGTACTGAATAAAGAATATGAAACTGGTTATATAGTCTGTAAAAATCCAATAAGCATAAGACTAGAGGAGGCAAATTAAAATATACCGGATTAAAGAAAATATAGAAGACGCTGAGCTGTACAAGCAAAAATATAAAATTCACTGGCTTAGCTTTGAACAATACATAAAGAAAATGAAAAATTCAGCAAAAAATTCGGAAAGAATGGCAAGTAATTTCAATAATTTGCTACCTACCCTTCCAATGGATCCAATTCTTCATTACTACAGCTTTGTTTTTGACCGTTTTTATTTTCAATAAAATTATCTTTATTAAAATGGCTAGTCTCCATGGAGTTATCATAGCTGATAAGACTTAATTGTTGGAAAAAACCCAATCCCAAACGGAGATAAAATGGTAACTATGATATCTGCAAATCAAACTTGAAGAAAACAAGTTTAGAGAAGCTAAATTACAACACTTGTCCTTCATTTTGACCAAAAATTTCGCCTCTTTTGAAGGAAAAAAAAACTCTCTACTTACGCATTCAGAAAAAGCATACAATTCGCAAAAAATTCACTTTTCGAAGGAAGATGAAGTAACAAAATAACAAAAAAATCGTATGAGAGGACACAATCCACTACTCATAATTGAGAGTTTCTGAGCAAAATAAATTATGCAGCTTAAGTAAATAAAGACGTGAAGTTCCCATCGAAACTACACATTACTCACACACCGATTTGAAGCACGTTAGTTTTGCAGAAAAATACAATACGTGGAAAATAGATGAAATAAAAGTAACATTTAACACCGAAAGAAATTTAAAGGTCTCCTGAAGAAAGATACCTGAACATGTTGCTAGTAAAGACTAAGCCGTTCAGATTAACAGAAGTTTAAATATCGAATGAATCAGAAATCTCAACTAAACTTTGGAACTAATTAACATGAATGAAAATGCATGAACACCATTATTCACTGGTCTTCAGATACCAATTTGAATGAAAGCAAAAACGGTAAAGACAGCACCTGATCTGAAAAGTTCCAGACCAAACAAATTCAACAAAGTTTAAAAACAGATCTACTAAAATAGATATTTTTACAAGAAAGTCTACTGCAAAATTCATATTGCACGAACATGAAATCAAAATGCTGGAGGCTTCTCAAATATCCAGCGTTGCCGTTCATCCGTAACATCACATGGCATTAAAACCAGAACGTTATCTCGATCACCAGAACTTGACAACAGCAAAGCTGTACACTGGTTATTTTTGAGCAGTCTTCCGTTTGTTTCATCCAAAATCCATCTCCCCCTAGTCTGTAACAGTGTAGTAAAATTGATATATAGTTTATCACAAAGAATCATTAATGAAATATCAATAAATCAAAGCCACAAATGACCCGAAATGGCTTTATACATTCTGAGTAAGATAAAATTATGACTTGAACTTCAATAATAATGGACAGAAAAATACTGACCATATTACAATAGTGTAGAATAAGCGTTCCTTTTTCATCATCCGTTATGCACAATTTTGAATATGGACTCTTCAAAACACCAAATTTGTCATTTAATACCCACTCCTATAAGAGTTTTACACATATTATTAAAATTATAAAATGAAAAAGAAAAAAAAAAACATTTCTGAGCAATTTCAAGCCTTATTCTACTTCATATAAATGAATAAAATCAATCAGAGCAGCACATGACTTCCGTTTAAAACAGTATAAGAAGTCAGGTTCCATAAGATCTTGCTAGAAACTGGAATCACTTATACGAACTTAGATGCAGGCATTCTGTCGATTGCTTTGGCAATTATTAAGTTCAAAAAAAAAAAAACCTGAATGAGCACCAAATGTAAAGTTAATCTCGGTATTTCAGACTGCACTGATTCCAGTTTAGCAGAGACTTAGAATTTCAATAAAATGCATATCCACTTCCAAACAATAAAATCTTGTCTCATATCAAATCATACCTGATTTCCTCCTGTACCATGACAACGGTAAATACCGACGGATGATAAAGCTGTATGCTTACCCAAAGAGTCAATACAAACTTTCCCTTGCCTGAACGTCAGGTATCGTCCTTGCTCTTTTGAGGGAATTCTGAATAAAAATTTTAGGAAATTTCACTTTTTATCATATCTTTTCCACTTTCAAGCATAGTTACACGGGATTCTTCTGTTCTTTCATTAGCCCAAATTTTCGCCTTCAGACGCTTTATTTAGGAAGAAATTAAATAATCTTCACCAGTTTCTTATCAACCTTATTCTTTTTTAGCCTAATTTGTTGAATCATTTTAGAACGACGAAAATGAACATATATTTAACGTCAGTAAAACCACTTCACCTTTAATGATGAACGTGTGTTTGCATTTAGAAAAACCTTACAGAAAATAAACAAGAAACTGTGAAAAAAAAAAAAAAAAAAAAAAAAAACGCACGTCAACTCAGGATAAATCTCTTTTAAATACCAATCGAAATCCTTGCAGTGCAACCTTTTCTTTAGATCCAATCTCGCCGTGATGCTGCAACAAAAAAAAAATAAAATAAAGTAAAATGATCACTGTAAGAAATTAAAATTTCCAATTAAAATATGAACAATAAAAAACACTTACTCGCCAAAATTAACATATCGAGCAGATGGTACTTTTCTCAAATAGAGGTGCTTATAATCGCCTAGCCATACTTCAGCGACTCGCCTTGTATTTCTACAAAAATAAGCTTGTATTAATCTCAATGTCTGCGAAATAGCTATAAATATCGGCCCAAATAGAGAACTCTGCAACCATGAATTCATAGCATGGAAAAAACCTTAACGAAAGCTCACTTTTGAAAAACATTGCTGCTGCCACCAGGAAAAGTATAAGGATGTTGTTTCCGAAACACATGACCAACTCGACTGCACGGAATAATTTCCAATGAACCGCCGCACAGCCACACACGAAATGACAGTTCTGCATATATAGTTACTGGAGAATAAACTCATCAAATAAAACATATCAAATATGAAAGAACAACAATAATAAAAGACATGTTTTTGTTCTTGTTAGTAAATAAGACAATTAAAGTTGCTAAATCTCACTACAGCTAAATCCTAAATCTCACTGAGACTAATAAGAAATGGCACAATGCCTGCAGGACAATTCGAAACCAAATACTTTCCGACTTTACTATTTCACGTTATTTTGCATCTTCAACCTGTGAGTTACCAATCTCATTATTGATTAGGTTCAGAAAAGGCTTTAATCCTATATCATTTTTGATGGACTTTTATTCCAGACTTCATAACCTTGGGACCCTTATAAAAACTTGAAGAAGAATTCATAAACCAACCAAGATTTTCGCCACCCCAAACATCCATTTCTTCATCATATGTGCCTAGTTTTTCAAACCAGTCTTTCTGGATCATAAATAAACCACCAGCTATTACTGGCGTCCTAAAACCAGAATAAAGCGCTTTATAAACGAAACAATGAAACACATATGACATAATCAAGATCTTAACTACCTAACATTAATCTAACAAAACCTAGAATCAAATTTAAAGAATAAAGTGTCTACTACAACATTGATTCATCAACCTAAAAATTAATCTGGGAAAAAGTGTTGCTAAAAAGCATCACCACATTCCTTCCTTGGTGCTTTAGGTCGTGCGAAAAATGATTTCACATGTAGAAAACAATCGTAGAATTAAAGGATTTAAGGAAGAGGATCTACCTTATAGGTGCCGTAGGTTGTGCATGTCGATCATCTCGTAACTTGCCCAACAAATATTCCCATTTAAAGATGAGATTCCATTCAAATCCTAGGCAAGATGAGAAATGGATTCAAACTGTATAAAAAACAAAACAGTTTAAAGTATTTGCGGAATTTTTTGATATCGATGTGTCTCATTTCCACAACAGTGAACAATACTCTTCCTTGCATTACCTACACATTTCGGTCGCAATGATGCATTTTCTAACGATCCGAAAAGAAGTGAGACCTCCTCTTAAATCAGCACTCGCAGCAATATATTTGAACGTATCTTTGTCGATAATATCAATAACGGGAGCAACGACGGCTCGATGATTTTCTTTAACACGTGCAAGAAGTGGTTCTAACCAGTTCACATTGCATTCGCAATGACTATCCAAGAAAGTAAGCACTGAGGCACGCGCCAATGTTGATCCTTTTACACGTGATCTTATCAAACCTTAAATTTGTTAATAAAAAAAATGCTGAATAGCGAAAAACAACACACACTTTGCACCTGTTTTTAGAATTTAATTTAAATCATTTCAAGATCCAAGATTTGAAATAACGATACTTTTTAAAATTTCTGTTTCAATCATAATTGTCAGGTTTCTAAATTTCCACTATTTATAATCCAGCCTTCTGACAAACTTTGAAAGTTAACTTTAACAAAGAAAAAAAATTTTTTGAGTGGTTGTAGTATCATCTTTTAAAATGTTAAATCAAATTTTCAGATTCTAAATTTCGAACAAACCTTCACGTTTTGTATTTCTTATAACAACAACATTTTCTATTGGCAGCAAATCTGTTCCAATCGTAACTAAAATAAGTTTGCTAAAGTATATTTTAAAAAGTACCATGCCTATAAAAATTTTAAACACAATTCTTCAAATACTAATACAAACTATGCGATATTTAATGTAAGATTGGACATGAAAATACAACTTGTTATTGTCAGGAGGCTCAAAACTCATAGATTCCTAATATTACAAGTGAAACAATCTTAAAAAAAATCCACAATGTCAATCGACAATTTATAATGAACGTGGTCATCCCTATTCAATTATGCCATGATCCACATTTTCATATTTGAAAATATTTTAAAAGTTATAAAATACAAAATATCTTACTCTGCAAGAAATTCGTTTCAATTAACACACTTACTGTCATCTGAAAAATCATCAACAAGAATAATTTCGTGAAGTAATTGTGGTGGGGATCGAAGGAATACACTGACGATAGTACGCAGTAGTGTCGAGCGTGCCTCATTATGATAAGTTATTACAACTGAAGTTGACGGTAGAGTTTCTACATTGTATATCGGAGTCCCACAACTGAAATTTGGAATCCCGCTATAGTTTTCTTATTTATTGCTTATAAGAAGCTGCTTTTGAAGCAATTTTAGAAATCGTCGGTATTTTGTCTCTTTCACAGATTTCCAAAATGAAGAGTGGAAAAAGAAACCAATCCATTCCCAATTTTCTATTCAATAAAAACTTTAAAAGCTAAAACATCATTTTAAAACATCATTCTAAATTCATAGTTTCTCTTTATAAAATCTAAAATTTAGTAAGAAATTAACAGCGGTAAATGAATTCGACTAAGGACACCGAATAAGAATTCCAAATCTACCTTGTTTCCCGGGAATCGATAATATCGCGATCCCATCTTGTTGCATCACTGGCAGCCTGATTAAACTTATTTGCAGCGTATCTAAAATTATAATCCGTCAGTAATGTAGCTATTTTTTGGTTGGGAATCATATCTTAAGAAGCTATAGTTCATTAAAGAATTCAACATATTGTGGCACATGCTTCATGTCAACAGAAATTTCTCTTTTTCCTCCAAGTGATTTTTAGTCCAAAAGACGAAAAAAAAAACTATTTCGTCATTGCATTAGTGGTGCAACTACTGCGAACGGAGTAAGGGAACGCAAAAGAGTCTTTAATTCAATATCTATGAAATAATGCAACCCGTATATTCGATCAATTGTTATATCTCTGTTATTATATTTAATTACACAACGAAGTTCTTATATAACAAATATTCAACAAATCCTTCACAGTCTAAACAAACAGTTACTTAAAATAATCTGGCGTAATGGACCAATGAAAGTTTTATAATAAACAACAATCTCTTTATGTTCATATTTCAGCAAATAAAATTCATAAATACGTACAGCTTACTGTTTTATAAAATGGAGACTGCAAAAAAGAAAAAAGAATTACCTGTCTTCACCTGGTTGCAAACCACCCTTCTTCAAAAAGGCTTCATGGTCAAAATCCTTCCAATTCAAAATTTTTTCCGGTTTCGAGTAAACAATAGCATTCTTCAGTTGATTCCTTTTTAAATTAGTACTAGCTTTTTCAAAAGATTGCCAAAATTTCTAAAAAAAGATATTCAATTTTCATGACCATCGCAATTTTTACATCTTCAGGGATAGAAATTGTTTTTCAGCGAACCGCCACTCCAAAAATTGTCATTCTTTGACTTTTAGGAAGAAACAGTAGACATTACATATCACATATACAAACACTTCATATCATATGCAACCCTTTATTAGTGAAGGAGGGATAGAAGAAAACATTCATCATTTCAGAATTCCATCATAAATACTCTCCCTTACAGCCACGATGCAGCATCAGTTTTGGTCTGATGCAGGAGACTGTTAATAAAAGCTTATTTGAATTCTTCAAAAAGACTAATGAAACATAACAAATTTCCACTCCACCCTTTTAAATCCACAGTCCTCAAGCCTTTCAATTGAAATATAGCTGGTAATGAAGGCCGACTAAATTACATTAAAATGTGTTACCTCTCGCAGAACAGCACCAGTGTAAATTCCACGAGCAGGAATTGACGCAAACGAATTCAATAAAGAACTGTTATAACTGTGATAAACGATATAGCCAACAGTTATAAGCCAAGCAAGCAAAAGGAATGATAGTGCCCATTTTGCTCGACATCTCACCATCACTACTAGTCAACCTATAGAAATGTGGGTTACTTTTAATGCGCCTGGTGCAAAAATATCTGTTAGACATGAGATAATATAGCAGCTAACTAGTTCATAATCCAAAAAAGCAACACAAGCGATGCTGTCCTAACTTATAAACAAGCAATTTTCAGCATAACAGTTCTTAGCGTCGAATCCAATATTAAAATAATATTCAAGCTATTTTAATTTAAATTGGCATTTGTAAATCTTTTTGAAGAAAAGCACTATTGTCTTTCGATCTCTCGAATTCATTCACCTGGTTACTGAAGTTGAAAAGAAATGTCTAAATTCAAATGAATATAATCTGGTGTCGCAGTACTGACGTTAGAAATGTCGTAAAACAGAAACTACCACGAGTGATAGCAATTCATAATTGAGTATCGGTTTAAACAATATTTTTCAACTTTGGATTCAATGTTTTAATGTATTAATGTTACTAATTCAACTATTAAATGCAAGGAGCTAAAATAAAATTTTTCTTATACAGAGCACTCTTAAAGGAATCTAAAGGTTACAGAAAGTTCATAACGATGACCACTAATTCACAACATACAGAAACCAGGAAATATTATGAAAAGTCTGCAATCATATGGTGCCTCAAAAGCAATCCGTTGACTTTCTAACGATTTTATCACTTGGCAATACCTGGATTAATGAAGCTATTAGTTTGTAATTAACGTATGTTGTCACAATCTAACTACTGTAATGCAACAAATAATCGATAAAAGGCTTAACTGAAATGCAGCAGTGTAGTCACTGTCAGTTTAGTAAAAACGCAATTTCTATTATTAATAAAAACTATACCCAAACTGATTTCTCGACAAAAAATGCAGTCAATTTGGGCAAAGAAATTAACTCCTTCCCGATGGGTTCATTGCAACCATTTGGCTAGCTGGATGCTTTTGTCGGGTTTGTTTAACTGAAACCATCCACTGTACATACATATCACATTACATCCATTCTAAACCACATATATACTAACAAAGCGAATGGATAATAAAAAAAGAGAAAAAACGTCTTCTATCAGCTTAAATATCTTGATATTTCTTTCAGAACGATTACAATTAAAAACCACAACCGAAATAGTTCTACTTTCAGCATGTTCTTCTCAACTAATGACAGTGCATATTGTTCAAAATCTAACCAATAACATGAACTCAGTAAAAGATACCGAGAGATCAGTCAATAAAGACCATTCGTAATTGATGCTTCTATTGATGATAAAGCGGAAAAAGGACAAAAGAGGAAAGCAAAATAAAAGTTTATATATATCAGATGCTTTCAAGCAACAATAAGTTAGCAGTAATGTAATTGTGCGAAGGTTAAGCTAAAGTTTATTTACCATGCATTATATTAACGCACAGATGGAAGTACTATTAACGAAAATTCAATTGTCAGCATAAAATTATGGTACTTAAAACAAGATTATTAAGACATCGATGCCCTAAAAAAAACACTTGGCCACATCAATACGAGCCAAAAATACACGACTAACCAGCGGAAGCTAATCCCACAATTTGCATCCACACGGCGAGACAAATTTTACAGCCTTGAAATTAACAACGTCTATGTGAAAATTTTGTGTTCTAGATGGTCATTGCACACTCCTGCAATTATTGGTGGCTAAGGTAATGAGGAAATAATAAGGTAGGATGATGGTTTTATGATTGCCGAATGACCTATACCTGAGTAGTGTCATCGAATGTCACCATCTATTCTGATAGCAATGTCAACTTAGCTATTTCCTTGTTTGATAAATGCTTGGTATAGCAATCTCTGCTATAGGCATGAATGGATCAGTCCTCATTGTTTCAATTTTCAGTGCTCAAATAATTGATGAAGGAAGAATGTTTGAATCATTTAACGTCTGTAATCATTAACAGAACACGTCAGAGATTAATGAAAATACAACCTATTAGGTACTGCTTCCTTAAATTTTTTATATTGTAAATATATAAATATATTATAAACTTTCTTCTCTTTAGAAGATCACTTATAGTAAGACTTATGCATTGTAACTTATTAATTACCATCATTTACACTACATTTGCCTTCTTTTCTTATGAATAAAAATTGAAACTATCGTTCATTCCAAAGTCCCCAAAGTTACAAACTATACTTATCCGAAACAATATGAGATATGTGACAGCAAGCTAGATTTAAAATTGAAATACTGATTTCATCAGGTGATTTCGATGACAACAAGTTCGGCAAACAGTGTTTAGCACAAAGATGAATTTCTCTTCACAATATGATTGGAAATTTCTTTTTCTCAGAAAAGAAAAAAACGGGAAATATGAGAAAATGAGAAGGATAAATAATGTTATGTTATGTTATACTTCTCTTTGTTACAGTACTTTCAAAATGAAGAAAAGAAGCCTTCTTTGAGCATTATATTTGCGCAAAATAGGACAAAAAAAATAAATGTTACGTATTAAGTGTGATTATTAATGTGCATAGACGAAATAATTTCTTCTCTATAAATAATGGATAATAATCTTCCTTGTAAATAATGAATAGACAATTCCTTCTCTCGAAAAAAATAGTTCCATAAATGTTTTTATATGAAACAAATAGTTCAATAATGATTGCTTACATTTGGAGATAATTTATTAATTTAAATTATAGTTTAAAGCACCAACGTTGCAATGAATGTTCGATTATTCTGTGTAACTTATGATATTATAGATGGATGAATGAATGGACAAAATTATTTTCTTTTTTCTTTCAACTTCTTAAATTTTATACAACAATTACGTGATAGCAGCAATAGAAGCAGCTAGTTGTATAAGACTTGTCTGTCAATGATATTTGATTCAAAGATACAATACTGAATTGAAAACATTTAAAATCGCACTGCTCTAACAGAGGTAAAGCACTCATACTAATTAGTATTAGAACCAACCGATTTTAGATATTCTCCATCGCACCACATGGTTTTTCGAAATAAAAATCGATTTCTTTGCTAATTTTCCTGCTAGCTGATAAAGACACAAAATTATGTGTACTCAGCCGTTTAAAACCCCTCAAAATCCAGAAGTCCAATGCTAAAACACTAGCTGAAGCCAAACTATAATTCGTGTATACACTAGCTAGCTTCCAAATGAAATACCAATTAAATTTTAAAAAAAAGAGATGTTTTTAAAGAATTTTTCAAAGGAAAATGTTTTTAAGGAAGTTTTTAAAGCCTAAGTTTTCTCAGAGATCAATAAAGAGATTGAAATATCACTTAGAATTATAAGGTAAACTTTACAAGTACTAGATATGTGCACTGAAATGGAAAGTATGAAATTCCGCTGCTGTCATATAGCTTTTTAGAATTACACCTGCACTTCTCCATCCCCCTTCATGTAAATCACGAAACCATGCGATCAAGAATTCAGAAACTGTTTTATATTTTATAGAGCTCCTTGTGTTAAGTTAAAAAATGGACTATTGCAGAACTTCTATTGAATTTTGAGATCGTATTGAAACATTTCCTCTTTTCACATAACGAAACAATGCAACAAGCACAAAAGAATTAAAATAATGATTTTATTTACAATCATTATTGCTCCCGCACTGAACATTTGCAAAAGAAACAACATAGACAATAATCAGCAACTCCAATCTATCACAGTAACCACTCACGTAATGATAATAACAATGATAACAATAAATCAATATCAAATCAATTAATTCCTTAACTAGGAAGCCATGAAGTAATATATAGGCTGTAAAACATACATTGCAATCATGCCTCTTATATCTAAATCGCTTGTGTTTAAAAATCCAACGCAACAGTTGCCTTCGCAATCAACATTTGCAAAGAAACAATATTGACAATAATCAACGACTCTGATCTACTTGGATAGACATTGAACATAACACAAAGGATGGAGAACCAGAATGATGATGATGATGATATGAGAGTGTTGTAACAAATTAAGAAAACATTAGTCTACGATTACAAACAAGATCCCTGCCAAGATATGATCCTCACATCCTATCTCTGAGATTATTCAACCATTTGTTTTGCACACTTTATTCAATATATAGTGGAAGTATTTTTGAAATGCAGAAAAGAATTGCTTCTAAGTGATTTTGAAACATGGATGGATGTATTCAAAACACATTCTAAACATCAGTCGATAAGTCATTACAATAGCTCTTTCAGTATAATTGAATATAAAAGGCGATCAAGATAAAGAGCATGAACCAAGTTAGCATATTATCAGCTTCTATCTTAATAAAATTAACTGCCGACTGATCGAAATAACTTTAATACAATTACCCCAACACCCCATTGGATCTAGTTATCCAAATTAAGCAAAATTTGTTTGAAAAGCATGACATAACACAGTTTCAATAAAGATTATTTGTCCACAACAATCAAATGACAATATCACTCTCCTTCGATACAGTCTAGATATTAATCACGGCTCATTTCCTCTTTCCATCCGCACGGTTTCACCAATTCATTATGAAAGAAACAAATTCCTCTCAGCAAATCGTTACTTCGCAACTGTTAAGGTGCAAACCGGCAATAGGGAATTCATCATTTTCTGACATACGGAAGAGATTAAATGATGTAACAGCTGATCGGTACATGAAATATGCATTGTGTCCAAGTCTATTTTAGCTTCTTTCCCATCTATAGATAACTCAATTGCATTAGCAGTCATCCGAATAACTGCTTGGTCACCACATAATTCAGCCAACGTTTTCATCAAACATTCCGCTTCATTAGGTTTTACATTCCATTTTGCAAGGTCTAAAATGTGAAGAGTACAGATCTAATAAGTCCCTATAAATCTGAATAAAGTTACGATTAAAACAAACAGCTGTAATAAAGCCAATATGTTTTAACTTCCATTTTCAAACTTCCTGAAAGAAACTTTTCAATGGTCGACAAGAACAATATGGGATAGGAGACGACAAATAATTATAGCACCACTTCCAGATGACTACTAAATATAGTTTGATCATACGAAAAACAATGTACAAAAATTAAAGAGGTATCATCTATAAATCCACCCGGACTTCTGTTCTGGATTTCTTTAGCTGATCTTTTTGTCATACATAGCAATGATCTGCTACTGGTAAAAACATTCATGGATAGACAAAGCTGTTTTAATCCAGAAAGAAATATTTATGAACCCACTTTTATCAAGCACCGGATTTGTTTGTGCGTGTAAAATTGCGGCCAGAGTTGCGTCAGCAAACATATCGCTCACCGGATTCGATGTCCATTCAATAATAGCGACATGTTGCGAGTAATAAACTAACACATGAATCCGTTCCTGTTCAGATATAAATATCTAATTATTGTGGCATAGTAAATAAACGAAAGGAAATTATATCATACTAAGTAAATGATGAAGCAGCTGCAAAAGTTCTGGTCCTCCCTCCCAACACAAATTTGATAACTGGAAAACATAAGTATAAATACATATAAAAATAGAGTGATCATCTTCCTTTCTATGAACAAATGGAATTGTGGGTATTTCGAAGCCAATACATAATCTACATCATAGATGTTTATTTCTCACGTTTATGATGAATGCATATTTAGCAAATGTGGTGAGGTAATTTTCTACAATATAATAAAATGTACTAACATCAAATAGTTTGATCGTATGAGTCGGATCAGAAGTATCTTTGGAGTCAATTTCATCACAGCTCACATCACCAGCCACTTGTTGCAAATTATGAAGCAATAATGTAATCGTACCACTGTAGAAAACACTCTCTCGTTGTGTCAAGATACTGTTTGACAAGTCCGTATATGCTGCAGACACAAAAAAATCTATCACCAAAAAGCGGTAATACCACTTAGTGATCCGAAAATTTAGATCACCATTATATAATAGTTTGAGAAGCAAATGTCAAATAACAGCAGCACGGATACCGCAGTAATCCAGTCCGTCAACATCAATAGAAATCAGGATATAAATCCATCCAAGAATATCTAACATACTGTAACTTAGCAGTACTCCTTGCGAAGTACTGCTAAGTTGAAATTTTACCAGGAGTAAATTTTAAGGAAAACAAAAGGGCATAAAACATACCGCTAAGATCATCAGCATGCATCAGGTGATAATTAAAATTTCGTCGAATCAAGACACCGCTTAAAACTCGTCCATCTCCTGGTGGCGTCATTGCCATTTTCCCAACAACCTTTAAATTAATCGAAAAGTATTTCAGGTTTACTAAATAATATTTTTTTAACATGACAGCATCATGTTCAAAATCTGTAGAAATATAATTTAAATTTGCTTTGACAAATAACTCAAAAATTCTAGCTGAACTGGAACGGATTGTTTTTTTTCGAAAAGTTTTGAAAACATATTTCGCATATGAAATGCTTGACCATGACAACCAGCTATATTTGCAAAGTGACTATTCGGAAAATAAATTTAAGAAAAATGAACCTTAGCAGTTTTTTCTCCTCTGAAATGCAATTCAACTGATTCAGTATTTCTAGGATTGTATACCTGCAAAATAACAAAGGCATTGTTGGAATTTCCATGTTTATAAAATTCCTCTAAATTCTCATTTAAATAAAAATTTGACAGACTCGAAAAAAAAAAATGCTCCTTATGCCTTCGCTCACATATCATTTTGTAAACAATGATTACAGGGAAGCTTATCAATTTAAAGCCAACAAATGCTATATCCCAAAAATTGTCTTTAATCACGTCAGCAATGGCTTCCCTAGTGGTCGCAAAGTATGAATTTTCTGTTTAAAAATTTTTTAATATCAAGAAAAAAAAAAAACCACTGAAGGTTTACCTCGATATGAAAATCTGACTCATCTTCATACTGCCTTATGATTGCTGCTTTCAAACGATTCATTTCGTTCATTTCCCCATGCACCAACACAAGATGTGGTGGGCGAAGAGCACGAATGAAATCCGATGTTTGGGTATAATCTGTATGTGCCGAGAAACTGATATAAGCAACCTGAAATAAACGAGGAATACACTTCATTGGGTTTTCCAATAAGAATTTGAGGAAAACGAGCACACAAAAGCGTAATTCTTAAGTGAAGAAAAGGATCTTATCCTTAAAATTTGTTTTTCATTTCATTATGAAGATCCTTACAGAACTATATTTCATCTTCATCTTTTACTGGTTGAAAAAAGCTAAGTATAATTTGAAAAAATTATTCTTATATGATCGAATTGGCGGTGCTTTGAGAATTTAAAACTAAGTTTTTGAGTTCACAAACACTTAAAAAAACCTAAGAAATAATGTTCGCTTTAAAAAATTCATTTAACAAATCTTAAAATTTTAGAAAATCACCTGTAACCGCATAGCCAATTTTTGTCCGTTCATTGCAACAATTTCTTCTGGCTCTGATAAAATATGCTGGAAATTGACGGCATTCAACATTTATTTAAAAAATAAAAGCATTTTTTGCCATTTACAGAACAAAAGTTACCGATTTAATTCTATAGACGAAATAGCGATATACAGAGATTCACTGGAAATATTAACAGTAGTATGATATAAGCATGAATTTCCATCGCTGTTGCAAGTTAGAGACTTTAAGCAAAAACGAATGTATAGTTTTTCTTTAGTTTCGTGATCTAATATATTTTGTATTTATTTTCGTTTTCCCTTATATCATTGTAACCAAAGGTTAGCACATATAATTCTAGATATAAAAAATTCAAACATTTGAAGTTCTCATGTTAATTCTGGGCTAACATCTAAATTCGGCAATTTCAAGTTTGTTAGCCATGCTGTAGTTACAGCTATGCAGCGAGCTAGATAATTTAATTTAAAATTAAGAAAACCGATTCTATAAAATAGAAAATAGGCAAACCTTAGCAAGCGTCCCTTCGACACAATAACCAGCTATGATGCAACCATTTTTAGAATCTGTGCACCAGTTTTCGAAAAGCTCTCTGCTGAGACCATTCTGCAACATACCTGGTGATGCAAGCACAACACATGGACCCACATCTTCAAAATGATCGATACTCTGCAAACTGATTTTTAAAACGTTTACGTGAATAAGGTTATTGAAATTTTGACAAGTAAATAACAAATCCTATTACCAAAGCAAGAGTGGCATATTTCAAAATAATTCATTTCAGAACATGTCAAAATTTTTTTATCCATGGCAGTAAACAGAGCATTCCGTCAAAATTCCAGTGAGCAAATAAAAATTCACTGAAGAACACGACAGAAAAATCACTGCTTAATAAATAACCATACTTTTAAGTTGGAAACATGTTTAAAAACGAATGGATTATTCAGTGCTATTTGTTTCTGTATGCGGCTGTTCATTCCGCTTACAAATGTTTGATACACCGCCATACACTTTTTTGCCAGCGAACTTGCATCTAAAAAGCAATGTTCTTAGGAGAAGTAACTTTTTATCATAATAAAGAAATAATTCATAAAATGAATTATTTTTCACAATATGATAGTATGAATCCCAGCGGCAAAATAATAAAAACATTATTCACTATAAAAAGAGATCATAAGTTCAACCCTAATCATTAAAGATTTGTTAAGCTTAACGATTCACTGGTATTACAACAGAGAACAGACTTATTCTTGAAAGTATGAGATTATATAATGTCTTCTCCAATTCTTTGACTCTTGCACTCCATTTCTAATAATTTATAGGATGAGCCATTACAGGGAATATTTATTGTGTAAAGGAACCATAAGACTTAATAAAATCAAATTTATACTAATAACACAATATTAAAACCATGCAAAGTGCTATCATCCAGCCAGTAAGTTATACATTACTTGCTCATTTACACTGATTAGTAAACCTATTATAATCTCTCATATGATATGTGAATTCGGAGTTTTCTCTCTGAACTGAAAATAATAATTAAGAACTAACAATATACTGGGATATCTTGTAGCTCAGGATGAGATTCCCAATACTCATCTAAAATAAGTAGCAACTCTTGAGCTCGTCCAAGAGCAAATGCAGGAATCAGACATCGCCCACCTCGTCCAACAATTTCATGAACAATACTTGTAAACCTGAAAAATGGTTAGTGTTATTTGGATAAAAAAGTTGCACGCTACTTCTACATCCAGTACTTTCAAAATACAACCAAATTTTCGTTTCCTTTATATAAGTAAATGATCTTTCCTTTCTACAAGAAACTAGTAGTGCAATCGATCTTATTCAACCATTTAAATTCATCCTGAAACAATATTAGTTTAAAAGATCTATATACTCTCATACATAATCAGGTTTACATTCAACTTCAACCTCGATGTACATTTCTCTAAATTTTCTAAGTACCTTTTTTCCCTTTCATCGCGGCTTTCATGAACCTGTGTCCCATAGGTTGATTCACAAATCAAAACATCCGGAGATACAGTAGGTAATTCAGCAGCACACAAATGACGATCTTCGAGTCTTGAAAAATCTCCCGTATACAATATCCTAACGCCCGCAATTTCAATCATAAACATACAGGCACCCAAAACATGACCCGCAACATGGCACCAAAATTTGATACCATTCACCTCTTTTTGCTCGTGAAAATCAATTACCTAAATAGAAGCATAAAATTGGCATTTACTGGTACTGGGATTATAATGACCAAATTACTAGATCGTCCATGAGTGAAGCGAATTAAATTTATGGGACTGTTATGTGAACAGTGAAGAGAGAAAGCACAAAGTCTCCATATAGAAAAACATAATCCGAAAGACGTAGATTCCCATACATGGAAGACGACATTTCAGATAAAAATACAGCCAAAAATAAATAAGATTGATAATAATATACCTGGTTAAGCTAATCATGAGAATTCATATTGTCTAATTTAATCAGGAGAAAAGTAGAATTGGCACATAAGTAGAAGTGGTTATGAATATTCCTAACCTCAATTTTTTCCATACTTTTTTCTAGATCCTCTTCATTATAAAGCATTCGGTTATCACTTGAACCACCATACTTCGAAACCTTCAGATAGTCACCAATCGACATACGATAAATGGCCTTCGTTGCATGTGTCATGAAACATCGACCACGGAATGCTGTCTTTTCGAGCAACCACGGTAAGGCACCACAGTGATCCAGATGAAAATGCGTCACCAATAGCAGATCGAGCTCTTCACAATCCACAAAATCAACAAATGGGAGTGCATCCACACCGCTCATACCCGGATGTATACCACAGTCTAGCTAAAAACGAAATGAACTTCCCACAAAATGCTTACTAATTTCACTGAAATGATTACGAAATGTGTTTATTTTTTTCTGAAAAATACGGGAAAATCAAAATCTTACCAGTATTTTCTTTCCCTTAAAAGTCAAATAGTGACATGATCGACCAACTTCCTGTCCAGATCCTCTGCAAAGAGACAGGACTGGAAAGTATATAAGCACAAAGATAATGTTACTAAAGATAACAGCGGTAAGGTACTGAATGTAGTATGCTACCAGTGAGTGAAGCTTGTGATACTTACAAAAAGGACACCGACTTTCCACAAGTACTTCCTAACTGACATTACCTCGCACGATAATTAAGTACTATAGAAAACAAAATCATTTATTCGGCTCAAATCACTAAATGAATAAAAAAATTTACAATGGTGTGATAACAAGAGTGTCGGAGAAATCGTCCATACCATCAGTATCCATCTTACAGCAGAATTTCCTTATTAACAGACCGTCCGATACCTTCCTAAAAATTCATCCAAATAACGCACACCTCTTCTCCTACTCCTTTTCAAAGATTTGCAGGAATTAAAGGCGCTGCTCTCGAATTCCGCCCAATAATCCACCTCCTATAACCTTTACTACCCCATCTTTCACAACCTTTAGTCCCCGTGTTATCATCCTCCAGGACTTCAACAGCTCGACCTCCCGCACCCAACAAACCCTAGTAGCATCCTTAGGACTTTTTAAATAGAATCACCTCCCAACAGCCCCCTCCCACAAGAGCCAGTGTGCAATGCCTCGTCCCAATCCCTCTTTTCCACACTCCTCACAAGCCACGAAACAGTTCACCAAACTCTTCCCGTGCTTTTGTCCACCTCTCCGCTTCAATCGAATAATCCAGTTTGTCTGACGAATTGCTCACTATTTACCTTCATACTATGCGGTAAAAAGTTCCATGAAACCAAAATATTTATGCTGAATATATTCCATATACGTATATATATGTATATACATATATTATTACATAAAGGCGAAAAGCTAAAATCCAAAAAGGTATCGACCAAATGATCGCTATAATGGCAATAGATCATAAAAACGAAGCAAGATTACCGGAAATACTAATTAAGTCATGCAAGAATCCACGACAAAAATAAGTAAAAAGTTTCGCGACCAATATGAGATAAGAAAGAACAAAACTGTTGATAACCTCAGCCCGATGGAAATTATGGAGTTAAATAATAAACAATGAGAGTATAATGACAAAACATCACACAAGTAGCACACAAACATACATACACATACAGACAGTAAAACGCCACTGCAGTAACGGATAAGAATTATAGAGAAAATAATGGCGAATGTAAATTACTACAAATCAATCACCAATTACCAAATGTATGATAAAAAACAATAGTAACGCACAGTTCTCAAAGATGAACGAAGCAACGTTGATATTTAGACCAATATAGTACTATAAATTAGTAACCATATTCATAAGAAACAATAGTAATACTGTGCCGTGAAACATATGTAACAATGAGGACGACATTGCAAAGGTACAGCTTTTGTTCAAGTTTTTTCCTCGAAAAAGCAAAAATATCAATAATAAATAAATGGATTAAAACTAAAATATCAACATTTCAACGGCGTATTCACATAACATACAATTACGATCACAAGCACAAAAAAAAAAAAACTGATAGAAGCATAAATTTAAACATGTAGTAATTGTACTACTCAATCAGTCATTCTTGTTTATTAGATGAACAGTAACTAGTGCTAATGCAACATTAAGTTGCAAGAAAAACTGTGATTTTATAAACATATTACATCGAAATAATTATTTTACGAAGAAAAAATGTCAGACCTGAATAAATGAATAAAAATTTAAACAAAATAGCTGTAAAATCACTATACATGCGCTTAACCTGCATTAAGAATCAGAAGAATACGAATTTAGAGCATCGACAGATATCGCAATGCCAATCGAGTGTCACTGATTAAAATATCCATAAATTGTAGCGTAATTGTGAATAACGAACACACAAAAACGCGGTAATTCAAGCTGAGAAAGGAATAATTGAAATTTAATTACCACGAAGATTGTAATTAGGTGCAAATATATAATGAATCAGCACCATGAATAGTTGCGCTTTGATTACAACAGCTCAGGTGTAGTAGATTCGCTACACTGCGAGTACTTAAAATAACTTTGTTCATATTCCTAACATCCCTCCAAACTCTTTACATCATTTTTCTTTTTATCTGAGCATAATGGCTTG
This sequence comes from Wuchereria bancrofti, assembly GCA_005281725.1. NCBI lineage: Eukaryota > Metazoa > Nematoda > Chromadorea > Rhabditida > Onchocercidae > Wuchereria > Wuchereria bancrofti. The sequence continues at coordinate 3,436,862 of SSBO01000009.1, read as the reverse complement.
CAATAAATCAGAGAGAAATAAGAAATAATGTAGGAAGACCCCTCAAGAGGAATACAATACACGGGATACAATGAAAAGGAACTAAAAACAGAATTAACGGAATTTGATTCAAGATATACTATCATCTGGCACTGAATATCTGATTTCGTTCGGTCCAATTCTCGATTCTGATATGGAATAAGTACAGATCAGAAAATGCGACATTCAATTAACCATTGTGTATTATGTACAGATGAAATGTGTGGACGATGGATCATGCCAAAACTTGAAAAACATGCCAAAATTTCAAATGAGGAAAATTTAGGATTCTTGGACGGTTTAAATGCATGACATAACATAAACTATCGAAAACAAAATGAAGGCAAGAATTTGACAAAAATGAAAGTGACAAAAAGGTAACACAATACATTCGGCAAATAAATTCCATAACAAATTCTGAAGGAAAGCAGTGATTTTAATCAAAAAAAGAAAATAACCACTTTATAACTAGATTTCATACAAGTGATGACCAAAATCGATTATTTGGTGATTAAAATAGACAGCATAATTTTATACTGACTATATGCAATAACGGTAGTGTAACACGACTAAAAAGGAATCTGTACAACAGAAATAAAAATAAATGGATACAAATGGCGAAAAATTGTCGAGAAAATAAACTTCAACAACATGGAGAAATGAAAACGAACAGGTCCCACACAAAGAAAAACGAGAAATCTATACTGCAGTAGATAAGAACACAACAGAACGAACAAACACACCTGACCAGGAATTTCAAAAATCTTTAATAAAACACAGAAATGGAAGTACCACAACATGAATAAGTCCCTCTTGAGAAAGTAAAGCAAAAAAAATGTTGCAATTTTCCTACCAGACCACTAAGTATGAATTGAAGAATTGATTTTGATATGGGAATATCACAAGAATAGAGCTTTATGACAGCACCAAAACAAACAGTTTAAGTTAACAACGAAATTCCACATTATGGATTTTATCCAATAAAAAATTAAGTAAGCCATCTAGTTTTCATTCCCAATACAAAAATCCTTTAGACACAACTTTTTCCTTCTAGACAACACCGGTGACACTAGTGATTTAATTTCAATCGATTAAACCCACCATAAAATTGCAAAATTCCAGTTAGCTATTGATACGACTAAGTCATACCTTCTGCATCATCTTCTGTATTGTAAGGCATCATGAAACACATGCGTGATGAAACAGAAATCGTAACCCATCTCAGGAGCGTTTTTAAATTGTACCGCATAGATCATGATTTCAAGATGAATTAGAAGATAACTAGCTAGAACACCATATAAATAAATACAAGATGGATACACGGTCACTTGCTCGGTGCTTGGGAATAGCAAATTAATCTTAAAAAAAAAAAACTTCTTTAAACAACATAACCTTTCTAGATATATCATTTCCTGAATCACCACACTACCATGTGCAGTTGTATTAAACAATTTCCTTAATATCGAGAACTAACAAAGCATTCTCCACTGCAACAGGAATCTTTATCAATTAAGATTTTAGCTTGTTCTTTGGAAACTTCCCCAAATTAAGACTGATATGGACGATTATAAAATATCGTTAAACAACTAAATCACAGATATTCGAGGATGATATCAAAGCATACATTTCATTGCATTGGGAGGAAAATTTTACGTATGCAGATATGGAACAACTGTAAGTCAAGAAAACAGTGGGTAATTCTTAAATCTTGACCAATTGACAAAAATTACAAAGTACTGGATAGAGAATGTGATATTAAATTTAAAAAATGATCAAACAAGGATGCCAAAGCCATACTATGCCAACGAGAAATAGTAGAATGAATTTGCCACTTCTCTATGGAGAACAAGGCGCTCCTTCTATTTACAAAGTAGAATATCAGAGAGACTATATCAAGGTTTCCTTGCACGCGCCAACAAACAAAAGTTCTGCATGGATAAAAGTTAACAATACAATCAACAAAATCTTCTGCATAACCAAAATCACTTCGACCACTTCAATGTCATAGTTAAATGACACTAGACCAGTTCTTTCAAAATTCTACTTCAATCTCAGTGATGATCATAATCTCAGTCTTATTTTTATTGCTCTACACATATGAGACATTTCGATTTCCCGTCCTTCAATTTATTCCTGTTTTTTTCCTGTTCTCATTTACACGTATATTTCAAGAGACTGAAATATACCAATATTGCTGGCATAATTTATATTACATTATAAACTGAATTCAAAATTCACATCAATAAAAAATAAAGCAGAAGGTAGCATAGGGTCATGAAGAATACAAAATCAAATCAATGGAATTGTAAAAGATTAGGATAAAAAGAAAAAAATGGATAGACAAGCAGACGAATCATAACAGTAATACATTATCTGTACATATTCCGGGAAAACGAGTATGGGAAACATTCCTGGACACAAAGACTTTTGTTCGCAGAAAGCTGAATAGATGGAAGAGAATAAAGATAATGAGAGTATTATAAGTGCGGAAATACACTGTAGCACATAGCATTTTTACACTAAATTCAGCAACTCACATATATTTCGTGTTCATTATTGAGTGGGAGACCATTAATCCATTCTTCTATAATGACAACAGAAGAATGGTTGAGTGTATTACTGCACAACAAATACAATAAATAAACGTATTTTACAACAGATCAGTAACTGTGCCTTAAAAAGATTTTACAAAATTAAAATTTGTTAGCGTGCTATTTTAGAGAATTATAAATTGACTACACATGGACATGAGAGCGAAGATCTGATACAAAAATGCATGGATCACATATTTCCAAACATTCGTTTCATGTACTCTTTGTAAAGAACGCAACTATCGTAAATCAGTGGCACATTACGTTAAAATCTCACACTGCAGGACTCCATACAAATAGCACACAGAGCGGTAATCAAATCAACAAGCAAATAAATCTCAAAAACACAAAAAAGTACAAAACTAAGAATATCGTTCTAAGTGGGTATCGCAACCCACTAGAACAACACATTAACTTCACGAAACTCTTACCGTAGTATGTCGTAGCAACGAAAGATATCACCTTTCGTCATATCAAAAGGGTCGTGAAAGATCACTAGCTGTATCAGCTGCATGAAAAGGGGGTTGCTGTGATAGTGCATCATTATTAGAAGCACAGTTGGGTAGTAATGTTGCAACCGTACCGGTACTGAACATCCATTGTTCCGTTGTCGTTCCAGTCGCTCCCAAAGGCCCACCATATGACAGTGCAGTCCGTGGTTTTAGTAATCGATCCATTTCCGATTCTGTCACAGTTTTTACTTGCACTGTAAAGCTTTTCTTTCTCAAGTAAACACGATTAAGAGCCTTACTGGATGATTCAAACTAAACAAATAAACATTAGGGATTAAGGGATATCGCAGTTAAGCTTTTAAGTTCAGAGTAAAACTTAGCAAGAAAGGCCAAGTAGTTTTTTGTGCTAAATCAATTTAATAACTTAATGACTAAATAAGTAAATGGATATTCTTGATCAATTTGTTTCTTAAAAAGGAAAAAATCTATACCGAGATTTAAAGCTTCTAACGTAGTTAACGACAGAATTTCAAAACGAATTATTTCAACAAAGAAAATGATAAATTATTTACAAAATGGTGCTTCTGTTTTCATCCGTCGAATAATCTCCTCAGCAGGTTCCATGAATTTAACACACAGAAATGGTGCACCATGTGGACAAAATGCATGCACTACTTGGCCCACTTTCTGGCATAACATCTGTACTTGTTTCTCGTTCTGAAAATTAGGGACCGATGAATAAGTAAGCAATCTAGATCTGGATATGAATAGCGATATATATCCGGAAGAGACTTTTGATGATAAAAATGAGGAATTACGAAAACATCACAAAACACTGCATTGCTATGCATTAATTAAACGGATACATATCCATAAACAATTAGCTTACCGCTCCATGTAACTGCACGAAAACCCATTGATGCTGCTGCGGTTGTTGGAGACCAAACGGGCTTAAATTGGAACGCTGATAAGGCCCTACACTTAGTCCAGAGTTACCTACTTGTCCACCACGTACTGCTGCATGTCCAAATGGCCCGATTCCTGTTGGCCCAGATGCAATACGAGACTGTCGAACAGCAGTGGTGCCTGTAGTCACTGTGGGCCACATGTCACTAGTAGCAAAAGCAGCTGGGTTGGCAGTACCACTGTTCCATCCTAAGTAACCAGCACTTGGACTCTAAAAGAAATAGTTAATTAGCAAAATAAAAACAGCACAAACGAAGAATGCTGCTTGAAACTTGGAACAATTTAAAATTATCAAGAAGATATATTGAAAAAGATTCAAAGTTGGCTGAAGAAAACCGTGAAATAAAAGATAGATCCAGATCTTAATTACGTTATACTGTCAGATATGTTTTAATCGAGTCATTGGATTTCTCTCGCTAATTCTATTACTGCCGGATAACAGAATTATGGACTCTATATGGAAACATAACATATTAAGAACAAACATACACAGTGAATAAAATTATGGTGCAAAAATAATTTACCCTGCTAATAGTCTGCAGATCATTTAAATAATTAGCTGTTGTAGTTACAGCACTCGATGAATTAGTAGTCGCACTACCTTGTGGTGAGCTGTTATTAGCACTACTACCATATAAATAGAAAGGCTGAGTGGCGGAGCCCGTTGTAAGTAGTGGATTTGGTTTACATGTACCTGGAGTTGCATTCGGGTCTTCTGCTACCTGAAAATAATGCATGGGAATTTCAGAAATAAGTCGTTGAAAATAACAACATATTAAAGATGCTGTTAAAATAATAATGAAAGGGTCCAATTTCAGAGTAGGAAAATACATCAATGTCTAGTTTTTTTTTTTTAGAACTTTATTTTGCGAAATTATTTGAAGCAAAAAAGCGATTCTACCTTATTGGGGTCTCTCCATTCCCACTTCTTCCCCGGAACAAATTCCTGTGGTCCATCATCAACTGAAGCCACTTGAGCTTGTGTCTGGCACTGTTGGGGTGTTGGAGTACCATTACAAGACTGATTAGTTGATGACGATGCTCCTTGGTGTTGCTTCTCACTGGAACTGCTTGGATCATCTTTATCAGTGATATCGGCAGCTGCAAATGCATATGTGCAAATAATCAAGACTGCCAATATTATTTCGTCGCATATCCTCCCTAGTCCGTTTGACAATCAAATGAAGACATAGGATATAAGTTCATATATATCATATCACTTTGGTAGATAAGAAAACACTATACCGACTACAACTGTTAATGTTTCTTGGTGATTTTTTAAAATACTGATCGAATAACATATCATAATAGAATAGATTATAACACGAAAAATAAATTAAAAATACAGCTCATTTCTTACTTTTATCTCCAGTTCCGGACGGTGGTGGTGACCAGTCTAGACTACCAACTTTCCAGTCAATTTTTCCGTCTATTGTCAATAACTGCGTGCCAGTAATGAGACCCGAAACGTTCGGATCTGATGAAGGTGCACACATCTAGAAACGCCGCTATATTTATATGAAGCTATATTGGGCTTCAGAACAAAGCTATCAAAAGAAAATCACCATGTGAACCCTTGGTTGTAATGGAATTCTAAACAAGTATAGAATGTGTTGTAAATGGTATCTAAGCCATAATAATCAAACCAATTGTACTAAAAGTGCAATCCGAATTAAAAAAAAAAAAAAAATTCTCGTGATTTTACGGACAATTACTAACCTTTTCACTATTGCAGTCTTGCGCATTCGTTGCATTCGCTTGTTTCCATTGCTGTAGACGACTCTGTCCATCTTGCTGCTGTGCATGTGCTAAAGTGCCATTAATTAGAGCATTTGAACGAACTGAAAAAAACTAAAATAGGTCACAGAAGGAATTTATTTAACTAAAAAGTAAACACAAAGATTTATAATTGAGCTTCCAACCTTTCAATAATTGTTCATTTATTGAATTCCGCAGCTGAACAATTTCATTCTGTAAACCGTTTATTTCCACCGCTAAACGTTCCGATTCAACCTAAAATTTTATTGTCATATTTGATTGCATAGAACTTGCAGCCTTATCTTGAATGTTTGTTAATCTTTCGCCAGATAAATACGTGATACATAGAATGATTTCATCTGCAATAAGAAATGTTTATAAATACACTCCAACCTTCTGTGCTGGACTACTCATTGCACGCATGACTTGCTGATATTCCTGTTGAGCTTGCTCAAGCTTAGGGAACTTTTGAAGAAGAGCATTTAAAATAACCAGGGCACTCTGCGGCAATGGACGATTAAGCATCGAAACATCTATTAGGCCTTTATTGACTGCGATACGGATCTGTAAAAAGCTTGAAATGAACAATTGTAAAAAATTGTCCGAAAAGTGATTGTAATGAGGCATTTTTGGGTGAAAGTAATCACAAGAATTCCTTTAGATGAAAGCATCAAGTAATGCTATTGCTAAAGCGTTATTCAGTATTATTTAAATAATGCATAATTGTGACAAGCAAATGTTTGCAAGGAGCAACTGAATTAAATTATACCCGATCAGCAATCTGTTGTGTAAGAGAAGTGTACGGTGCTGCTCCTGCAATACCACCACTTCCAATATCAGGTCGAATCACTGCATTATCCAGTAAACCATGCATTCCAATGCCACCTACAGAAGGAGGCCCAGATACCTAAAAATAAATATCGAAGTCTGTAAAATAAAAATTGACATGCTTTTTTTCCTCACCCCCTCAATAATTCGAGGGTATCGGGTGCGACAAAACAATGACAACCAATTCTTTTGAAATTAAAGCATAAAAGTCACAAGACATTTGTAATGGAAGGTATGGCAGTAATGAACTTATGTCACAAATCATTAACAGATCTGGTAGATGGTAATTACCACCGATCATCGACAATATCAAGCTGGAAAATCACAAAATTCAAAACAGTCGAAAGAAAATTGAAAATAAGTGAAGTCTGAGAAAATTATTGAACATATAAAGCTTTAACCTTATCACCCCATGCATTGGGCTGTTGCTGCCATCGTTCTTGGTGTCCCGATGAGGAAGGCTCTGGATGAGAACCTATGGAAACACATATTTGGAAAAAAGGTACAAACTGAATAAGGCGATGCAAGTGAGATGCTATCCGAGAACTTCTCAGATATCGAAAATGCAAATAAAAAATTCTGTAAGTTCAAGCAGCAAACTCTTACCATCTGGCCACGGTCCATTACCAGTTGTAGTTGGAGTTGAAACATTTGTTCCAGTTGCTGAACAGCACGAACTCGTTGCATGTCCTGTACCGGGACCACCCATTACGGCACCGTTGACGCCCGTACAAACGGTACTACCATTTGATGATACTGCAATGATGTTCCAATCACCGCCGCTCGGTATTGCACTTTGTATGTGGGAATAATCATCCACTTCAGCATCTTTCCAACGTTTTATTTCCTGAAGCAAACATTTACGTCAAAGAAATGTGTCAGGAAACAATTTCAATATTAAGAATCGTAAAACGCAAAGAATTTGCAAACTCACCACAGGTTGTTGACTTGGGTCACCCCAAATGGCAGTACCAGTATCACGTTGCACCTTCTTTTGTTTTGGATTCGGATCGTGCCACATCATATCGTTATTCATTTCCTGCGGTTGTGGGGCAACCCACGGACCAGGCGTTTGAGGATTTGGGTCGTACTGTAAAAGAAAGACAATTGAAAAGAAAGACTTTTGAGACAATCCACTGAAGCAAACCCAACAGGAAATGAGCGTCCTATGATTTTTAGGGTGCACATTTATAAGAGCTGGATAGAATGAAGGGAGAATAGGAAAAATTTTGAGAAAATAGTACGAGCTTTAAAAATTACATGCTACACTAACAAAATTCAATTTTTAAACAAAAAATTGAAAAAAATATTTCTCGTCGTGAAAACCTGGTCATTGAGATTTGGTAATGCAGAAGCTGATGGTTGCTGGAGCGTCGGATTTTGGCCCCAAGCTTGCGGCGGCAGTGCTGCAGCTGCTGGATGAGCTGCTAGTGTAGTGTTGGTCCACGGTGTTGCTGCATCGTGACGATGATGTGCCACTGCCGCAGCAGCTACAACTGCTGCAGCCGTAGCCCAGTCGGGGCCCGTAGTGCTTGATGTAGCTGCGGCATGTACTGGCCACTGAGTAACGGCTGCAAAGAAAAGATTTTATATACTTGACCTTAATAGACCTTAAATGTGGAAATGAATAAAGGAAATTTAAAGTGATAAATGGAACACCTACGTGGAGCCCAACGTGTATTCGCTGCTACGGCTGATCCCCATTCCGTTGCTGATAGTTTCGCATCAGTGGTAGCATGTATATTGCCAAAGCCTGCCAAACTACTCGTATCCCAAGGAGTTTGCTGCAACAAATATCAAGTAATAACAAATGAATGTACCTCAATTTGGCTACCACTTCTAAAAAAAGATTTCTGAATCTTTATTAAAACTAAGTCTGGAAATAACAGTATTCCTTCAAGACAACAACGGACTTTTTGAAGTGGAAACAAAAGACCTAAAAAATTAAATTACCAATTCCTTCTCTAATCTATCTATTTCTACCTGATCTACTCTTATTTCTCTAACCTGATCTACTTTTACTTGGTTCCACTGTTGCTGTTGTTGGTCGTATCGTCCCTGCACTTGGCTTTGACCACCACGTCCGACCATATTTTTCTTTGCGTGTTCGGCATATGTAGAAGCACCTGTCCCTGTATTTGGTGACGCTGTGCCTGGCCACTGTAATGAGCAATTTACATAAAGCTCAAGATCAAATATACAATGCTAACATCAACATTAACAAAAAACAATTTATGGTTTAAAGACCAGCTCGACACTTGCACTATAATTTTCACCCACTAGATTAACAAGCCTTAACACTCGAACAATTGGAGCTCATGAATCCAGTACTAGTATGTTCTTTAATATTGAGTTCGAACGGAAGCTTACTTGTGCAGCAGCTGCGAGTGGCCATGGATGGGCTGGACTTGGACCACCCGCGACATGTGGTCCCCATTGTGCACTTTGTGTATTCCATTGCTGTGTTTGGTGATGATCAAGCCAACGCTGTTGATTCCCTGCGCCTCCATGTTGATCCTTTACCCGTACACCTAGAAATCATTTAAAAATTATATGGTTTTCATCATATCATCACAGTGGTGTCACGAAATATAAACCACAAAGTATTAACAAATTTTTCAATGTATCTGGCTCATCAAGCTCATAATAAACACACCGTCGGCCAAATACACCGTTAGTTCGGTCAATTAAAATAATTAAACTCATGAGTCCTGCTAATATTTCTAGGTACAAAGCCAATTCATTTGTAGTAACGATTAGTAAATAAAAATTTAATTCTGAAGCAGAGTTCAGCATAATAATATCCCTCTACACATTAATCCTCATTAGAGCAGATTTCATAGGCAAAAGGATGGATGTACACTAACCACTAAATGATGGCTGAGATCCCGTAGCAGCACCACTACCAGAACCAGTCGATGAATTACCATTGGCACCACTGGAACTAGACATTGCGGCAGGAGCGTTCGAATTTCTAATGCTGCTACCACTTCCACCAGGCCACATTTGTTGAGCTGCCAAAAAGGTGAGAGTTTTAGCTTGAAGTGCGTGTACAATTTTATTCTGTCTGTTATTAAACCTAAAAATAACGAAGTTTACTGACAAATAAGTAACAATACAATAAAATGGGAAACGCAGTTTCAAGGATTCAACTACGGTTCCTGTCGCCTAAATTCCTAAACGAAATACCTAAGATGAATAAAATCAGTGCAAACACAGAGATGCAATCCTAAGTTACTTCCACTCAAATCACTGCAAAAATACTAAGAAGCAACCAGTACGATGAGACATGTGACTTGTATGGATAAACAGTGAGTAGAAATTATCTGTAAGAAGAAAATACAAATTCCAAAAAAAAAGAAATAAAATTTTAGTTAAAACACATGAAAACTGGCCTTCTTTCTCTTCTATGAATTATTGTGAAAACAATCTGCAGAGTTACAATTTGGGGGGAATGCAACAGCAATTATGATATGGTCTCTCTTTTCCAAATACTGCGATATGGTCAACATAAAGTGACACAGCAGGAAAACTACTGAATGAAGAGGTCAGGTCAAATAACGAGTGACATAAGAAAACTACCTATCGATTGGATAGGTTGAGTCAATCACTGACAATGGCAAACACAGACAGGAAAGTCGACTATGTAAAACTTAAGAAATGGAGTGAAAGTAATTGTATGGAGCTAAAAAACTCAACCAAAAATCAGCCAATACAGTCATTCTAACAATAGTTTTTTCCGCCCATCAGTGTGCGACATATCCCCTTGCCATGATTTTAATGATATTACTCCCACTACACTTCATAGTTCTTACTATTTTCGCCTACAAATTTTCACTTGTTACGATACTTGAGATTGAGACCTCTTCCTGCATTTCAGAACTCCTCTCCTAACTTTTGGCTTTCTTCCCTCATTTTACCTTACGTGCAGAAATACTTATCTCTTACACATAACTTCTCTTGTCTGATATAACTTGAATTACAGATTGTTACGAGACGTGAGTCATATCATATGAATGTGAAATAATGGATGGAATGATTTTTTTGGAAATGATTTAAAATTTTGTTGAGAAAAAGAAAAAGACTCAACTCATGCCTCTCCCACGTTTTTCCCACATATATTTCACAATGGTTTACTTCGATACTGGCCAGTGATCTGACAATAGATAGATTGATAAATTACTGCAACCGCAGTTATAGTTAGAGCGCAGGACAGGATACCACGTATAGTACGTATCTGTATACGAGACAATGAAATAGCGTTTAACTAGCACTACAACAATTCACTGATAAGAGATGTAAACAGCATGATAGCATTATCCAAACACATTTACATTTCCATTCACTTGTATATCAACAAACAGGAAAACATTGATGTAATATGCCGAATTATAACTAGTAAAGAGTAATGAATTAAATTTGAAGTGAAATAGAAGGGTGAAAAGAATGGAGAATCATTTTCCCCTTTTACCAGTCAGTAGCAATCGTAAACACCGAGAAATATAATTTCATCACTTATCAAATAAATCTTGTAGAGAAAAAAAATATGAAGCGAGAAGAAATACCGGGAAATAATAATGGAAACTAATAAAATGAGAGGATCGGACACGGTTGCAATAATCTTTCAATTGCAAATGATACACGTCACATACGATGATTACACGTTTTACACAGATCATATGCAACACAGCAAAAGACTGGAAAATAGAGCAGTGACAAGACTACTGTAACGTGATATATCTCGATATATAATCAATATTGGGTCAATGAAGTACTCCAACATGTCACCCACCGATGCACTGGTCATCACACACACGTACACACACACACACGCACACACACATACACACGCACAACTGAGAGATTATGTGGAGGAGATGTAAATAGTGAGCGCCTACGACATCAGCACACTCTGTCTCAACCGCTGCCGCTGCTGCAGAGGCGATTTGAGTGGGTGTGCGTGTGTGTGTCTGTCCGTCTGTCTGTCTGTCTGATGTTTATGTTTGCAGCACATCGGTCTGCTCTCTACATGTCCCTGACATATGTTGTCGGTGACATGCTTAGCTGATGTATGTGTCGTGTTACAGACAGACATTCAGTACGCCCACACCTACACGTACGCGAGATCCAGCTGCTGTTCAATCGATCCTGTGTGTGTGTTGCTGAATGATTGATTGACGTACATTCATTCGCTCTGCAAGGACTATTTGAATAGATTGAAGCACAGTTGACCTTTGCTAGTAAATGACTCATCGTGCTATGTCACCCAAGGAGCGTACTGTGATGATCGATCATGCGACATAAATGAATGACGTATAGACGTGCGACACTTTCCCTCCACTTATCATAAACAACAGATCACCGGAAGAGACATACGAATTTATATCCATCTGTCCATCACCACATATCATCTAGCCGCCCACAACCATCATTGTGCATGTGACCTTCGCGCCTTCGCTGATCCTCGTGGAGGAGAGTCGTAGACAAGATGCGCCTGACAAAACAAACATTCCCGTAGTGTTAGGGTATATTCGGGAGAGTAATGTATACATACCTTCACGCAATCCCTCCAATTACCGTCTTCAAAAAGAGAATCGGACCAGAAATTCCACAAAAATTTGCAAAAAAAAGTTTCATATTGTCAACGGTCTATACTAGCAACTTATGGAGAATTGGTGATGGACACTTCCATTAGCAGTCAAAGCTTTTCCTGGGAAGATGTTTGGGCTGTTTATTTCTCATTGAACAAATAGCAAATTGAGTTATCTCACAAAGGTCAACGAGCAACTTATGCATCTGAAAGAAGGACAAAGTTTGGAAGAAAAGAGGGAGAGGTCAAGGCAGAGATGATATTATCGCAGGTATGAAAAAAAAGGGAGAAAGTGTTCACTGTTGAATTCGCTTATTTCATTTTGTTGACAAAAGATTCGTACAATATCACTGACCCTAACATTACTAGGCCATAACAGTATTAGCATCAGGGACAAAGTGTTCTGCACTATGAATCTGATGAGGATTCTAAGCGGTAAACTAGGCTATATAAAGTATTACTTACTGTGATAAATAGTCTCAGTTTTGGACTATACAGAAATTTCAGAGGGTAGTCCATAAATGACAGCTCAGGTAATTTTATCAATAAAATCATTTGATCAAGAAGTGATTTTTTAATTATTAGCTATTAATGCTTTTAATTCAGGTGCATCTTACAAATGATTCTATTTCACCTACTTTTAAGTGTCTTTACTGATAAGCTGATATCGTTATCGTTTTGTTATACAGAAGTAAAATTAAGCCCACTGAATGAGTAATACACAGAATGTCATTGCTATCATTTACTCAATGATATTTGTTGATTGTCAAAACAATGATAATAAAACTAATTATAACCTCTGCAGTCTGTTGCTTCCTTTAGTATTACATTTGCATCCGTAGCGATTAGCTGATATAATGCACTTAATCAACTGATCTTTCTTATCACAAAAAGTTTTTTGAACATTATTTGTTGGAGATGAAATTGTCAACACATTCATATTCCAAAACTAATCAATTTCCAAATGCTACTGCTTGAGATTGCATGTTATATGTTATTTACTACTTACGGTTAATTACATACATTATTGAATGGTACCTATTGCGAGCTAACCTTTCTCAGTTAACTGTAATCCTTTTATTGTTCACAAAACATTGATCTTATTTTTTTTTTCTAGAATCAAACTTTATATATAACATTTTTTTTCTCGTTGACATGAAACGAAAAATGTATTTATTTAATTTTTTGATTTTATTTAATGTCCTGTAAATCTTCGAGAGTATTTTCTTTATCAATTTCCATCATCTCCGAATCACCTCCCTCTGTTGATGGTCCTTCCTCCGTTGATGGTACTTCTTCTTTCACTGTTGATGACTGAAAGTAAAATTTTCCGAGAGTTAACACTTCTCTGCACCTATCTATCGGCACATCAATGATGTAAGGCCTATCTAAGAGATATGAATAAAGAAAACTCTAAAACACTGTTATTCAAGTGAGTTTTGCCAATCTCTTTTTAAATTTATAACAATCAAAAGAAGAAAGATTTTCCGGAAAGCAGCAGACCGAGTCTTTCTCCACTTGCTCATCCGGATTTCTATGTCTTTTAGGCATCACTTTACCAGCTACATCATCAAAATAGCGTCCACCGCTTTCCCAATCATATGGTGATTCATCTTTGATGCTATAAAAAAGAAAAGAGTGTCTAGAAGTTTGACTAACTCATCCCTTCCAATTATTTTCAAATTCAGATTTGTGATTTCGATTTCAGATCAATTCTGCAATATGTCATATGGTTCGTTCCACAAGCTGAACTTTTTGTCTAAGATGTTCCATTGCAACTCTTTGCAAATTTTATTTTTAATCCATACTTTTTGCTTGATAAAATATCATCAAATTTTTTAACGATAAATTCATAATTCGGCAAATCGCTATATTCAAGTCCCTTTAGATATGTATAAATTGTTGTGAAATTTCCAGGACATTGCTATAAACAGTCTGTTTTTTTTTTTTGAATACAATATAGTTGTTATGGATTCAGAATATAAAGCTATTATTTGACTTTTTATTTCTCGGATGCTTTCCAAGTCATCCAAAAAACTTTTTTTGCGTTTACTAGAAATAGAAATAAAGTTTGAAATGATTCCTGTAAAGTCATAGGGAATAGAAGCAAAGCATTCATGAGATGACAATTATCATCAATTGGTGACATTGAAATTTGGCAGAGAAATGGTATACACTATATAGTCACTTTCCCCAGCTTTAAATAGTGAAAATTTACGTTGAAAAGTTTTTTGTCTGGTATGCTTGCTTTGACAGTGGCACACTCACGTCGATTCAATCCTCGCCAAGGTAATTCACCAGTGATAAGCTCAACGATGGTATATATCAATGATATCAAATCGTCGTGTCTACCTTGTTCTTTGTGCTGGTGTACATTAATAGAACAATAACGAACGGTACCTCTAAAAGTTACCTGGAAAATTCGTCTGATTAATGTGAAAGAAAAAGAAATGAATGCCATCAATGTCTTTCAGTTAGTACCACAAATTTCAAATTGTTCAAACTGGGCTACTGTTACGACATTTCTACATATCATTTTGTTGAAGAACGGAGATTAACTGATTGTTCCCTTGAGATGTTATTGACAAAATACAAAGGCATCTCTTCAGTTTAATCAATTTCTGTTTTGGTTTTAAGAAGAAAGCTTATAAACTTTTTTTCTTGGCTCTCGAAGTTTCATTTCATTTGTTCCTTGTACTGGTAGGAAAATTTGTCGTGATAAGCCAAAATCAAATAAGAATAGAATTCGTTTTGTAGATGGTGTTGATCCGAGGGAAAGATTGAGCGGTTTCACATCACGGTGTATAAATCCAGTAGTGTGCAAATCTTTCAGAGCCTAAAATAATTGCTAAATTAAAAAATCTGGGAATATGTTGATCATATTGGACATTAAGGTAGAAGGAGTGACAAGTGTGAAGTAAAAAATGTCTCCCATAGTTACTAGCATTTTAGTATGAATAAATGGAAATTTTTTTCCAGGGTTAATAAGCGCCACTGATTCTCTTGTTTCTTTGATCAATGGGAAATGGGTAATGGTATAATGTAGTCATAAGAACTGAATTACCTTCAATAATTTGCCATTTTAGGTTAGGTCAGAGATTAGATACTGAAAATGATTGTGTTTTAGCTTTCAGTGATTGCTAATGATAGTTTCAGCCCTGTTTCGTAAAATCGAAATCGATGCTAATTAAATGCAATGATCGTAATCCTAGTGATTACTATATTATCATTACTGGTATTATGGAATAGCAAAAATATGCAAGGATAAATTAGCCTAGCTCGAGAGTTCAAATGGTCTTTTTGCTAAAACAGAAACATATCTTAGACATCATAGCAGGTTGAATTGATCATTTCACCTGTGTACTAGTGTTTTAATCATAGCTAAGCTAGAAAGCATACTTGTAATCCTTGTTTGCCTAATCTTAGGCTTGTGCTTGTAGTGAAACGTCTCGAAGGCATCATATATCGTAAATCACTGAGATTTCTGCAAAACATCAAACAACGTTTTCATTCTTCCATTGAATGTTATTTGATTGAAAGGTTTATAATTATGCTTAAAAGATTTATAATTAGTAGCTCACGTGTTGACGTGGACATGCTTACTTTCCGAGAAGTGACATTATCATATAATTAAAAGTGTTTGTACGGCCTGCACAAAATAACCGGCAAGCGTGTTTCGATTTTTGCATTTTTTTCAACACGAACACTTCCATTTTCAGTATCTCATCATTACTATTCATCATTAGTGGTTCCACTTTCATTGCTGCATGAGCCTGGAAATTTAGGTGCAAATTCGATATGATAAGATCTTTGGCTTCTTTGTATAACATTGCATGAAATTTATCTTTGGATAACAAAGTCTTGAATTTTTCAAGTTTTGCGTTCTTTTTTTGTCTCAAGACCGGAAAATTTAAATGAATCTAAATGATAGGCTAGTTAACTCATACTTTCGGGTTTGAAATGTTGGCCAATAGGAAAACGGTACCACAGCTGCCTTCACCCAGTTTCTTTTTAATTGTCCATTGCTCCGCGATCACAGCACCAATTCTAATTTTTGCTTTCAAATTTAAATCTCCCATCAGAACAATCACGATATCCTCTTTTTCGATTCCTCGCAAAAGAGTTATCGAGGAATAATACACACCACAACACCACGCTCACCAGCCGAATATTCTATCAATTACAAAATAATATTTACTCGATTCCTTCAACTCTTTTTATACTAACAATATTTACATATTATTTAAAAGATTTGATAAAAACTTAAAATTTCGTTTGTAATATATCAAAAACCAATGAACTTATGTTAATACTATAACTAAGTGATCACATAATTATCATTAGACAGCGCTTTAATGCTATCCTTGGTGATAACAATGATAACTTTTTCTTGCCCCCTCTTTCAGTTTCTTTCTTTTATTCACTTCACTTTTGATATGAGTGGATGTTTCTCGGATATAATTATCCGTAATGTATATTGGTCATCACTTCAAATAAGGATATCATTGTGCACATTTATCGATAAGTGTGTGTGTGTATGTACATACATGTATGTATGCATGTATGTATGTATGTGTGTGTATCTATGGATTGATAATTTCTTAAAAGCAAAATGTATGTCGCATAAGTATAAGTGGAACTGAAATTAGAGAATAGGTAGGAGCACGTGCATGTCACATTTCCTACTTCTCCATTCTATCCTTATTCCTACTACCTCCTCTCTCCTACTTCCTTTAATTTCTTAATCTGGAGACTTTCAAATCTTTGCACTTACTACTTCGTTTCTTTAGCTTTTTTTCTTCCAAATAGCTTAGCATGCTTCTTTTCTTCTTTTTATGCCTCTTTTCATCTGAATTATATGCTAAATTTCCTTGTCTTTTTTAAAATTTTTAACAGAAATGATAATTATACAAATATGAATCGGTCTATTGCACCTGCAAAAGGAATGAAAATAGACTAAATTATCGATTAAGGCCTGGCAAACAAAAGAAGACTCATTTAATTTCATCTCATTTTCTATGCTGATTTGCCTTGCCTAGATCACAAATTTAAAGCTGTTTTGAACTATTAGTGTACTTTTCGATGCTTGTGTTCATCTATTTCAATCATACTTTCATTTCATCTTTCAGATAAAAAAACATTTATTATTGTATGTATGTTTTTTTCTCTCTTTTTTTTTCTTTTTTTTTCGAAATGATTAAATCTGTTCCATAAGTTTTCAGCTTAATGTTATGCACTACCTTGCGTAGGTATAAATATAGCAAATTTTGTTTTGATATTCAAAATACGACTAAAAAAATGATAATGATAGTGATAACGATAAGGTGAAGTGTACTTATCATAGCTATTGCTTTTGCTTCAAGTTTAGGTTAACAATCGATTGATGCTAAACAGCCCTAAGCATTTGGTGAGAAGAAGCTTAAACGATAGTTATTAATCAAAATAGTAACCCTTTCTCATTTTTCTATCTCGTAGTTTCTTTTCTCGTCCGTTTTTATTCGTTCACTTTTCTCATTGTTTTTTTTTTTTTTAAATTTCTTTTTCTTGTCTAAATATCATTTCACCGACTTTCAAGTTTTGGATTAGAGCCTAGGCTCTAAAAAGATATCAAAACGCTCAATTTGGAACACTTAAAGAATTAAGAATATAGTATGCCTGTACCAATAAAATAATAATAACAACGTCTGCAGAATAATGCTTCCTTGGCTTTGGCTTTGGCATCGATTGCGAGCTTTCGTGCTCTGAATGTACCTGCATATTACAGTACTACTTCTTCAACTGTTAGAGTACGGTAAAGCCAGCAGAAAGTTACCGTCACTCCTTCCAGGGAAATGTTACAGTTGCTCATCAGAAAACATCCTTAAACGCTGGGTTAGAAATTATCATTGCATCCTAGCATATTCTTTCTTTTTTGCCATAAATGAAATTTGATTGTGGTTGCAATCAAATATTTCTTAGCTTTGATGTATTCAAAGATTCTTACGTGTAGTAAGGATTAACTCCAAGGCTAATGCTAAGACTAAATCTACTAATCTTACAATGATTTTTTGTTTAAAGCCACAAGATGGTTCCAATCATATACATTACTTGCGGCAATTGCCTTATTTTGCAAATGAATCATGCGATAGAGTCAAAAAATCACTGCCAGTGGTATCGTGTCACCGAAGTGTGTGTGTCAAACTCGTCATTCTCAGTCCATCCTTTGATCATCAAATTTGTGGTACATACATTATTTACTTTCTTAAACATCGAATAGCAAGCATATTGTCAATAACCTAATAAGGTCCGACAAAGTTAAAAGCTAAAAGTCCTTAACAATACTGATAGTTTGTGATTTATCAAAATTCCAAAATCCGCTCGAGGTTTCTTTATAATAACATATTTATGCATGCGAATCTGTGGATAAAAAAGCGAATATGATAATTAGCAGATCTGACTAAGCTTAAAACTTAGCTGAAGTCAAGGTTAAATCAAATTAAAACAACTTTGCAAATGATTTTTTCAGTGCATAAGAACATTGCAGGACAGAGTCCAACAATAGTTCGTGATTGCTGGAGTCGAGCTATGTGGATGGATATGGATAGGAGTACATTCAAGAGAATAATTCAGGAAGGTAGTACAAAGGTTGGCAATAATCATCTAAAGAACACTCATTAGCAAAGAAAAAAAGAAACCGTATATGTTGTGGTAGTTTAAAGCAGACAATTTTAATCATTTGTAAATTCAAAATATACCCAATTATTCAATATTTTAAAGTTGAAAAATTTTTCTTCCAGAATATTATAACATCGTTTCCTATTATTAGAAAACATTCAATTCAAATATTTAAGTTCTACAGCAAATAACATTTAGCCATATCATAACTTTTTAATTATTTCTATATACTTTTGGCTTTTAAGATCATATTATGATCATATTGAAGAGATCAAAAAAAAAGCAGCAAAAGTAAGAACACAAATTAGACTTGTTGCACAATACTTTTAAAAAATCCAAAAATCATAATTCTAAATTAACAAAAAATCTAAAAAGTTTATTGAAATAGAAACTTGGGGAGGAGGTAAATTGGTTATTTAAGAACTGCAGTGTTAATTTCAGTTCGAGGAATAAAATTACCGGCTGTTTCGTTATCTCATTTAGGTTTTTACTGAAATTGATAACTGATTTCCGGAGAAAATATTGTAGATGTAAGGGATGGGTAAATTATCATGACATTTCATTTTTATACTGAGTAACAGATTGATTTATTGGATTATTTGAAATAATTGTTGCAGGAGCAAATTGATTGGAAATGTCATTTGTTCTTCCTAACTTGTTGAAATATCATTTCCAAATGATTACAATTAAAAAATCTTGGAGCTATTTTCAGATTCAACTGATGGATACTAAAGTGGAGCGTGCAGAGGGTATTTTATATGCTTGTAACGGATATCTTTGTAATGACAGCACTGCGAAACTTCATCCTGTCACTGTCATCCTTATATTGTTTTTATCATTTATAGTGTGCTATGTATATAAATAAATGTCAACTAATGTTTCCTATTTTCATCAATTAACTTCATTTTTCTTTTATTAGAAAAAGATTTATTGAAAATTTCCAGTAAATATGAAAATATTTTGATGATATAATTTTTTGTCTATTATTGGTCTTAATTACAAATTTTTTCTGCATCTATTTTATGGCAATTATGAATTTCATAGTTGAAAACTAACTTATTATAGTTGACATTAGGATTGATGTCATATTTGAAAAGAAATAAATTGAATTGTTTCACGCTTTTCCAGTCATTAATGTTTCACCATTTAATGGTAAGAAAAAAAAAAAGGAAGAAAGAAATGTAAAGAAAGTTTTGTTCCATTTTCACTCTTCAACTAAAATTCATATCGATCCTTTCTTTCATAATGGTTTGAAATTACGAGTGATTTTTAAAATGATTTGTAAATGGTTGAAAATTTGTCAATTTCATCAATTCTGTTTATTATTTTTAGAAGTCAAATGATGTATGTGTCGGATACTCATTTGGTTCTTCATATATTTGATTTTTTACTTGTAATTTTGTTAATAACAGAACATTTCTCAAAATCTTTTATGCTCAGTTGCAAATGTTCAACAGAACAGAATTATAAATCTAATTATTTATGAATAAATAAACAAAAATTGGCAGAATTCGAAAGTAAATAATTTCAAAAATGCATTGAATTTGAAGAAGCATTATCTTCGTTTGATTTACAGACTGTATATAGCATTGAACTGATTGTTCTCAAAGTTTATGCAAATTAAAATGAGGCATTCTTTATTTGAATTTTCTACAGGCCAAATTTCAAGTTTAAGTCTTTGATTATAGCAATCTACTCATACGGTACATTTCTTGGTAACGTGAATCGCTGTTCCTGGAACTGACCTTTGTCCTCATCTTCCGAATCATCATAATCATACATCCGATCTTTCTGTTGTTTTTTGGAATCTGTAGTTAAATGTTGTTCTTTTTGCTTACTTTCCTTTCCTTTACTTCCTCCTCTAAATGGTCTTGGAAAAGAAAAGTGAATAGGATCAGCTGGTGGTTGATTCCGTATACCGTTCCTCGCGTTGAAAGGAAATGCAGGTTGTATCGGTAAGCTAGATAACCATTCCTCGAAGGTCGGGATTTGCTCCGGAGAAAAGATAGGTGTGTCAACTCTTCCTTGTTTTTTCTCGCTATTCTCCTGTAACCGCGACATTTCGTCGTCACTTTCTCCAATCATTTTCGAACTATTGTCACCATCATCACCATAATCATCATTATCATCATCATTAACATCATCAACATTGTCATCATCACGATTATCATCATCGTCATCATTACCCTTCTCATCATAATCATCTCTGATGTTTCCCTTATTTTTGCTACTGGTATCTTCACCACTACTGTTTTGTGGCCACCACTCATCACCGCCATTCCTATCGTTCTCAGGTGATCTTGCATCTTGCAAAGGCTTCCGATGCCTACTATTACCATTTACGTCTCTAGAATCACTCTCAGGATCACGTTCCTCGTTCGTCTCACGTCTTTGCTCATCGGCCGTTTGCATTTCTGA
This sequence comes from Wuchereria bancrofti, assembly GCA_005281725.1. Classification (NCBI taxonomy): domain Eukaryota; kingdom Metazoa; phylum Nematoda; class Chromadorea; order Rhabditida; family Onchocercidae; genus Wuchereria; species Wuchereria bancrofti. The sequence continues at coordinate 3,415,587 of SSBO01000009.1, read as the reverse complement.
AAATTCATCTGGATTTTCAAGCTTCGGGAAGCTATTATCATCCTCATTTTGTCTCCCTTTATCGTAGTCTTCATCATCAAATTCAGAAGAATCAACGTTCATTGTTCGTGGCATAGTAACAGCATTTGATATTGAATTCTGTGCATTTGTGGAATTAGTAACGCGAATATCTGATAGTTCTTTGATATCTATTACTGCTCGTTCATGTTCATTTGGTTCTGTTATCTGGATGATGGTATCAACTGCAGGTTGATTTTTATTGGTACTGCTTTGCTCAACTAATCCAATATTAACCGTGGTTTTTTGTATAATCGTTGGTAGTGATGTTCCCGAAGATGTCTGAGATACCTTTATTTTTGGTGGTTCTTTAACCATCAGTGTAGTTTGCCCACCAGTATGATTCATTTGTGGTTTTGGTGCAGTAAATTGTTGGAAAAAAGGGATTTCTTCTCCTATTTCTCCCGCTCCACCCTGAAATTGAGGCACTTCTAGGACTGAGGTCGAATTTTTCACCATTTCGTCATTATAACCGTTTTTTATTGATGAGTTTGCTTTTTGTGGAATTACAAACTGAGATTTTTCCAGATTTTCTCTTTCATTTTCTGATGCTTTGCTTCTTGCACTACTGGTTGTTATGGTTGACTGGAATATCAAAACCGGATCATCTAATCGATCTCTTTTATCTCGGGAATCTGGTTTTACTGGTGTTGTAACATCAGTGTTTTTTTGCACGACTGAAAGATCGTGTTCGATGGGACCGATAGTAGTAGTAGCACCAATTTTTTTATTATTTTCTATGATACTAGGATCCACTTCACCTGGAAAAATGCTTTCTTCCTCCTGTCCCTCAGGTTTTGCTTCAGTTTCAACTACTGGCCATAAGAAACCATTGAGATGGGCCACACCGACAGTAGTACTAGTGGCATCGGTATTGACAAACTCTTCCCGCTTCTCGAGAAATCTGTCCTCCATGAGAGTAAAATTTGTGTGCAAGAGCTCATTATCCGTATCATCTTCCAACGAATCCGCTTGAACAGTTACTATATCCATTTCATCACTCTTCTGATTAAATTTATAATTCTTAATAGTATTCATATTGTAGCCCGGAACATATTCCGAATAAGCTTCTTCAGAATCTTGTGTTTCCAACCTTCCTTTATCACCTTTATGATTATAGTTATTGAGATAAGTTGTTGGTATATAACCCGCTATCATCTGCACATTATAACCGATAAGCTTAGCACCAGGTGGTACTTTCCAGTTTTTCGACTGCGCATTCTTTGATAACACGGATGACAATCTCTTTTTGGAAAGTGGTCTCGAAACCTCGCCACTTTTCCTACCGTAATAATTCCTTCCATTGTCAGCTGATTTAGAGTCTATAAGTGTTGCATCAATGTCTGATTGTTCTTCCAAGAGACCATAAACCGGTGGTGGTAATGAATCCGCAGTCTGATACGGTGTTAGAGGACTGAACTTTGGTTCTGCACCAACCTGAACACCTGGAAATAAAGTGTTATTAGGCGTGACATATGATGAGTTCATAAAAAAACATGAATTAGATTTTAGTTATCCAAGTACAACCATATCTTTAAGTTAATAGAATTAATAAATAAGTCAAAGATTTAATGAGTCAAAGGCTGTAAGTTTTAGCTTTTAAAAGGATAATAACTTCTTGATAAGTCAGTGGAATTTAATCATTTTTCCATTAACAAACTTTGGTATTAAAATAATGAACATACTTAATTAATTAAATATTTTTGTTGTCCAACAGATTTTTGTTGCTTTTTTGAAACATAAAATCAGATCAATGCAATAAATTTGATAACTGGGAAACCTGAAATATTTCAAAATCAACTCACTGGAAGTATATCCGATGAGAGTGCTAATTAAGATGAATGTATAGTAAACTGGCAGCATGCACTTTTTATAGATGCAAAAATATCAGACGAATTTAACAGACAAGGTGGTTTATATAATTTAATGAGAAATATACATTACTAGATGTTGTTCCTCCTGGAATGAGGACAATTGCGCGAGAAGGAAGAAAGATTGAATGGGAGAAAAATAGGATGGTTTACTTTTTCAATAAATAGAACATACTAATTGGGGGAATTATTTTTGATGACAAAGCTGGAAAATTTTCTTCTCTTTCATATCATCCATCATTATTATTTTATTGTAACATCACTTTTATGAAACTATTTATTAACAATTGGAAAGGAATTAATGGCAGAAGGAATAAAATAAAGGAATAAATGGCATCGGAAAGCATTCATTCATCTTTTTTTAAATCTATTCTACACATTTGATTATTATTACTTTTAAAATCACACTTATGCATCATAGAGAAAAAGGAAAGAAGATATCGAAATGTATCAATCAGATGAATAATGTTTAATGTTAAGAAGCTTAAGATTTTAAATAAGTTTAGAAAAGAATTGTTTTAAGTTTGATTAATAAATATCATTATGAAGTGAATGACATAAAGATTTGTTATAACTTAGCTATAAAATATGATACTTAAAATTTCTTCAGTTTATATAGCATATGATTGGAGCTATTATTTTAAATTATCAGTTTTTCTTTTTTTTCAATGTAGAGAGGAGAGAGCATTGCAAAGTAAGAGGAATGAAAAATGAGAGAAATTAGCGGAAATTGTGAAGGAGAGGAAGCGAAAGGTAATTGACGTTGAGAAGTGGTATCGAATTTTTCTTTCCTATTTCTAATTTAATGAGATTTCAACCTTTAGTGATCTACTAGGAGCACGTGTAGCTTATTTGACACATACGTAGACATGTATATAGGTTTGAAGCAAGCTTTATCGCACTTAACTTCCCATATAAATTGCAAAGCCCAAAAAAAAAGTTTACTCAAAGTTCGATTATGCATTTAAGTGGTTTGCATTCATTGTTTTTTTACGTGCATCTAGTAAACGTCTTCAAATTACATTAGAGAAATAGAACACAAAGTGGTGTTTTTAGTGAATACAGTGTAAGCGTTTTGAATTAATCTGGTTATTTTAAAATCAAATGTTGAAAGTTGTTAACAGTATATTATTTATTTACAAGGTTCGAGTTAACAGTCTTCTATCTCTCTTTTAACACTAGGTAAGGTAAATGTTCGCACATCGAAAAGTTAATAAAATTGCAAGAGATTTGAAATTTAGGAATCTTTATTTCAGGTTTTATTGAGCAACAGGAGAGCAAATATAGGGCTTCAGTTTAAACCGCAAACATTATCATTCTAAATGGATTCAAATTCCAAGTTCCATCCAAAATCGTCCATAGCATCGCCATCTCCTATGAACGTAGAAGCTAATTTTCATTCTTTTCAAATGTTATTACTATTTCAATGTATCAGTTCGTTATAAATGTTAGGCGAAAAAGATGTTTTACGGGTGTAAAATAAGGACCTAAAAAGTAAAATAAGTAGTATAAAGGTCTTTTGACGAGAGACCTCATTATTCTTTCATAATCAGTTTAGTTATCATAGCATGGGTATCGAAAAGGTGAGGTGAAGCTTTCTATTATGATGATATGTTACAGCGTACTGCTTCCTGTACATGCAGTTATTATGAATCACAAAAAGTTTCTTGAATAGGAAGAGAGGTAATGAACAGCCATTCCGAACGAAATCATTCCGTTATTTCTTCGAAGAAGATAACAAAAAAGGTGGCATGAAACACAAATTCTTGTCCTACTAGTATTAACATTATAGAAAACGGAGTTAAATTTCGAATCTGTCGTCAGCGGTCTACCGAGTACTACAACTGCATCAGCTGTACCGATTACAACGAAACAATTAACGGAGCAAACAATTGGTGGTGAAGACACGTATGACGTAATTACTGTTAGTCCTTCAAGCTCTTCTGATGGAAGCGGCAATGAGTTCGTGAAGGTAGAACACAGCGATGTACAACAGAGGTTATTATTCTCTATTACGTACTTAATAGTATTAGCTGTAATGTTTCTGAGATGTGACATCAACTACAAAAGAAAAGGAAGACCTAACAACTAGTAGCTTTAAGGTTAATAGTTTATTAAAGTTTATTAAGAAAGACTTTTCTGGATTATTTCTGCAGTGATTGTTTTTGATTTTCTTTGTTTTGCGAAAAATGTTAATACTTGTTGTGTTGATGGATGAACGATAGAAGCAATATTAAAATATTAGGGATAGAGATAGAACAAGATTTAAAGCTCAGCACGTTTTGGAATTGGATAAGTAAATAATGAATCAGCAATATCTTAAATTCTCCTTTAATATTTCTGAGATGTAACATATATCAGCTACAGCCATCCAAGACGTATTCTAGACCACCTCATTTTAATGCGCATTTTCGTCCGGGAGACCGACTCAGCGATTGTCTTTCGTGATATCGCTATTTTTTACAGACTTCCAAACTTCGTAGATCGAGTATTACAGAAATATTAATCCATTATTAACTTGGATTTGAACCGTTTTTCTATACTAGTCTATCGTTATTTTTGTCAGTTTGCATCTTTTAGTGTTGGTGATACATTGCCGTTCAGAATGGTGCATATGCATAGTGATGGCGATGATAAGAGGGGAAGAGATCGAAGATATCCCGTTGTGAGTTGTTAATTACTGCTTACAATTGTGGATTTCTTGAAATGAAACAACTTATCCATTCTTTCAGCATGCGTAGCGTACTTGTATTTTGAATTCTACTTTTTTCAATTTAGTTTCTTTTTATTTGTCAAAATTTTACATCCCTTCAGATTTCACTCTCGCTGAAGAAAGTGAGGATGAAATTCTGAATGCTGATGATAGTTTTGGCATTTCGTCCTCTTATATTGATATCTGCACCTCGTATCCAAACTTATAAGGAGTGTGAAGAGTCTGACGAATACTTGTGAAAAGATTCCAAATTGTAGAATTATGAGGACATTATAAGGAAAAAAAAGCTGTTCTGTTAAATGTTAGATAATTATACATGAATTTAGATTTACAGTGGATGTATCCAGAAAGGTTTGTGTTTAAAGAATGACGTCTTTTGAGGTGTCTAAATTGGTCTGATGCTATTGTGAATGCTTGAAATTACTAAACGCTAGTCTTATTTTCATTTGTCTCTTAGTGAATAAAAGAATTACATTAGTTATTCCATTACGCTAGGTCCATTCTATGTTTCTCCATCGTTCTTATACAATTACCGGAACGGACTGTTTAATTTCCTCCAATTTTTTTTACCATTTCTGTGAGTTTATGTCGTCCTCTAACAAGAAAAAAATGGACGCTTCCAAATGTTGTTTCACTTTAACTCTCTACATTACGTTTGACATGCATCAGAAATCGAAGAAAGTAATTAAAGACCTTCAAGAAGTTTGTGATACTTACCATTAAATAATGGTTATGTCAAATGGTGTCGGGAGCCCTCATCCCTTTAGATTTCAACGTCTTTCTGCTGTCCGTTTTAATCTGGTAACTTTTTTTTTCACATTTGACCCCTTAAGCTCCCTTAATTGGTACAGTAATATGTTTGACTTATATTACGCATATGGTATATTTTAAGCTATTAAACTACATGATTCAGTGTCTTCAGAATTTATATATAACTTATACAAAGCTGTTTACATCGCCTTGCAAGTGACATTAATTCTAGATTTAAGACTTCAAAACTTTAGGATGAATCATCCAATAATTTTGAAGCATACTACTTACCCACTATCAACTCATTGGCTGGGTTTATAAATTTATCAGGATAGCTCATGTTTCATTGAACTCAAAAACAAATCAGTCAATCTTCCTTTTCATCTTTTCTTATCTAAGGAAACATGTTGTAATTACGTTAGATCCGGAAAGGTATCTTTATGTGATGTACTATATAATTACCAATGCTGATGAAAAAATATATCGTTTAATGCAACAGTGGGGGAGTCTAGTCTATAATCCTTGTGGCATTTTGTTTTTTCCTGAAGTAATGAAATAATGTTCAGTACAGCGAAATTGTTGCAGGCATTCCTCTTAGCACTTTTTTTCTATAATCCTACCACAAGTGTTTTGCTGGGCATATATATATATATATATATTGTTGTTTGTTAGGTTGAAACGGAAAGGATGGAGAAGAAATTGCAGGAGAATAGCGACGGGTCCCTTCTGCTGGGAAAACCAGTAACATCCTATAATGTTGTCCCTGGAATTACTCGCAATTTCCTCTTCTGTCCCTCTCTCATCACTTCACTAATTTCTCTTCTTTAACAAATATTTTTGGCAAAATTATTCCTTAGTGGATATTAACTGATATGGCAAGGTTCATTGATATATATTGTGTGTATCTATTATGACATGTTAATAGCACTCCTTTTAGCTGGTCCTTTTTCCAAATTCTTTAATAATTGACTTATTGTGTATTTTCTTTCTCATCAGTTTTCTCATTTCCACATATAATCATCCTTTTTTTTTTCTTTTTCATTTCTGTGTATATGTGTATATTGACTAGGTATTATCTTCGGATGTATTATTGATATTGTTCTCTTATGTCTTATTGTTGCTTCACAGCACAGTTCGATTATGAAGGAGAATAGAAGCAGAGACTGGAAGCATAAGCTGTTAGTCATTGATTGTGCGCAACATAAGCAGTATTTTTTGTCAGCTGGGCAATGTGGAATATATGTACGAGCCAGTTAGTCAGTTAACTGTTTCGCTTTCTGGAAGGTTTTTATGCATGAAACTCACAATCTAGAAGATGCTATTAAGTCAATTTCATTTGAGCTCGTGGTCTAACGAATTACATAATAGTCTATCAAGAGGAACAGCAAATATCAACAAGAGGTGAAGTGAACAGAAGATGTCTTTCTTATACGCCATTATTACCTTCTAAAATACTTTACTGAGAGTATTTTACAATGCGATTACCTTCTAAAATACTTTACTGAGAGTATTTTACAATGCGGCATGTTTCGGTGAACCAAAAATTATCGATTTGATATACCATTTGCACATGAGATCTTGCAGCTGTCCAAACGATTGTTCCAGGGAAGCATAATGGATCGCGGATTGGGGTCAGACGAGCCATATGGTGATGTTTTGTTGAGATCTGAAGAGTTTGCAGAGAGTGAAAAAGTGAGCGACATAGCAAAAACAGGTGAGTATTGCATTCGTTGATTCATGGGATTTTCCAAGGTACGATTAGAGTTGCAAGACTGTTATAGCATATGGTAAGTGCTTAATGCATATAAGAAAGAGAGAAGTCGTGTACTTTTTGTTTACATCTAAAGAGTAATTTTAGAGCTTTGAATTAATATTATTGGATTGAGACTTTTGTAAATTCCATTGCGAAATAAAAGCAGGCGTATAAAATTTCTTTCTTTTTTTACTCTATCATAAATTGCTCCACAGTAAGTAAATAAATTCCGGTGAAGGTAGGAAGTGAGAAAAGTGGTTGTTTTAAGGCTGATTTTTTTTTTTCTGGAAATTTGCGAAATTAGATATATTAGAGCAAAAGCAAACATGAGAAATCAATATTTGACAAAGGAAGAAACTAAAATTGGACTCGTCAGGGATTGTCATTGTATCATTTCAATGCCGACCTTGATTTTTTATGTTTCGTTCTCTGTTCCCATTCGAGTTGGCTTAGCTAATTTTTTTCCTTTCATTAGTAACCATTAATGAGGAATTTCTTTCGAAATTAGTTGCTCGACATTGGATTCCAAAAGTCCAGCCGTTCTCCTGATAGTTGATAAAGTCACTCACACGTAAAATTGGGAGGTTTATTTCAAGTTAAACAAGCATCATGTCTTTTTTATTTTGCTTTATATCTTTATTTCATATTGAAAGGTGAGATTGGTCACTGCAGCAATCCATATTTCGTATTCCAAATACATATATAACGAAATTTTATGAGAGAAGAGAATGCATAGTAATAAAAATTCATGTCGCTTTGATGATGAAATTTCAAGTTTCCTTTTTATTCAGTTTTATTGAGCACAACAAAAAGAAAAATGGAGTGGATTTTTTTTCACTTCAACTTACTGTAGGCGAGAGGGAAGTAATGGATGTGACAAATAAAGCTGTGAATACCAAAGTATCAAGGGAAGCTCTTGACGACACGGTACATGTCCTTGGTGATAAAGTGAAAGAAATGGTGGGACGGGCAGGAGATATGGGACAAGAAACAATGGAGACAGCTGGAGATACTGTATCAAATATGTTCTCTCGAAAAGTTCACGATATTGCGAGTGCAGCACAGGAAGCTGACAGTGTGAATGAAGATGTAAGATATTCGTTGGATGAAGGAGCGGTGCATACGTTCAATGGAAAATTTGATGATGTCACTCGTGAGATTTTGGATAGCACTCATCATGCTACTAATACCTTAACAAATACATTACAGAAAGCCGATGTAACTGGTGACGCGCTTAAAGGTCAGTGATTATGAGTTAGATTGAAGTATAGTCATTTTGAATTAAATATATTTTTCATATTGGACGATTAATGAAAATTTAAGATTTTTGTCATTATACACCAATAGCCTTATTTTCTTCGAATTTTGATGAGACGTCTCTGACAAATCTCAAATTACTGCTTCCAGGTGTAGCAGCTCAAGCAGTTCCTTCTGTTGAAGATATTTTGGCAGATCTGGATGACAAAATCAAGAGCAGCGCATCATATGCGGGTGATTCGCATGCTAGAACCGAATCAATTGGGGCAGCAAAGATCGGAAATGAAGATTTGATTCGACTGACCGATGGGAGTAACAACGCTTCACAGCATGATACAGGCAGTCGTACGGTATTCCCCCAACCAACGCATGATGAGAATCAGCATGTAGGTTATCCGTCATCACAACAGTGGGGTTTGGATTGGAGACAGTATGCTGATGAGGCGGCAGGTATTGGTTTACGCCATTTTGATCGTGAAGCTGAAGCTGATGTAAAAGCAGTTCACTCTGCGGGTGAGTAATGCTCAAATTTAGGCTTATTTTCTTACCGAACATTTTTCATTTCCATGAACACTCTTTGGCATTTCATTTCAAGTTTATTATTGTTACATATTGTTTTTGTAAAGGAAGGCTTACTAGACATTCCCATGTAAATGATGAACTGCACTGTTGGAGACGTAGAATTTAAGTGGATATGTAAAAGAGTAAAATAGTTTTAAAGAGGAAGGAAGGGAAGATGAATTGCGATGAGAAAGAAAAGAAGAAAAAGATTATTGCATTATGTATGTATGTTTCTCCATATGTACATCAAGGATTTTCAAGCACAGTGATTGATCCTTAAAGCAGAATGAATAAGTAAGTCAGTGCTTTGTTTCCCTCATTTATGTTATCGTTGTTTCATTCTACAACACTCATACAAGTACCACTTTTCCATTTTGCTGTAAGTGCCAATTTACCAGTATCATCTCATGAATACAATAAGCGCTGGATAAACTTTTGAATTTCTGAAAAACAATTTAAATGAATGGTTGCTGTGCGATTAGAATAGAGAAAGGTTGAATGTTCTAATGCTGATTTTTTGTGAAGAAATTTTTTGAGCTGATTTCGTTATACTCATCTCAACGCTAGAAATCATTAAGTTGGTCTAAGTGCAGCTGTTATTCATTCATTTTTTTTTAATAATTAGCAGTAAGCAAATGACCTTAAAAAAATTGTTAATTTTTGTTTGCTTAATAAGGTTACTGCAGCACATTTTCATAAACCGTTATTAGCAGGATCACTGTAACATATTTTGCACCTACACAATCAACAGTAGTTAAATTTATGTATGAAATGTAATACGTGATTAAACTGTTGATATACATGACTAAATAGATTCTATGATTGTGAAAATGTTCGTTGCAAATGCCTCACAGCATGATGAGTCTTAATCATGTATACGGTCATTTCAGGGTAGAATATGTTCCTCCTTTTTTTTTGAGCTTTGAATAAACTAAATGCCCTTATGCTAAAGTTTTTCATGTTTTAGATGATAGCAGCGCAGAAGAAAGTATGTTTGACAGAAAAGGACCGTTGACTATACCACATCAGGTTGGCTCTACTTTTTCGACACTGTAATAAAGCAGAGGGACCGACTGATGAAAACTCTTAGTACGCTGTAACATTAAGATTGTTCTCTAAGCGTAATCTGTTGCGCATCATTCTTCCATAACTAAATATATTTCGTTGCAAATCTAGCTTCGTTCTCGAATTCGAAGACTCTTAGAACTGCTGAAAATATAGTACGGTACTTCTTATATACCATACATATATTGATTGCAGAGTCCTGAGGATACAATACAGCTCGACCGTGACTTTAATTCGTCAAAACAAAGGTAAGATATAATGTACTTGCTGAAAAGAGTAAAGAAAGTAACGACGATAATAAAAGATAAAAAGGTAATTTCTGTGGTATTTAAATCTTCACATAATTCATTCGCTTGCAGCGGTTTCGAAGTGTCTCCCCGCCCGCCGACACCACCAAAAGAGCTCGATGATGAGGATGTGAAACCGACCACAATCGATTTGGGACAAACAGCAGGTAGATTATGTAAGTTTTTCTATTCCTCTGTTTATTTGTATTTTTTAGATTAGTTCGCAGCTGTCATGTGTCTCCGTTCTCATCACACTGTCTGATTGAAGGTCACTCTACACTAAAATTTGAAAAGTTTGTGCCTTCCTGTACTTTTTAACTGCAGATTCACTACACGAACATTCCCTTCAAATATGATGAGGACAGAGATGCAGAAAAGAAGGCTCGAATCTCATCCTAATTTACTGACTCTGGTCGTATTTTATCTCCGCATTGATGAGGAAATGAATGTATTTTCAATTATTCTTGGCTTGAACTGAATGGGTAGAGAATAGGTTCAGATCTATCAATGGTGTCAAATACGATTTGATGAATAAAAGAACCTTTATTTAACACTTTAATGCACTGTGGTTTACCATTCCAATAAGATGCTAGGAATTTTTATTGTCATTACTTCATAACTATTTGATGAATACTTGATGAATAGGACATTTTGCAAAGCAACAATTACTAGAGAAGTATGCTATGATTAATGATGCGAAGTTTGATTCCTCAGCATCTAACAATGTTAAGAAATAGATCTATGGAAAATCAGTCCGATTTTCACTGTCTGATAGATTTCAGTTAGCAAAAATTACGTTTAAATAACCATATTAGAGAGTTTATGTCAAACAGATTGGGTGTGAAATTACGACTGTCAGCTAAACCACCAGAAGGTTGAGGAAAATGTTTCTGGCTTATTGTTTATCCACTACGAATGCCTGACAGTATCGGACATCATAGCGTTTACTTTTTTTTTATAAGGAACTGTAACTTAAAGAAACATAACTTGCAAATACAAGGTATAAATATTTTTGAGAGAGGAATAATGTGGTCAAATTTTCCAGTTATCGGTGGTGAACATCCAAGTTCCATATTGAAAAACAGTGCACAAAGCGTCAGATTTAATTTCAAGGATATGGATGCAAGATGTAAGTTGTTACTGTTATCATCCCCGGAACTTTATCATCTACTGGACATAGTTGAATTTATTAGTTATTAACTGCTTGTACTTGTGTAAGTGGAGTATAAAAACGAGATGTTTCAAATTCGTTATTTAAAGTATATTTGAGTAAAATAAGGCTCAGTTAAGCAGGATTTAATCAGTGTCAAGTTCGGTGTTGTTTGGAACTACCCTATTAGTTACCCTATTTTTCTCGTTTGCATCCAGCATTTCTCATTGTATTTTTTCAATATTTTCCATTATGCATATAGTATTTGTTAACAGTTTGAGATCCAGCATTACTCAAAACTTTCATTATCTTTCGCATTACATAATGCGGAGTTACTGTTAATGCCACCTGCTTGGAAAATTGTACTTCTCTTTAGCCTTTATTATAGAAGATCTGGATGATTAGAAGATGTGATAATAATATAGCAGTTTACCGTATCTGGCGTCCATGATGCGTCCATGATACTGATAATGATGTTGGGTTAACTGCATGATGTGGAAGTTGTGCTGTATATTATATTATTGCTGAAGTGCCACTAAAGCTAGGGGCATGTGAGAAGAATGCTGGAGAATTAAAATCGATCTCTTTGCTAGTGTATCTGCTACCCGTGCTTTCATAAAAAGTAAACACTTCATTCGATATTGTTGGATTTTGAAGAGATAAGGAACCTTGTTTCTAAGAATTCCCCAAATTAATGAAACAAAGTTGAAGGCGGTGACTCAAATGTCCTATATCCTTTTAAATCTCTAAATAATGACCTATAATTAATCGAGGTTTAGTAAACAGTAAGCTTATTTCTTGAAATAAGCGGAAAACATTGAGTAACTTTATTTCATTGTCTGGATTTATTAATAACCCTGTCATAGAAGCATTTTCCCGCTTCTTTATGGACTAATTTAAAAGGGTGAAACGCTTGGCTCACTACTGTCCCTTCTCTTCGTTGTCTTTTCACTTTTTTACATTCAACATATTTTCTGGAAGTGCAGTCAGTTTCGAAATTATTATAAGCACTAGAACTAAAGTTCTTTGAGAAAATCATTTCTATGTACAAAGCATCCGGCACTTGCCTTGTGACGAGGAAAACCGCAAAACAGCTGTGGTGTTGGCAACTACTGTCCTAACTTACGTCGAACTATTTCTCGAATAGTGCAAATTAGCAGACTAGAAACTCATCAATAATTGCTATTTGTTAGCTGATGGATGTCTTTATATTTCAATATATCGCTGGCACAAAGGATAAAGAAGTGAGGGAAAGAAGTCTGTGATCGGATATCAGAAAGACACTTTGCGTCGTTAAAAACTATGTATCACGATTATGTCTTAGGTAATGAATTTTAAATAGAGCTGATATGCAACTTCCTCGGTTATTCCATCCTCCAACAATCAAGACGGCACAGTTCAAGACAAAACGGTTTGACGACTGTGAAAAAAATAGAGATGTTTTTTTCTTCCAATTCTGTTGAGCATTCTGCTTCACTGCCCTTAATTTACTATATTATGTCAACCCAATCATTTTGCCTGGATAGATACGTTAATTTGTATAATTCCATAAGAACAAACATCTTCCTCATCAACAGGCCGGTCTGTGCTTTTCAGAAACTTCCTCAAAGGGTTACTCAAGCCTAGTCTTTTAACCACACTCTCTTCATCTCTCTTCCCTGGATGAATACTGCGTCACTTATTTACTACTTTTGTCACCGAAGGGAAGGATGATGAGTCATGAGGAATATGCCTATATATCTGGAGGGATGGGTAGAGGGAGAGGAGTGTATATGCATGCAGTGTTGTTGTTGCTGCTGCTTCTATTATTGCTGTTGAGGGTGCGGCAAGTGGAAGAGAAAAGAGAAAGATCGATAAGGTTATTAGATTGTCCCGCGGTTTTCCAGTTTGGGCATTGCATCAGCATTTCACCTAGTTTCACACGCTCCCATCTTGCAGCAGCAGTAACAGCAGCAAATGTCCCCCCAACTTGTCCACCATTCTGCATCCTCACTCACCTTGTACAATAGTAGTGCACTCAGTTGGAATTCTCATCTTTCTGCTATGCTCAGAGTAGCGGTTATCTTTAAACAAAACTGACGACTCTTAAGCATATGAGTTAGAGCTCAGAGCTCAAGCTGAAATACGCAGATGGCTCATTTTTCATCTTAACTGCGAGGTTATTCGTAAGATCTACTCTGTACCATTCAATTCAACATTTTTTCTCATGCTTTTATAATGCATTGAAAGTTTTCTAGGAATGTGTCCTCTGTGATGATAGTTATGTGTATACCCACGTTTATATATATATATATATATAATAAGTAATGATAGTAATAGTAATAATGATGATGAATAAATAATAATAATACCAATAATAAATAAATGATAATAATAGTGATAATAATAATAATAATAATGGTAATAATAATGATATAATGATAATAATAGTAATACAAAAATGATAATAATAACAATAATAATAATAATGGTAATCATAATAAATAATAATAGTTATGACAACAAATAACAATAAGTAACAGTAGTAATAATTAATAGTAATAGTAATAATTAGAATATAGCAGTAGTTATATGTAGGATCATTTTAGTTTATTCTGTGGGCGAGAGTTATTTTGCTCCATTCGCAATTAGCTTTTCCTTTATGATAGCGACATAAATTATTTAGATAAGTTTGGTTGAAGAAAAAAAGGTCAGTTTTTGTTATGCTTGGACCTTTTTTTAAGGCACGTTGAATTATGCACAGATTATCCATTTCTGAATTGTGCCGATCGAGAATCATGTTTTTGGTCTCGTGATCTTTCAGGATGATTTCAGTCTTGTAGTTATTCACTGCTCACTATATCGATTTTTTTCTTGCTTTCAAGATAGTGTTAACTTATCCTTCTGAAAAATTTGGTTAGCTTAAGCCCTTCTTCTTGCGTGTACGCGAAATTTGTTGTAGTGCTTGAAAATGTAATGTTTTTGGAATCAAGTGCAATTTGTCAGGTTGACAGCTATCGTACGCGACAATGGCAGATTCAAGAGCTGGTAGTCCAGCTGTTTTTGATATCCTGTTCAATGCCGTTTATACCCTGATCTCACTAACAACTCGTACCATTCTTCGCTTTGGCCTCACAACGGCTTTGATTGCTTCTGTTTTAATCACTCTTCATGATGCAGGCCAATTTAGCAAACGAGCTTTATTCCAAAGGCAAGATGGTAATTATTTGAATAGCTGTTTCAAGATAGTTTTAAGAAGAATAAAGCTTTTGATACTTCTTGAAAGTGCTATTCCAGTTTGATCTGATCATTGTTAGCTTGGCATATTGTCGAGTGAAAGCACTTAGAGAGAATTGGATGATTCATTTTTATCGGAATTTGTAACATAATACAGAGATTAAATCTTAATCTTCTTAAATGATTTTGATCTGCAATATTAAATTTCGTATTTCTTCATATCTACCGTTTGGAACTAATTCTCACCTTTCCCTATTCTGCCGAGTTTAAAATCGCTGTAACAAAGAAAGGGAATCATATTAAAGTGGGGTAGGGAAGGCCCACATAGTTAACTTTTGCTCCTGAATATGCCTGAGAACGTGAATATGTATATACACTATTATTAATTCCTATCAGTACAAATCAATCCTTATAATTATTAAGTGATTCCATGGTTAGAGTTATAACATTTGTTTCCTGTAGTGATGATACTCATTCAGTTTTCTTTTTTGAATATAGTAGGCAACCAAATGAAACATCCTGAAATGAAAAGTTTATGCCCCTATTCTGCTGGTAAAATAATTCTTGTCAGTAATTATTATCTAGGAAGGAAAACAAATGATCACTCACTATGGTTTTTGATTATGCATATGATAGTGCACAATTTGCTTTACAGTTCTGGATATAATTTACTGGCGTGATCCAAAGAAATCTGGTGCAATACTTGGTATTACTCTTCTTGCGATCCTCGTGCTCGCGAAATTTCCTTTGATTGCAGTCCTTAGTTATGTTGGACTGTCGGTCCTTGGCGGTACTCTTGGTTTTCGTATTTACAAGTTAATCGAAGCACAAATTAGGAAAACAGATGGCGGAAATCCATATCGGTAAGTGGGAGAAGTTATTTCTGGATTAACGCTTTAGAATTTTTGGCCGATGTGTTCAAAAAATCAAAAGATGACATAATGAATGGTGGAGAATGGATTCGCACATAAAAGAGTTATTGAATCGTTATACCAGCGTTTAGTATTGGGATGAATTATTGGTTGATGCGTTTTTGTTTGTGTCAAGTCGTCTAAGCGGTTTAGTTCAGGGCATATTTGGAGGACCGGGAGTTTCATTTACCTAAAGAAAAAGTGCATCAGCAGATGGATGCACTTATCGAGCATGTGCAGTTTATTGGTAACAAGCTGAGGCGATTATTTTTGGTGGAAAGTGTTGTGGATAGCATCAAGGTAATTCTTGTTTTTCTTTTACCTAAAATTTGGTAAATGACTCTTCAAGTTTGGAGTTTTCAGGTCTGTGAAATATGTGATATTGATCATTATTTGATGAAAAAAAAAACGCTTTGATCTGATGTGCGTCACTTGCTGTTCAGACATTGTTCTTTTTTTTTCTTATTTGGCATAAATGAATAGGCCACTCAGCTTAAAACTTCATTGGCATATAGTTTATTTCAGTTTGGTCTTTTACTTTGGGCGCTCACATATGTCAGTTGCTGGTTCTCTGGTCTCAGTCTATTAATCCTTGGTGAGTTACTGTTTATTTTTTTCTGTTAATGGTTTAGAATAAATGAAAGGGATTTCAAAAGTTGGATTTGATAATGCATTCCGTAGGATTTTGCAAAAAGACTAACTAGTGAATAGGCCTATTTTCCTATTCTCACATATGGTTGTTATCACTTATTCTTTCCTTATCTTCACTAGTAATAGGGTTAAACTCTGACTACCGAAATGGTCCTGTAAGAAGCTTGAAAGAGTTATAGCATTTATTTTTATATTACTAAAATCCTTTTCAGCTATATTAGCAGTCTTCACAATCCCAAAAGTGTATGAGGTTTACCACGAGCCCATTGATCGTAACATCTTCATAGCGAAGCAACATATTGATAATGCAAACAAAATGTGTGTAATTTTGTCGTTTTTTTCGTCTGCGTAATTATTGATATACTGAGCCTTTCCTTAAAATGTTAGTGTACAAAGAATTTAAGCATGATATGTCGCATTTCGCCACTGCAAGTAACTAATACAATGTCATCTTTTTATCAAGAGACCGTATTATAAATGTGATTTATTTGTGCTTTGCCGTGGATAAAGAAAAAGACTATATTAGACATTGAAATATAAACTTAGTTCATTAGATGCTTTTCTGGTTAAACTCAAATTAGCTTTTGTAGAAGATTATGAATTGTAAAAATTAGGACTATAAGAATATGTGTTTTCAGGATTAGCGAAAAAGTACCTTTCCTGACGAAATCAACTGCTGCTTCTGAAATCAATCATGAAAAGTCATATTAATTGTATGCCTATTCCTCGTTGGAATACGCAAAATTGCTGTGTATAATGCTCATTTTCGTGATTCCTTTGTAACTATATTAGCCTCTCTTTAAATCTATATTTGGCAATGTTGAACTGCTTAATCATGTGGTACTTTGAACTTCATATAAACAGTTCAAATATATATTGTATGAACGGCGGATGCAAGAAGAGTTTAATCATAAATCATTTCTGTAAGAAGCATTTTAAATGCGAATATATTAATTGGTAGTAATGCATCGCCTGTGATCACTGATCGGTGCTGCTCTATTTCACATCATTTCCCTTCTCTCTGCAGTACTCATCTACCTTCTTTTCATTGAGTTTTCATTCAGTCTAACTACATGTTTTTTCTGCTGCTGCTGACACATTCTTGCTAGGTTGATGGTGGTACATACTCTTGACTAATCTTTTCCCATGGTATTTAGAGATCCCGGTTTATCGAATAAGCAAGAACATTTAGTCTAAGGTTACAGTGATACCATTCAGATGTCGAAATGATTAAGTTCTGTAATTGCTTGAGTGAAGCTTGAAGGATCTATCTTTAGCAGTTCTCTCTACTTGACCACCTTTGAGCTCATCTTTTCCGAAATAATACATCTTCTTGCCGTTAATTTGTTGAGATTCTCAGTCATTTGCATCACGGGCAGATTTTACAGCATTGATCATTGATGTTATGCTGACTGCTTCTACTTCCTTGTTGGTTCGTTTACCTTTTAATTTTCTCTTTCGCTATTTCTGTTGATTATTCTGTTCTGTGTTAAGTTAAGCAAATTTGTTGTTATGTCGGTCATAAGACGATATTGCAGCTACTGTAGGTGGCCTTATTGTTGCTTGAGGGATGAATTTTCTATCGTTGGTTATATCAAAATTATTTTACCTTTCAAGAACTGACAGTAGTGGGATAAATGAGTGTTATTGCTTAGCTTTACGCTGTACTCCTTTCATGCTATAATTCGGCACTATGTACTGTATGTTTCAGTGCTTACTATTGGAAAGCATTTTATGTGAAGTGGTATATCCTCATAAGTTTCTGCTCTACTTATATCAAATATAAGGAGTTTAATATGAAGTATTATGTTTATTCGTTATTTGTTCAAGTAGTATAGTTTTAAAAGAAATTCGAGTTGTAAATTAGATTTTCCTCAACAGTTATAAATTCACATGCATTATTTTACAACACAACAATTATTCAAAGTTTTGTGACTTGAAAAAAAGTATTACATATTTTTTGACTTCTTTTTTTTCTTCGGTGATATTAGTCAACACATTTAAAAGAAATGAATGATTTAATTTGAGCTAAAATTATGTAAATCCACAAGGAGTTGCACATGTAATTGTCAGAACGATGCGAAATTTTTGTCCTATTCTAGAAACGGAAAATTCGAAGTTAAAGGTGTTCTAGCAAATTTATTGGAAACATAAGTGATTCGAATGTTCTTTCTGTGTGAGCAAGGGTGATTAATGACTCAGATTAATACTTCAAAAATAGGACTGATTTAAGATAGTGAGACAAAAACGTTCAAGTAAGAATAAATAGTGAGACAAGAAACTTTCCATGAGCTGTTGGATCTATGTTCGATTGAATGCCTCGAGATAAACGAATCTCTCGATCTGAACAGAGTACAGATGGGATGTAGAATAAGACAAACGTTGCATCACTTGTTACATCAGAAATTAGCAAGGGAGAAATGAAGTGATAGGTAGTTTGGTAGAAGGATTTTATGAGCTTTGTTTTGTGAAAAGTACCATCAATATGAATATCGGATGGAAGTCAAGTAAGTGAACCTTGCAGAATGAAGGATGTTAGCGTATCTGATCTATTTATATAATTGAAAAATATCATGCATCTACCCGAAACATAATAAAATTAATCACTTGGATACATGCAGAGAAACACATATCATGCGGAACGATACCAAATTAATATTGACAAAAAGTAGCACATAATTGTACATAATTATACAAATGAAATCATGATTTAATAGATATTTGAAATGATTTCTAGCCTATCCGAGACACTATGCCACATCTATTAGCAAAGAAAGCAATGGTCCTTAATAACATCCTTTCTAGTGTTACCGTAATGGTAACACTAGAAAGCTGTGAAGAAATGATATCCATAACCGATCATCAATCATAAACAAAGGTACGTAACTTAGCGCAACAAGTAATAATAGAGCACAAAGATTGCAAATGAGGACACGTATGAAGAGCCTATCAGTCATCTCTGACCACATATTCATAAAATCAGATAAATTTTGATAATGAAGAGCAGCGAGAATCATAGCTATTATTGGTGCTACATAGGAGAGGTACAAATGTTTACTCATCCTAGAAGCACCGTTGCATCCATCGGTATCACAGGATTGCACACATCCAGAATACTGATAACCTTTGTATTTGAAATGACCGCAATGAGATATGCGCACAATTTCTGGAAATCAGCAAACAAGGAATAAATCAATTGCAGTATTGATAGTTGTTGCATTTCTTTTGTGTCTTTATAAGCTAATTAAGTAACTCACATAACGAAGTATTTGATAAAGCATAGTGATTCTGTGATATGGAAAGATGAAATTGCACTGTTTATGAAGTGTAGCTAACTTTTATTTTTTAAATCATTTCATCCTTTTTTTTAGAAATATCATCTGGGGATTTGTCTAAAAAAGAAAGAGAAAACAACTAAGGCATATTATGCGTTCCAACTTTATTCTCCCGTAGTACCAAATTTATGAATTTATTATTGCATAGGTAGGTACCTGTATCTGCAGTGAAAGTACCCGAATCCAGCGCACAGGTTCGAATTACCATAGTTTGTGACACATCATCTACTGCAAAATGTCTAAATTAACATATCAGTAATATGGGTAACATAAAATGAATGACATTTACGTCAGTTTTGATTCATTCACATTTTTTCAAACTAACTCCAACAATAATGAGAGATACTATCATACTTCGATGTCCATTCACTTTGATGCAATGGTCAGCAGGAAACAAGCCTTGACGCTTTTTCTTGAGAGCCCAACAAGGATAATGGTAGTTGCTCACACCAATTCTATTCAATTCTTTGTGGAATATGGTCGAGTTGAATGTGTCCTCACAGGTTGGATCCGATCCATTAAATGAGAAACACACGAAACAACCGATACTGTTCACCTCTGCAGGAAAAAAAAAAAGAAAAATTAGCTAACTGGAAAAGTGCAAAAGATATGTAAACATTTCATGTGCTTCAGTTAATACGACTAATTCGTTTTTCAGCAAAAACTTATTTCCATCTGGCAATGCAGTATCATTGCACATTCAAAGAAGTTAGGGTCAAAGGTGAAATGAAATAAAGCGTGTAAGGAATAATGGTTTTTACTTACCTTGCATTACTATCATAACAATGAATAGGAATTGGCCGATTCTTCGTATCGGCTTGTCCACTAAAGAACTTATGCAAGGCGCCATACACGCCTTACACTAAGGGCCAGAAAAGGTTTGGACGACTATACCAATTATTTGAATAAGCTACTTGTAAAGTAACTAATCATCTGTTAAACGGTCTGACTGATAATCTATTCCGTAGTTACAAGGCACTGCCAACGATTGTAGTAATAATATTACAGGAATTTAGAGCAGAGAGAGGGGTAGCTGCTAATAACTCGGGATGAAATGCCGAGCAGGCATCCCCCTCCCCCTACACAAATTTGCATTGTCACTTCAACGTAGATCCTTTCTTCAAAAAACATTAAAAACCAAAACGATACTGCTACTTCGTCGGAAAATATGTTTCGAATGACTCTTCCTATATTACCACCAAAATGAATTGATAATCTGAAAGTAAACTTGAATGATTAATGCACTTCGAAGTGTTTCAACTTAGCTTTACTGTAGCTAAAAATATTCGGAAATGAATCAGGATTTGAAATGATCACAAAAATCTTTTACTGAAAGAAATCTAATACGAGCAGTTAAAATTATTTTGAATTACAATGGATCTGACTAACTAATTATTTAACGCACCTCTTATTGATAAGGGAATACACAAATCATGCATCAGTCTCTGAGATATTCATGATATCAATATCAAATTACATTCTTTTAAGTATTTGCTGGTAAATTTATCAATTTTACATTATAATTTATAAACAAATGGTCAACAGAGCAATTTAATTAAAGATAAATTCTTCAAATTAGCACAAAGAAATTAGAAATTATCACAAGACACGGGATGTTTCATTGAGAAAAAGTTGAAGATGTGGTAGGAGTACTAAATGGTACATCCTCAAAAACTGCTTATCTATTTAAGACCTACTTATTTGAAGTGGATCAATCAGAGTTGACAATAACCAATCAACGACTCCTTTCCAGGATGAATTTTTAAGAGATAGCCTTGCGGACTAATAGAAGCTAATAGCATATGTTAATTTTGTAAAATGTCTTTTCTCACTGCACTAAGTTGAAATGTAAAAGTGGAAGTCCCTTATCAATCTTTTCATTTTATTTCTTATGAACAGATTAGCTTAGTGTTTTTGACAAGAGTGCTCAGAAGAGACATTTATCTCCTATCTTATATCTTGTTATCTAACTACCATCGTATCATAGTGAAAGTAAGTCAAGAATAGCAAGTGATTATAATCTTGTAATTGTAATGTTGTATGGCAACAATTTATAACTTCAGTTGAGGAAGAATAGTACGAACAATAAGTCAGACTTCTTTTAACTTTATCACTAATGGCATCATTAGGAATAGAAAAGTGAGTGATAAGAAGAATGGAATGATAAGAGCAATTGATAGAAATGTATAGGAAAAAAGTATTCCATAGATTCATGTCATTTTCTTCACTGTTCAATTTATTTCACTAAAGACTGATATAGATAACAAATTTCAACGAAGCAAAACGAGATTGGAAAGGGATTGGATGAAAATTCAGTGAAAGAAATACATAAGCCAGAATTCTTCATTATTCATAAATAACAAAAGGGATCGATGGAATGACAGTAGTGACGATGAAATGAAATGAAATACAGAAGAGCATTTAGGACTTAAAAAGAAATGAAGAAATTTTAAACTGAACTATTTCCTAGAGAAGTGTGAAGAATAGGATGGATTGAAATAATTGAAGGCAGTGAAGGGTATTCAAATATGGAATATTCCATTAAAATAATAGAGAAAATTATTATAATAAAGAGAGGAAAATGTGGGAAACGTATCAGAAATTAATTATTCCAAAAGATATGAATTAATAACTGCAATTGAAAGTAGAAGGATTAATGTTATAGCAATGATGAGTGATCGATATTTGATAGTAACAAATCTGGATATACTCTTTTTCCTTTGAGATTTCTCAACAACAATCCAATAAAAACTTAAATTTGAATGTTTTATTATCTGCGGAAAGCTAAGTGATTAGTATGATGTTTAATTTTTTTACTAAATGTAAAAGTTCTTGGTGAATTATCATTCTTCAAATCACTGGCACATAGACGCTGATCTAATAGAGTTATTCAGGATGTCACAAATCCTAAATAGCTTCATTAGATTATAAAAAAATGAAAAAATAAAAGAAAAAAAAAACCTCAAACACTTCTGCTTAAAAGGCTTTAAAAATTGAGTAAGCAATTCAGAAAACTGCTTATGCTAGTGAAGAAGCTAATACCTATAATCTTTCATTTGCAGAAGGCATCTTAAAGGTAAACATCTTTTAGCCATATATAATTTCAGAAGGTGATCTTCCGGATAATAGAAGGAAAACCGAAACAGGTAAAACATATTTTTCGCTTCTTTTAAACTTCTTCATACACTGAAAGCACAAGCAGAACTATTGCAATATATGTATATTCTAAGTAAACTTTGCATTGCAAAGAGTAAAGTTAGATGATATTCTGTCAAAAAAGGATGACTATTAGACTGCCCGAAGTAATCAAATGTCATATAAAGTGGTACATATGTGTCTATCAAAAGTTATCTGTATTTTCTGTCTGATAAGTTATCTTCTTCGACAGGTTGCTAAAATAGGTAACAAATAATCAAAGAAGCTTGAAATAAGTCAAGAAGAGAATACTACATATTAGCCAAGCTAAGAAAACCTCGGATAGTATAGCTTCTTCATTTCAACGAAGCACTGAAGATAACTGCAAACGTTCGTGTCTGCACAGACATCAAAAATAAAGGGATGAAAAGAGGCTTGAATTTCAAAATTTGTTTATAACATAGTATTTGAACAGAGAAAAAGGATAGTGTAGAGAGAGATGAAAGGAATGTTGTCACCTAAATGATAAGAGTAAGGGAAAAGTGGGAAAGGAAAAGTTTGAAGGTCAAGACCAAGGAAAAATGGATGAATATAGAGGAAATAGTGATAGAGGGAAAGGAAATAGTGATAGAGGGAAGAGAATGAAGCATGGTACCTGTCTATTTGTCAACTCTTTCTCTTTGTATTTTGGCGACGAAAGGATCTGTTGTCAGCCAGATGCTCTTGGCCTTGGCCTGACTCACTCGCTCAAACAAGCCAACAAACTAATGGCATATGGCGTAACTTCAGACTCTTACTGCAAATGCGATAAATTCAAACTATAGCTGCATAAATCGATCCAGAAAGCAGCAAGAGCAGCAATAGTAGTAGTACTGCTTTTATTAGTACTGATGATAGCAGTTTCAGAAGACGTCATTCAGAACAGCATTTTCTCCTTCACCGGCACAACCAGTCACCGATCCCATCATATCATCACCATAGTACCACTTTCAATTTCCATACCTCTATTTCAATGCATTTAATCATATCCACGTCATATTTAAATATCACCAATAATCCATATAATCTATAATATCATCCCTCTTTCCCAACCGTTAGATCTTCATTCACATACCTGCATTTACCTGAAGAATCGAAGACATTCGTACTATATCTCGGGTCATTCCTAGAAAAGTAACATCAAAGGAAACTCTTGAAAATCTTGTCTCAATGGTAAAAATATCAGTTCCATTGATTACTGTATAATTACTTTCTCATCCTTTCAACGCTAAATCAGACTACAAATGGCGAATCAAATAAGTGGTAAATGTTATAATTCCCGAAAAATGCACTAAGAGGTTCATACACTTCCAATTTCCAACTACAATCATTGACTATTATTCTTTGCTTTACATTACAGTAACCCACCACAACTGTAGAATTCATTTACCTGATAAACATATGTCATGGTAGTTTAGCTCGTATACAAGTCATGAACATAATCTGAGACATTCATAAAACCGTATTCGATGTTTAATTAAAGTTGTCTTGCTGATTGTGTGTACTTATTTATAATCTCATAATGTCATCACAGTTCCTCAGGAAAGTTTCTCAAAAAAGAATCTTTACAAAAGAAAATGTATTTTAATCATAGCGAAAAATTCTGCAAACGCTTTATTAATAAGGAATCGACAGTCATAAACGACCAATAAATAACCTATTAATCCTCATCATATATCACTTTCTCCAACTTCATCACTATCCCAAGTTGATCGAGTTCGGACAACATTTCCATCTGATACGTCACTAGGTCGCTGAGCCTTTATGTATTCATTTTTTCTGTAAGCAGATTTTTCCAGTTCATGAAATGGCTTCACATCTGTTTCCTGTTCTTTGTCTTGCCACTCATCAGGCGTTTTCTCCATTTGGCCACCAGTCTTCTCATTGTTCTTGGCAATAAGATCTTTAACACTATCCTCTTCTTGTAGTGTACCCTGTCGTTCAAAATTAAGGATAAATAAAGCACAAAAAAGATTATCACACTAAAATTAAACATAGAATTTGGCGTACATTATTTAAATCAAAGAATTCGTAAGCAACCAGAAACAAGACCAAAAAATACGCAGCCACTTGCTTCTTCTTTCCTTCTTATTAATTTCATTAAACAAATAAAGATCTCACTTTCAGTAGATCTAAGTCATTTCCTTCGGATTCTTTTTGCGACACTTTCACATCTTTTTGTTTGAAATCGCTTTCACCATTTAAATTCAGTTTGGAAATACAGGGAATGATGCTTCCATTTGCTACGCTCTGATCTTTTGATTCACCTGCATAATCTTAGCATTTTAATTGAAACTTAGAAAAGACATACGTGAGGAATACGAGATTAGTTGTGATAAGGACTTTGTTTTTGCGATATGCATAATGGACATGATATACTTTTTTGCAAAGAACATCTAAAAACAACCTAGACAAGAAACGTGGAATGGTTCCGCATTCTTTGTGCAATTTTCCGCTTCTGATATTATCTGCAAATCATTTCATAGACGTCAGTCATCAGTACAGGAAAACAGGAAAAGAAAACATAAATATACCTTCAGATCAAGCTCAGCCGGTCTCGGTGGTTCCACCATGTAGCATAAATCGGTTGGGGAAATCCAAGAAAACCCGCGTTTAGCTCGTGACTCAAATACCGAAGACTTATTAAGGCCACAACCAAGTGAACCTAGCAATGACATCGTACTTATTTGACTGTCAGTCAGTCCACCTATAAGCCTTTGTCGTAATGGCTCATGAATGGATGCATCCCATGGCATAAGCCTGAAAAATTTCCAGCTAACTTCTTATCTAACTGAAATAACCGCTAATCTAAACCTAATAAGGCATAGATTTAGAGTGACGGGAAGTTTGATTGGTGAATGAAACAGATCTCCAAAATAATAGAAGAATGCTATAACTATCTCTGTTTTATTTGGATAAATTGATTGTAATGAAAATTTCAAAAGTCGAAACCCAAGTGATGAATATATATTAACATGACTAAAGAAACACTGTGTAGCACCCACCTAATGGCATTTGCATCGTCCACGTCAACTGGTTCATATATAATAGACCGACTTTTCCTACAAAACATTTTCAAACTATAAAATGAAAAAGTGCTCCAAATTGCTCTACACTATATGCTACAACATATTATGATGTAAAATCAGGTCTTTACCCTCAAGTCACATCATTCATCAAAAATAATATGGTTCGAGGTAAAAAACATAATTTTGCAAAGAAAATTTTGCTTACTTAATAAGTTCGCTGGCACGTATTCTATATAATTCTCTGTTATCACGAAGTAATGTTGCTGCTTCGGTGTTAACGCATGTCGCTGGGTTTGAATCAAATGTGAAAAATGTCCTCTAAAAATTAATGAAATTCGTTAGTTGAAACGCCTGTTTGTTTGTTTTTTCTCGTTTTCATCCTCATAACAGCTAATGTATGGTATAATTTATGATAGTTTATTATGATTTTAAAATAATGCTACTATGTCACCTTCTAATTGAACCTCCTTCATAAACTAAAATCAAAATAAACAGATGCAATATATGCCTGTACAATAAGCAAAATGTGGTAGAGATGATGGTGATCAGATTTCCAACCGTCAACAAAATACTTTTTCAAATCCAGTTCTCGAGTAGCTGGATTAACATGTGGATGGAATACGTCCAAATCGAAAACTACTGTCTGTAAAAAACATAAAAGGATGAAATATAAATTATAGTTCCTAATAAAATGATAATGGTTTCTAAACTTCAACGATGGTTTCATTTCATGGGCTCCCCATAAGATTTTTTCAGTAATGATTCAATGTCAAATCCATCTATAATATATTAAAGATTTTGGCTTCCGGTTGAGAAAAATGATATATGAGATAAAAAACCACATAGACCCCGTACTTCAACAAGTGGCAATATGAAATGTGCTACCGGTAACTCTGCCGATGGGAAATCCATGGGAAGATGCAAAGTGAAGCGAATAACAGCACCAGCATAGACACCGCGTCGAATAAACAATAAACCGAACCATTCTAAAACAGGGTAAAATGCAACTGATCAAAAAGCAGAATATTCAAGACAAATTCAAAACTGAAGTGTTAGTCCAGCTGTTCATACATTTGCCTCTATAAATGATGAAATACACACAATACACTACAGCAGTACCCATGATGAAATAAGTTTCACCAATACAACACAAACAAATTCAAAGTTCAGGCAGTAAGCAAAGAAAAGAACATATTGGTCAGTGTTATGATTTGTGAGGCTAGCTTATATGCAATAAAGGTTTTTTTTTTCTTTTGTTACGTCCAATATGATTCACATAAAACATTCCGCAACTAAAGATTTTGTTCTTCATAAGACAGTATTACAGAATGAAATATTAATGCCATATTTAATGATGCACTAAAACATACACTCTACCAGAAAGATACATATGGAGGAAAGAACAGTATCGATTTACCGAACTTGTTTCGAGCACTCGGTACTGCATATAAACCATCTATTGGATCTCGGCAAATCATCGCACTGTAACAAATATTATGAATAATATATAAATATACGGAAAACTATACAAAACTTACTACTCAGACATGATAATATGCTCGGTAATCAGCTCCCGTGATAACTGGAGCGGTTCAATTGGCGCCATCTCGGTAGCGATCTCGACACCTTCGGTATCCCCGAAACCACTTCTTGATGGAAGGAACAAACTGTTCCGACGTTTCATACGAATAATAGTGAGAAAAATCCCTTGCCAACAAAATATTTTAATTGTCACAACCCACAGCCATGTTCCTGACTAATCGAAATAACGACGAGCAATCTTTAACATATTAAAGTATCTGGTCATTTATTGAACTAAACAATTGGTCGTGAAAATAAAATGACATACATAGAATAATCGAAGTACTAGATCCTCTACACATCCTTAAAGACTAAGTTGGGACAACGATGAACAAACGGATGCAATAAATGAGTTAACACAGTTCTAATCTAATCGGTTATATGTGGGGCAGACTGCATAGGAAGCACTAAATCACCGTTATTTAGCAAGCAATCATAAAAACTAGAATTTCATGGAATACCTCTCTTAATGACTAGAATTTCAGCATTATTCAGATCAACAACGTTCACTGGAACAATGATGTATAATAGCACAAAATCACCCAAAGGCTGCTTGCAGGCTAGCATATAAATTATGTTGTTAATAATGATAAAAAAAGATTCTTTATTCCATATTACATAACATGATACAGCGAATCGCATACAAAAAGAAAAACATTATCAGCAAGATTCAATCGCTGAATGAAAAATTTAAACTTTCATGCATACGATGACAGATCACATCTTAATAAATACAAATTGTAATAACCTATCTATGTAAATGATTAATAACTAAGAAGATCCCATCTCGGCGGCAAAAGATCAAGAGCTAACGCTCTTTCGAAATACAAACTATTTCAGTTTGCGCTCACAAAATGGTACAAATACAACTTCACTGATTTGTTAATAGAATATATTACTTTCGACCTGGCGGTACATATCCAGCATAAATACCCACTGGCTTCTGTGCAAGTAATGTCGGAATACTGAGAAGGACGGACATTAGTGGTATTATTGCGAGTATTTTAGCTATCTTGCTAAGGAGAGCAGACAAAGGTAGCGCATTTTCGGGTGCCATACCTTTTAACTCGGTGTTAATCTGAAAAAGACGTTTTATTTATGCATTTCGCTCCAGACAAAAAAAAAAAAATCAGAAAGATAAAAACGTTGCAAGGAATAACTTCATAAACTCGTCCCATAAGTAAAGAGTTATAGAGATAAACTAAAATCGACTGAGTTTATACCAGAGGACAAGAAAAGTGACGTACAATCTCCAACTCAGTCAGAAATGCAGTGGAACGCAGTTCATGAAACTGCGTAGAAGCAGCGTTTCTTGATGTACTTCAAACGAGTCAAAACTGAGACTAAATTTTCGTGGAAATTCTTCAAGCTTTTCCCAGCAGAGAAAGGAACATAGGAAAACGGATAAAAATTATTAGATGAACAATAGCAGTTTGAAATTTATAATCAAATGAAAAAAACAGATAACAAACTTATTGCAAAACTAGAATCTACTACAGAAGTTGGATTCCTCATATAATGGGAAATAAAATCCTTTTTATTAAGAATGTGCGTCAGCATATCTCTCTGTCTTGAACTTTTACTATTCAGTGTACTAAGTTTAATTTTTAAGAGGGTTTCTAATATAACGAAGCATTAACTTACAAAGAATTGCTGAGATATTTTATGCAATCCTGGTTTGTAGAGACCATATTTGCCCATCACAAGCTTGCCCACTTTCGTTCCTTCCGGTAGTTTTGGCAATAGACGTCCTCCTACCTGAAAAGTACTTAATATTGAAAAACCAATATATCTGCAAGGAAATAATAAACAAGTGCCGATTATAACTCCAAAATAACCGGAAAGTATTAAATGCTAAATGTTAAAACATCGAGCAAAATTTCATGAAAATTAAGTAGTACATAGGATATAACATACTTGATTGCAATGCACAGTTTTCACTTCTACAACAATAGTAAATTAGAACTAACGCCTAGCTGCCATTCGGTATGAACAAGCGGATTCCATTCAAGAATAGGAGGTGGTTTCTTCCCACAAATTCCACTGCCAGTAGCTCCTCCATCCAGGGTTATTTCAGGAACAGCAGAAGCCTTAATGCTTGTATGCAGGGAGCCAACCTGTTGACACTCTTGGCTGCTGAGACCGACACTCCACTTTACATTGGCTACATCACATTCTCGAAGTATTTTACTCGGCACACTAACTCTTTGTGATAATTCAACCTCCAAATAAACAGTTTTATACAACGTTGACATAATTAAATACTTACATACTACAGTTCTCTTCTTTCTATCTGCTTTATTTTGCGCAACTCCTATCTTCTACGGACGGATTAACCTCACAAATCAAGTCCTGTAAACAAATGAATACTTGCAAAAATGTATCTACCTCTGGTAGTGCGGTCTCAGATACTGGAAGTAGACGATTGGCAAGTGGAGAAAAGCGAAAACGTACCATCGATTCCAATCAAATGGTAACCTAGAATATGGTTATGTAGTGCAACAGGTCATAATTCGAAGGTACTTCATTACAAAATCCATCGTAATAGCAAAGAGGACAATACATCATCCTTGGATCTTTTCAACTATGAAACTAATAAATGTACTTTCTCAATAATTAATGGCTTTTAAGAATGAATAGCAATGGTAGCCTGTGAATACTTTCTAATTATGACTATAGCTATTGGATGAAAGTAACTACATTTTATACTTCATACACTCAGTACGATGATTTATCAGCCTGCTTGGTTTATTAGTGGTACACATTATATCCTTTTAATACAATCTCGAAGACTACCGTGAAAATAAGCCAAGAACCGCAAGAGCCAACTGCGTCCCACACAACAGAATAACTCAAAGTCAGAAATGGCCAATCTTGCTACAGTTCCTTTCAGTAGCAGTTGATATACCGCCACAGCAACTTCACGCAACCGTGAGATAGAATTTGAGGAACAGTATGGGATAGATGGCAGAGATTGATAAGGTTTAACATATAAAATATAAATGGAGATGCTAGAGATTAAAAAAGAGAAGTTCGAAATAACGCTTCAAGATAAGGTCCAGAGACAAATGACGTCGAGAAATATAGCGATGTTTTTTGAGAGACAGCAGAGATTGATGTAATTTAAAATGTAGGATGTTTTTAGGAAGCATGCGAGGGTGAAAGTAGTAACGAAGCTGTAGCAGAGATTAAAAGTATAACTTGAATTAATGTACGCCACGTGAGAGCTAAGAGTGGAGAGAAAGGAAAAGAATCAGGTATGTTTCGAAAGATTTAAACCGCTATTTTATAATTTTTATTGTTTCACGATGATTTTGTTTTTGTTTACATAATTAGTAAGGTCGTCAGTTGTGCTAAGAAGCGACGATTGACTTGTAGAAATGCATGGAGTGACGACAGAACTTTAGCGGAAGTTTATAAAGTGAAGTAACATACTGTAGAAATTGAAAGTATTCAAGAGTTAAGGAAATTTATTAGCAAAGAATCTGCTATAGTGCTATTTAACTGTGACTGAAGATTTCACTCAACTCTTTTGTGTTACCAAACTTGATTATTTTATATAATTAGATGTAATATAATTGTTAGATAGTTTTAAATGATTCTCTGGTAATATGTAGTTTTATCTCAATTGATGTTATATCTTGTAGATTTCTTTTTAGGTTGTAGAAGAGAGAAAGAGAAAGAAATAAAGTGATGATGAAAAAAGAGTCTGAAGGTGAGGAAGAATCGAAAGAAGAAATGGAACATATGGAAGTTAGTGGTAATGCAGATGGCAGTGACGATGATGATGAGTAAGTATTCCTATATTTTTTATTCTAATAGATTTTGCATTTGAAAATTTATCACAAAGAGTGAGAAGTATCCTTTTATGGAGGTAAAAATTTTTTGGGACATATTTGATGTTGCATTTTTTTGCTACCCATTATACTGGATCCATTGTCCAACATCAGTGTAGGAAGTACTTTTATTTTGACATTTCATAAGTCTTATTGAGAAAAATCGAAACATGTTATGCAGAAGTGAAGCTAGCAGTAGTGGAGAAGAAAGTGTTGAACTTATGGTTACTAGTCGTGAGAAACGTGCAAACGCTGGTAATAAGATGGCGCAGTTGTTGGAATCCGCCGAGCTAGAAGATGAATTTTACAGGAACACCTATGGTGGTAGATTTCTTGAGGTAGTTCCTTTTCTTTTTTTCCTTAAGTATTAGTCAAGTGTAGGTCTGGACTTCAGATATTAGCAAGTGTATGTAAAAAAAGTAGCAGTTAAGGCCGCTGCTGATGCCTTAAAAATGAAAATCTGTAGAGCACGATTTTTATTTCCATTGATTTTTCAGGAGAAAAATTCCCTGTTTTATTTGCTGTAGACACAGATACTCTGACTTGTAACTTAAATGTAAACTAGTTAAACACTTAGCATTTCAGAACACTACGAGACTAATTACTGTTTGCTACTTTTCAAGCAAGGTTTTTACTTGAAATTCTTTTTGCTATTGAAGTTCCTGGGTAACTACTAAATCATTTTTGATTCCTTTTCAGGATGATGTTGATGATGCATTCGAATCACCAGTGGAATCGGATCATGATGAAGTAGATTCTGATTTCGATCGTCCTGAAGAGGAAGACGAACCAATTAGCGATGCGGAAGAAGAGTCTAAACGACGGAAACGAAAAACTGGTTATAAAGTAGTTTTACTATAAATATTAATAATAATAATGTAATCATCTTTTCTAGTAGTTCAAGACAGTAAACAAACTTCTGTTTGATTTCCAGCTATGAATTGGTTTTAGATACATTTTATTAAAGAAGAAAGTAATGTCATTGTTCTTAAATTATTATGGTCGTTTTCTTCGATTTTCTTAGGAACCGAAACTGGGTGGTAGCGCTTCGAAGAGAGCATTGCTGGAAAAAAACAAAAAATGGGTCATGGCACGGATGGGTTGCCTTACTGCAGCCGCCAATACTGTCAGTCCTGAAACTCAGGTATGTTTCATCCTCATATTATTCCTTATTTTTGTATGTGTTAAGATTTATGTTTAGAATAATTATAAAAAAGGCTGTTCATCGTCAAAAGTCGAGATGTTTATTGTGGCTTAACTTTAATCACGCTTCTGTTCTAGGCACAATATTTGGAAGAAGCCAAGGAAACAGAACGGAAAAATGTTGCATCGTTAAAGAAATATGAACAGTTCGAGCTGGAAAAGAAAAAGAAACGTGAAAAAACAAATGTTATTAGGAAATTGAAACCACCTTACATTAGTACTATGGATGGCCCAAATGGCAAATGGATGATTGTTCCAGACGTCAAAAAATTTATGAAACCAGAAAGAGTGGTAAATTTTTTTTATCCATTAAATTCTCCATTGCGCCACTTACGTCTAAAAAGCAATTGTCCTGTATGCTCACTCAGTGCAGTGTGAGGGTAACAAGAAATTATGTATTTCATGCCTGCTACTCAATTCCGAGAAATTCAGCATGCAACTCCATGCCATTCATTATTTTCCAACCGAATGAAATGGTTTATTTCCAATAAACAGAAAACTTATTTTACTTGCATCATAATACTTCTTATCATCAATCAGTAGAATTGTTTTAACATTACATTCATATCTCTTTCATATCAATGTTGTTTTACCAATATGCAGAAGACATCATTTCAGGTAAAACTGCTTTGTTGTGTAACATCACGTCCCGCGAAGTATCGCGACCCATTAACTGGTTTACCATTTGCAACTCCTGAAGCATTTAAGCTTATTCGAGAAAAGTACGCAGAATATTTGAGAAGCATGCCTAATCATCCAGCAGTGATGGCGTGGCTTTCCAAAAAAAGTTGATCCCGTATTTCTTTATCTAATTATCCATTCATGTGATCTAGATTCATTAAATTTCTAAATTAGAAGTTGCATGAGGAATATTAGCGATACATGTGTGAGTTCATGGCATCGATTTCGGATAGAACAGCTAAAAAGTTTGAAGGATGCAATTTAATAATTTAATTGCTCTACAAAATTCTCGGGTAAAATAGTACGGATACGACTTCACCTTGCTTAAGTTACGACAATGATAGCAAGAAAGATATCGATCCATTTTCTTTCCTTTGCCATCCTTTTCACGTTGCAACGTTCACAGTAACAATGCTCATTTATAGGTACATACAAATAAAGAATACTGTTTGATTTGTATCACGTTAGAGAAATTTGAGAATGTCATTAGTTCCTTGATTATTGAGAATAACAAATTTAAACACAAATATTTGTCACATATCGTTTACACTCTCATCATAAGTGTATATACTGCAATAAAAATGTATTTCTAAACTGATCAGAAAAAACTATCGAATAGTTTGATAGGTGAATAAGGAAAACCACCTAATTGATTCTTCTCCAAGATTTATGGCTCAAGCAACCAAAGTCGAAATATCACTGTGTATAACTGTAGGTCAGATAGCAATTGGCAGTAATTGAGTTCCGTTTATCCCTCTTTTTTTAATTCCTTATCTTTGTTTCTGCAGCTCATACTTCCAGTACGTGATCGTACCACAAACTTCCAAATTAATTATCGTTTCCTTAGTCTGAACCCCCAACCTGAGACATTCGCATCAAATAAGCGCACCATTAGGAGACTCAAGAAAAATCCACTAGGAAGGAGCCCTTTCCTGACGTACAATTTGGAAGTGAAAATTTATGGTGAAAATTGCCAGAGGTTCTAGACTGTTTAAGGCGGCGGAAATTCCTACAAGTGTATTTAATCTCATAATTTAAACTATGTTACTCTGCGGTTCCTTTCTTTATTGAGAGACGAAATTCAATTTCATCAAAAAAGAGTCGTGTAAAACCTTGCAAAAATTTCCCTATACGCCTGTATAGTCATTACTATCTCCTTGTTTCTCAGGAAGCTGCTGACTGCTTAAATAAAATCTAATTTTAATCTGTGCCACTTCCTCAATTAAATCCAGTGTTATACCTCGAGACGGGAAAATTTACTGACTGCCATCATTGTTGAGCGACTGAATAGTTTTGCTACTAAATAGTGTTGAAAATTTAATTTTTGCTTGCAAGCTATAACATTCGTCCAGAACGAATAGTGAAAATGCACAACTTTACGTAATAAAAATACAAAAATCTACCGATTAAATCAATAGGTTCATGGGCCTAGACCTTTTCGAATGCATCTGGAACGGGGGTGAGATGACTCATACATTATCGAAACAAAAGATGGTCTTTTTTCTGCACCAAGAAGAAAAAAGACCATCTCGATTTTTGGAAAAAAAACTACCGACTTATGATTCTCATAAACAAGGAATCTACAACAAATTTACAGGGAGAAGTTTAAGATCTGAGGTTCGAGCCTTAACCTGAAGGACTCGGTAAAATGGTATAATATCATTAATAAACAATCAAGAGGCATAAGAGGAAACAAAATGTGTTATTTCAAAACTTGAAATCTTTATACTTCTTCTGTTGTTGCGTTGATTTCTTTTGTTCCTGTACCTTTCTTTTACGCTGCAAAACAATTAAAATTAAAGCTGAACAAACAACGAAGACAAAAGCAAGAAAAGCTTTAAGGCTAACGTTCTGTTTAGCAGAATGCTCAGCCACCATATCTGAGAAATCTTCGTCATCGTCCTGCCGTCCACGAGTCTGCTTCCGCAACTGTTCTTCATACTTTTTCTCCAGACCCTTTTGATCAGCTAGATCAAGGTCTTCAGGATTCAACGATACTTCTACTCCAGCATCTACTCCTTGCGATGCGGGGGCCGGAGTTGGTTTCTTCTGAAAAAGTAGACATTAGTAGAAATTCCATCTACAAAACACCCGAATTTCGTTATCCCGTTTAAAAGCTGAAGAAGCACTATTCTGCTGATGAATACATAAAGAAAGAAAAGGTATGGGATCAAAAAAACAAAAAGCTCTCGAATAAAAAACTCACCGACAAATCATAAACATGAGTGCTGGCCATCATTTGTCCCGCGATACGATCAATCTTACGTTCTTGAAGTACCGTATAGAGCGCTGGTGCAGGAGTTTCACCACCTGTTGTGCTGCTAAAATTTCTATTTAAACCACAGATTTTCAACTTCTTAATTAATATACAGGACTCAGTAAATTAAAAAGCATTACAGAAATTATTCTCTCTGACAGTAACTCAACATAACACGTTTCAAGCATTTATTTTCCCTGAACTATTATGCTTTCGCGTCTTACCCGAAACCGAATATTTGCTAAACTGAAAAAGACGAAAATATTGAGAACTCAAGAAACCTGTCTTCTATCCGCTTGCCCTTTCGCAATTCAATTGTATCCGGAGTTTCAACACCGGTAAGAACACCCGAAGTCATTCCTGATGGCGTTGCAAAACTAAAGGAAAAAAGAAATTACCATCTCCTTAACTTTGAACCACTACTAATGTAATTTGGAAATAAAATGATGCAATTCCAACGAAGTAATTTCTTCTTCTTTACAAACAATGGAAACATAAAACTTTTGAGTCAGCTGCATTCCGTTAGATTGTCTGTTTTCTACCCTTAACATCGTACAACACTGAGTCACAAGTAGAACTAACCCTTCGGTAGTAGCAGGAGTAACGAAGCCTGCTTCAACCGCACCACCCTCACCTTCCTCCTCTTCTTCACTTTCCTCACTAGAATCCTCATCACTACCTATTTCACCCCAATGCCGTCGTTCTATTCGTGATTCATCATCCAATTCTGGCAATGTTGGTGCCTGAAACATATAATTGTAACTTTTTCGAAAAAGCATACCATGCTTATAAAAATGGAGCCAAATGCAAAATATTAACGTTAAAAAAGCCTATAGGAAACGATAAACATAACAAATACACTAAACAGTGAGGCAAGTTACTAGATAAAAAGGCATCTTCATACACTAAATACAGAAGTATAACTTTCTAGACATCCAATTCAAAGTAACACATATACAAGCAATTTTAAAAGTTCCTATAACATCCTTCCGTTATAGATATTGAAATTGTAATTTTCAAAGAAAAAATTTCTTAAAATGCAATTTGACAATCAATATTAAACTGCAACCTCAAGGCCGAACACATCACCATACAACGGCTTTCCCATTTCATCGACCGGAGGTTTACCCCATCCACCAGCATGATAACCAAATGCACATCCTTCAGGAATAGGGCAATTCAATCCCGGTATTTTCAAGTTCGGATATGACGGTGGTGGTCCATACCGCTGCATTGCAATCAACCAAGGGGGCGGAAATTTGTGCGCGTTCTGAAAGAAATATCACCAGTAACTTATGTTAAGTACCAGATTTTTCCCTTCATAAGTGTTGAATTATACTTACAGGACCAACAGGCATCCCTAGAGCAACTCGTAGTTCATCGGTCAGTTCACCTGGTTTCTTCTCACGCATGACTGTTTCCAGTTCTTTACCTTCATAGTACAATTCACCCATCTGAGTCATCACAGGTTTTGTTTGCCATTTGAAAAAAGCATCATGCAACTTTTGATAATCGATATCAATACGGCCAAGTTTCGGTCGTGCACGTTCACGCATCTTTGACTTTAACGACTGAGCATCTTCCTATAAAGAACGCTAAGTAAATAATAAGGAATTATAAGTAAAAATCTAAGCAGCACACGATATAACGTATCGTGTCATATTGAAGAAAGGGACCTTCAATTATAAATCCTCTGTTACCATATTCATAAGACTGATACAATTAAAATGATATAAATTTGTTCAAGTTAAAGAAAAAAGCGTTCAAAAACTACAGATTAAAAACAAATATGAAGGAACTTACTTTTTCCCACATTGTTTCACGCATTTCCATTATGCCCGTCCTCTTAATAAAATCGGGCAAGTCGAACGGAGGTCTTTCAAAACCACGCTTGCCTGCCAGATATTTCCTCTTAGCATTCCAATGTCTCGGTACAGGTACGGTATTCCTATATGCTTTCAATGTAACCAGGAGATGAGGATCACGTGAAGTGACATCTGCCCATTCTACTACATCTGGCCGTGTTGTGACCTGAGATATTACTTATGTAACATCTAATATGGTAGTTATAAAAAAAATTTAAGCGCCACACAGTAATTATGTCAAAGATGGGTATACGAACATACATTTTAGATTTAACCTGTTTACACTTAAAAATTGAGTAACTGAGGAGAAATAAGTAAATTCATTTTCCTTTTTTATATCTTCTAATACTTTGCAACAAAAATCTCTCAATTGCAACAAATAATTGAAATGTATGACTTAGAAATAAACAAATACGTTCTTCTGAATACCTCTTTCAGTTCAGCAATAGTCGGTTGCATTGAGAGACGAAGTTTTCTTTTGCTCAGGGTTTGTGTTTGCCCAGCCTCCTCTTGTTCACGCTGAAAACATAACACTGTTTTTGAAATGGAACGAATAGTACTGGCTGACAAATTCTACAGAAAAAAAAACATACCTTCAAACATCTTTTAAGATCCATCTACTTCCGAATCCATAAAAGGGAGGAAAGAAATCCATCTACTAACTTCCGAATCCATAAGGGAAAGAGGAAAGAAAATCTCTCAACAATTACCCGTTTTTCACTCATTTCTTCTTGCAGAATCTTTTCCGAAATGGAGGCCTTCGTTGGCACTTCTTCTTTCTTCGTTTCTGGTTCAACTTTCTCAACAGGTTCCTCCTTCTTTACTTCCTCGCTTATCTGCATAATTTACGAAAAACATTAATATCACTAACAAAGACACAGTTACAATAACCTATTACGTCTTCCAGCATGTTTTGTGTTTCAGGAAATGAAAGCTTTTTGTTCTGGCATCAAAATGACCAGTAAATTAACAGAGAAATCACCACTTTCAAAAAACAAAGCTCGCACAGATATCGTGAATATATCTTGCATTTACAAACTACTGACTACTTCAGATTACTGAGTCCCAATTCTAAAAATCTTATGAAGCAAATTGGAAATGATAGCAAACAATTTCACATGCGGTCTAGGACGTCAGTGTAAGGCAAACAAAACAAAACGATATGGAAACCTTGAAACTTTCAAAAACTTTCGAGAAGTAATGATAGTTTGGATCACTGGGGTCTAACTCTAGAGACTTTCCAACATAAATCACTTCAACACTGTCATCATTATCACTGCCCGCTGGAGTTTTATCAATACCTAAATTTCATATTAAATTTCGGAGTTAAACTGCATAAAAAAACTGGATAATATATATTTAGACATTACCACTTACAAAAATATTCATAACAGACAAATGCATGAAAAGGTGATTAAAAGAAAACACCAGGACCTGAATCCGAATTTCTAGCACCATCTTCTCCATTCGTTAATCTCAAAACCTTTTTCTTTTTCGATTCCTTTTTTTTCTTGTTTTTGTTTCTCCTTCGTTCCAGTTCCTAAGGAGAAAAGCAAAATGAGTACACATTTCATCACCCACTCTCATCGTCCAAAACAACAATTTCGCTCATCGAACCATGAAAACACATTAACCAGAAGTTGTTCCGGTTATGCAAAAAGAAAAAAATGTTTCATACTGTTTTGGGCAGAATTTTATTAACACTGACCAACCTTCAACTCTTTTTTGGTAAGATTTGGAAGCGCATCCTCTTCCGATGGATCAATCATTTCAACTTCTGTCATTTTTCGAACTGACGATTTTGTGCAAAAGGCTGAAAATTACTCCACACTCCAATAAATGCAAATTCTCATAAATATAAACCCATTCTCAATCATCCATTTTTCTACATCTGATTTACCATACACGAAACGCATTTCCTCCCTTCATATCAAATCATCATCTCACTAAACTAATTGTTAATACAATCTTAAATCAAAAAAATACATATCTCGAAAGACAACCAGTACTACGCCATCACCGGACCACACACGCCACCGACTATCAGGTTGCAAGGTTAGGGGACGGCTCAGGATTGATTAGTTAGCATAGCATGCATGGTCTGTAACTTTAATTGTCTGCCTATGAAAATAGTGTCGTCCAATTACGTGGTAAGCTTGGGTGGTTCTCCTAGAAAGTTGATGACAAGATGATCTTTTAAATGTTTTGAGGAGGTGGCGATAGGATCTGCTAGGAAGTTGATGACAGGGAAACTTCACATTTCATTTATGGATGTCAGAAATACACTGCATTCCAATACAGATTTATGACAGGAACGTTCGAATGTTTGTGAAACATTCATGCATTTGTCGTATTCAGTCATCGATATCTTGTCAACTAGCTCGAAACGACCATTACTGCTTAATGAGAGATGAAGAATAAAACTTGGAACGATTGAGATATTCCATGAGAGAGCTTGATTACAATTAGGAATGTACATAAATCTCATTGTTCACGTCTCTTTATCAGTTTATTACAGGATGATATCTCTTAACTGTTTGTATGGAATATTTCAGATGTTTGAATACTTTAAAGTAAACGGAAATAGTGTTCGACAACATTAATTCGCAATCTGTTCAGAAACCTATCTATAACGACAGAATATAATGAGCATGGATTCCATTCACGGCAATTAGACTATCCAAAAAAAAAAGTGTTATCTGCAGTTATTTATTAGCTATCTGTTCAGTTGAGAGGCTTCTAAAAATTTTAGGACTAATTTTAGAAACATTTAAATTTATCGAAATGATAACACTTTTGTCTACATAAGTTATGACTCATTCAGAAAATTTCTTTAATTTATTGCAAGTTACTTAAAGTAGCATCTTTTTCTTTAATGGAAAAATTGAAACAATTTATCTTTCCTTTATATATTTTTAAAATTTCAAAACATTTTTGAACAGACTTTCAAATTCGAACAAAAGGTGAAAATCGTTGAAATCGATATGCTTGACATACATTTCTCCTCGTTCCTCAAATTTTCTCTTTCCCGCGACTTAATTCGGTTCAAAATAAACACTTTTTACCAGGTGTAGATGATGGTTATGTACTAATGCTTAGCTATTTCATTTTCCCCAATAAAACTACAGGTAAAACTAAAGAAGGAAAGAAAAGTGATAAATGGTTAGGAAGCTAAGAGACTAATTTTGAATTTCTTATAAAGATCAGCCTAATTTCTGAAAATTCTGTTAAAATTATCAGTGCGAAGTAATTCAAATCATTTTTCATTCCTGCCTGTTGTTTATCGATAAATAATGTACTATTACAATTGCAATAAGCATTCCAGTTTATGTCTTCTAAAATAAATTTATTGCATTTGTGAAATGTAATAACTCTTACATAGTATCCTTAGATAGTAATGTAATAACTCTTACATATTATATACATATATGAGTGTTATCGATTAATTTTCAATTTTCAGGCGTACCTCGAATTCAGCCAATTGATTGATTTACTAGTTTTCTGAGAAAGTAATAGTTATCTATTGATGACAGTCTTTATATCGATCTTTTTTCCATTTGAAAGTGCTACATTCAAATTTCGAATCATCACATCCATTCAGCACAATAGCAAATGATTCATTTTAATTTCTTTTACAATGCATGCGTCCTTTGAAAATGACTAATTTGCACAATTTTACTGAACGGTAAACGAAATACATTTTAACAACGAATTTCTTTTCTTCATTTCCATTTAAATTTATAAATTACGTTTTCTTTTTTTTTATTCAGATAGCAAGAGAGTTAATAGACGGTGAAATAAGTGTTTAGATAATATTCAGAAATTTCTTTAATTAAATTGAGCATTACAAAGCGACTTACTGCAAGCTATAAGCAGTGCTTCAAAAACAAAAAAAGAAACCAATCGTCCCTTTTTTTTTCAAATTTTTGTGAGAGTAATTTTATAAATGCTTGCAAATCATTCCTTAGTTAAATATTTTTAAATTAAAATAATAAGTTAACTGATAAATATTTCATAGCTTTAAATTTTTATATATACATTTAAATTTTTATATAATCATACTAGTACAACATTGCGCTAAGTCAACTAATTTACTCACTTAATTAGAAGGAAATAATATCAAGTGCAAAAAAAAAACAAAGGTATACTTTGAATCACAAAATAAACATATTTCATATTTATTGTTATTTACCCATTCAAAACATTTTGATATATTTGTTGAATAAATAAAAATGGAAAAATAAAAAAAAGTTTTTTGAATAAAAAGTTTTTTTGCAATTTTTTTACTAGCATTTCTGCCTGCTCTGATGCACTCATAGTATTTTCCAATATTTCTTTTGTCCATTAATGATTCATCTCGTTATTACTTGCCATGAAAAGTAAGCTTAATAGCTTTGGAAGAAATTTAAAAATACAAATTTTTGTAAGAGATCCCGAGAATATGTGCTTGAAATTCTACTAAAAATCCAATCAACAAATTTTGAACATGATATGTGCGACGAACTGGTATGCTTTTCATATTAACACTTTCGAAAATTCTAAAATTTCGATTCTAAAAATATTTTTTCCTGGACGGGAATTCTAAAATTTCGCAAAAACATTTGAGCATAAAACTGGTCATTTGTTATTACTTTAATCATTTTTCTTGTTTCCCTATAATACAACTGAAATTAGTAAAATTTAGAGCTACGTTCCAATTATGAGTGGAAAATATTTAAAATGTAAATTAGTGAAACATGAAAGAAAACAAGCTAATTCAAGTCTAAAATGTTGAGAAAATTTCTTAATTCAAAAGCAGAAATTTTAATCAAACTAAGTTCATAGAAAAAAAATTAATCCTAGATGAGCCGTAAAAAAAATTAAGTCTTAAATAAAAAAACCAAACTTGAAAATACAACCCAAATTACTTTTTCTTGAACAATTTTTTAAATAATAGTGACAAGAATGAAAAAATTTGTAAAAAAGTCAAGAAAGCAAGTATAATTTAGAACAAATTAATCAAACCATAGCTGACAACGGGAATTCCGAGATATCGAGATATTTGTTTAGTTTTAGATGCTTTCCTTTAAGCATACCTTCCACTACTTATACAAACGATAACGATATTTCTGTCAATATTTGCATATTATTAATCGATCATCGAGAGAGGGAGAGAGAGAGGGAAGGGGACGAGAAAGAAGGGAAGAAAGAGATATCCACTGCTTATTCGTTTTCTAAATTTCTTTTTTCTATGACTGATTCATTTTGATTTAATTTTAATAAGCAGAATTTCTAAAACCTTATCAATGAAAAAGGAAAAAATCTTATCAAATTCACGTGTGACGCATTTTTGTCGATATATTCACCAAAATATATATCCTTTTTCGAAATCTTTTGAAATGCATAACTTCTTGCCGTTATGATCTGACAATACGATCTGACAAATTTCAAGTCTCATATTTTAGAAAGAGATATGTTATCAGAGCCATTAAAGTTGAAGTTGCAAAGTCAGTCATATAGAAACTATTTTCAATTATTGTATATTCGGTGTTAAAAATTTTTAAAAGTTTTGTTTGTAACTTGAAATTTCAGCCAACAAAATCTTAAGTGCATTGAATTCCTTCAAAATTTCCAAATAAATTGCCTTCTCTTCCTTTTGTATTGCTATCGTTTTTTTCTTCGAAAGTTAATTAATGAATTTCTTTCACAGTTTATTGGAAAATCCTTCATATTTTTTATGCTTACCAACCATTCAATTTTCAAAAAGAAAATGAAAGAATAATTTTTGTAGTATTGAAAAAAAGAATTGTTTGTTTGGTTTATTGGGAGCGCATTTTCAAACTACGAAGAATACTAGGCGGAAAGTTGAAGATTAAATGGAAAAAATTTGAAGTGCTTTTGCTTATCCAATAGCATATTGTTTTAACAAGTTGCTGTATTATCGGTAAAAATTATGAACAATGAATAATTATTTAATTAAACTTTTTTTAGGCTGTTGTGAATTTCGACAATTTTTTAT
Organism: Wuchereria bancrofti; assembly: GCA_005281725.1. Lineage (NCBI taxonomy): Eukaryota > Metazoa > Nematoda > Chromadorea > Rhabditida > Onchocercidae > Wuchereria > Wuchereria bancrofti. The sequence continues at coordinate 3,372,386 of SSBO01000009.1, read as the reverse complement.
TGATAAAAGATGCTAACTGACTTAAATAATTATTAAAATTGAGTAATTGTTATTCAATGATGAAAGAATTGTGAAAATTTTTCTGTATATTCTATTTTTTTTATCAGTCACTTTCTATACATTTTGAAAATTGCAAGGGATTCCATCCTAATTCCATTCAGAATTTCAAAGCTTAATTTAGTAAAAGCCTTCTTTTCATTGACATTGTGTGCAAATATCAATTAAATTTGATAATTGAAAATGATAGTTAATGTTAATGGAATTGGGATGAAAAGAGAGGGAGAGAGAGAGATAAAAATTGTATTACAAACAGATATGAGCCAAGCTGGAAGAGCCAGACAAGTTTTACTCTCGTTTTCATTAATTAGTCCACTGATTATCAGAGGGAATGAGAGAAAAGGTGGAATAAGTGTGATTAAATAATATACGGATAACATATACTTCGACTTCGTTAGTTATTCAAATTTTCAATAAATCAATTTTTCCGACATCGATCTTTTCAAAATCCCTTTTTCAAGGGATCTTTTTTTTCCTTGTAATTTTTTAGATTGTAAGCTTTTAAAAGTAATTTATGCCTTTAAATGCCCACAAAAAATTGATAAAGCGATTGCATACAATATTTTCAAAGACTTTTCATATGAAGAATATATATTTTGATTAGTTATTAGATCTAAAATGATCAATCATTCTTCTAGCTTAATGTTTCCAATAATTTCTAATTTCTGTTTAGCTATTCCTAATTTAGAGAACATTTCAACTATTGAAACACAATTGATATATTTATTTCTTGTAAAAATTTCTGATTTAAATAACTAAATTTTCAAATAAAAGAAGGAAATTCCATTCCTCTGAACAAATGATTTAAAAAGGAGGAAAAATGAGAAATTTAAAAATAATCCAAATTATGAAAAACTTCATGGAAAGTCACTAAATTGTTTTAGAAGAAAAAAATTAAGAGAAAGAGAAAAAAGATGAAATATACGCTTAGTGCAATTTCTTTTACAACATAAAAAATTTTTTTTTGCTAATTTGCGCTCATGCCACTTTTTCATCTACTATTTACACAAGTTTCAGGAGTAACATTTGTTGCTTGATAATTTGTTGATGGAGAGATAAATTTTAGAAAACGAAATTTTTTTTTCTAAAAAAATCCGAATAGTTTCTGAAAATGCAAAATATAATTTATATTTCAATCACAAATTTTTGATTTATTCAATTTTAATATTCACTTTGAAATTTAGCTCAGAGATAATTAGATATTTTAATTGGTGGTAAGCTATTACTCTAATCATTTATGAAAATTTGATGATTTTCCCAAGTTTTTCAGTTTATACTACTTCACTTCTCATCTTCTTTCTTTTTACTACTAATCAAAGTTTTAAAATAGTAAACGAATTAGTGATAACTTAGTTTTGCAGAAATAGGAAAAGAAAGTTTGTTCGAGTAGACTATTTACTTCGACTATTTACTTTCATTGTCATTTTTTTTTTTTTGAATATTAAAATATTTAATTATCTTTGAAATATGATACTTTACTTTTACACCATACTTTTTACACACAAATTATTAATATAAAAATTGCAGCATTTATACTAGTTTCAAAGGATTTCCCCACACTTTTCTTCCATAGAAATGCAGAAGTATAGAGGAATTGAAAAAATTTGAATGGTGGACAGACGGATGTGGCTGTCACTTTTATCACAGTTAGCTCTTCGATCATCAAAAAAAAAAAAAAAAAAACGAAAAGAAAACAGTCCACTATCCCAGTAATTTATCTATTGTGTCTCAGTGCTACTCATTAACAAAAACGCTTTTATCGACTAAAACCTACTTTATATTACCTCACGACAATCACTACCTGTTATCATTATCATCACCATGTTATCATATCTTTTCTTAGGTACATAGGACATGACTCTTTCATAAGATTTAATTGTATATTATCAATTTTTAGCTTGCTGAATATTTTTATGTTTCGTCTTACTATTTTGCCTTCAGTACTTAAAAAATGTAATGCAATTACTTTCACTTTTACAGGTGTGAAAGAAAATCTTCTATTGAATCCACTTCAGCCAGTTGATCAACAATATGTTGTTTACTTGTAGCTTTTCCTGTTGCATCTCTTAGGCATCTAAATTCCACTCAATTTCTTCATTATCAAATTATTAGAAATCTCTTATCGCCAGATTACATCTAAAAGTCATTATCCTAGTACAGTTGAATTCAAGGAAAAAAATGACTTAGTTGTTGTTATTTGTTTCATTTTTCACAATTCCATTTGGATAAAGTTTTTCTCGGAAAATACGACATCGATTAATTCCCACCTTTTCCTCCTCTCCCATATTCTCTTCATTTTTTTCATTCCCTTTCAATTTCTCTGATAATTTCATTGCTTAACAAACCTTTAATCATCTTGATATGAAATGCTCAAATTTTCTGTTCATTTTATTTCTTTTTTAAAATTTACGATGACTTTTTCATTAGCAAAAATTGTATGTTATCAGTAAAGCCTTATTGCAAACATTTGCGCATCGAACTGTTTGCTTCTATTGGATGCTATAACGAATTCATCGTATTATCATACGTGATAATTTCTATCACGTATATTATTTTAATGTTGCATTTAACTCACTTTAACTTAAAACACGAATAAGACCTAACTTCATTCATTTAAGACGTAATTTCTTTCTCATTTCAGTTATATTATATAATTTCTTATCATAGTTTAAAGTAATTTGAAAATTTCCAAATTTGTTTCCAAAGTACAACTGATATAAGTTACGTACCATGTCGAATGCTAGTTGTTATTGCAAATTACTATACAAAAATGATAATTTATCAAATTATAATCATACAAATAAATCATGATAATTATCTTATATATATGTAAGCTAATAAACTAAATAAAAGCTTCACTTTTAAACTTTGAACATTTGTTTAGAATTCTAGAAACTCAAATATTGAATATTGCTCAATATTGGCTATCAATAATTTATGAATGCATCGTGCTATTTTCTTTTTTTCTTTTTTTTTGTGAATAAATGTTTAGTGTAGGTTTTCCTGAAATCTTTAAAACTTTTCATAAATCAATGTAAAACGAGATCAAGAAAATGAAACAAAAAGATTTTCCGATCGTTAGGCTCACATCATTTCTTTTTTTCTACAATTATTTAATCTTTCCGTCCATTTATTCTTAATTTTGCTAATATAATTATTGTTATAATTTGTAGGAATTGTTACATAGCTATATTAATTAAGCAAGAATCAGTGAACAGAACAAAACTTTTCTTGCATTTAAGCATCCTGCGTCGTGCATCTGCGCCACTGACGTGACATGAGAAATGATGTAAAAAACTACGTGAGATCATGTCGATGACCTGAATGCAAGGCGATACAGTTAGGCGTTAAGCTCCCGAAATGATTTACGTCATTGTAATCTTTTCATCTGTTCGTAGCAATTTAAAAATCAAAACATACATGAAAATCTTAAATTAATTTCTCTTAAGGTAACTATTTTTCCAAGTTTTGAAAAGTGACTGTGATGATTTTTGACTACCAAAAATAACTCTTTTTGTATTTACAATTCAAAACATAAATTTACGATTCTAACTTCTGAAATCTTCACCTATCGTTTTCAATAAACTGCAGAAGTAATAATTACCACAATTTTATTATCATACAGTTTGATAAAACTAAGACGATGTAAATTATTACTATGAACTTTTTAATATAATTGTTAATTCAAATCAAATGATGTCACAATAAAATAGTAGTTAATTAAGCAAATGACAAAATAACTGATTTCTTATCTTTTACCTATTTATCATTTTGATTTATAGTTGCCGTATTATCATAAAATACAAACCAGTGTGATTTTCATTTTCAAATGCATAAAACCAGCTTAGAATCACTTTGTAGTAATCAGTTTTTTTATCACAAAAAAAGAAAAGTGAAGTTAATAACAGTGAAAGAGAGGCAGAATGAAGTCTAAGTTTTTTTTCATGACAAAACTTTTGTAAAAGAACAATTTTTCACTTCAAGAAAAATGAAAAATTAAAAAGTGGAAGATTCCATAGTTGTGAATTATATAAATAAAGCACCAATCTACAATCAGTAGCGCCCCTATTTATTTGCTGATATTAAAAGAAAAAAATTTTTTTTTGATTAAATGAATCAATTTTAGAGTCGATATGAACAAAAACAATATGTGACATTTCGACATGACATTCTCGTAAGTAATTCGTTTTTTCCTCTTCCTTTCCTTGAAAAACTAAAAGATTTAAAAATTTTTTGATATACATATTTTTTTAAATGATGCTTGAACAGAATGAAAATCTATTAACTTCTGATAAGTTATTCTCCAAATTTAAGAAGTAAAAGATTCTTGCAAAATGTTATCTCTCATCTTTTTCAGCTATTTTCGTTTTCATTTTTGAGTTTGAAGTTTCAGCCTAAAAATGGCATTCAATTGAATAGAATAGCATTGCAACATTTTCAAAAGACTTAATTAATTAAATCAAAAAAAATCCGCTCATTTGATGATAAATCAATCTTTTCAATAAAAGTAAATGTATTTCACACATAATCACTTCCCATTTTTTTCTATCCATTAGTTCCCATTTTGCATTCAAGACTGTTCCCAAAACCAATGTGAGATGATTAGCAAAAAAATCATAAAATCGACTAACTTTTTAAAAACTCAAGAAAAGCACAAAAATTGAAAATCATTGTATTTTACATTTAACACAAAACATCATTTTAAAATTTAACAGAGCTTAAAGTATAGCTAACAGGATAGTTTGAACCAACGGAGCCGGCAGAGCCAATCTGAAATAAAGTTAAATAAGGCTCCAAAGTTTGTTTTTCATATTGATGTGATCTTTACAATTTATTAAGTAATAAGGCCATAAATAATGATAAGTTGATTTAATTTGTCCGAAATTGGTGACAAATGTTACTGTAAAAAATAGTGACGGAAATTCCAGAAATTTTCTGCAAAATCCTATTAAAGCACATGAACAGATGTCAAAAACTTTTGATATCTTCAAAAATTTTCTAACATTTTTAAAATTATAACTTTTGGAATTATAACAAGAATACTTTGAATAGTTGGAAAGGAAGCAATGTTTGAAAATGAATAAATAAACCAATTAACATCTTTATTAAAAGTTAAACCAACAATATTTTTATGACTTAGTTTTCTGTATATGTGACTTCTGCGATAGGTGGAAAAAATCAATATTAATATGAAGAAACGATGTGTAATTGCCCAATGACTAAATAAACCTGCAACATATCAATCTGATTAAAGCTATTTATCTTTTGATCATCAGTCATTCTCCATGATATTTCTCTACATGAATTTTAAAATTAAATTTAATGTTTGTTTCATTAATGATGGGAAAAAAAGAAGGAAATATTATTAGAAATGTCACAAGAAAGAAACGGTGTAAAGAGTTAGACAAGTCAGTCTGTAGCTTACCAATATAATAAAATAATTGAAAAATTTGAACTACATACTACGAAAAGAAAGTGTTTATTGCAATTTAGTAATAAAATAAGAAACATTATATAAAAAGTTGAATTTAGATATTAATTAACAAATGCAATTAAATTAAATTTTAATACACTTCGAAAATTTGAAGAAGAGGAAGATATTTTAAGATAGTTTAATATATTGAAAGAGATGCTGAAAAATAGTGTAATGATGAGATCAAATTTCAGATTTATCAAATTATAAAAGGCACAGTGATTAAGTCAAGGATTCAAGTAGTGTAAGAGATTGTAGTAACTTTAAAACAAAAGAAAAAAAACATAAACTTTATGATAGAGTAAATTGGATGGATGGGTGGTATACTGTGGAGGAATGAAGTTTTACGTTATTTGGCTTATCATTGGATTGCTGACGATTGTTATATTATCAAATCTGTTCGTTGTCTATAATATTATCAAAACATTCATATTCAATCAAGTATGATTTGTTATTTATTTACTATTTGTTAATTTGATTATATTACATTAATAAATGAACAAGTAATTAAGTAAATGCATGTGTATGTATGAGCAAAAATGCTTAATCGAACAATATGTCACTTTGTTTCTATTTTTATCTTTGAAAGAGTTTTCAAAGAATTAAAAGAATGAAAGATCAAAAATGCTCAACAAATTGCAACAAAAATGCTTGAATAATCGAATGATAGTTCTATTCGTGTCGTATATGCTTCATTTATTTTTTGTAAGATAATGAAAAAAACATTTCTTGATATCAATTATTATTTATCAAAGTAAGTAATTCTTACCTATAATATTTAAGTAATGCTTTAATAGGATTTCATGTTGTTTATTGTTAATAAATATTAATTTCACAGAGTAAAATCAAATTGACAACAGTTTCAACGACAACTCAAAAGTACGTTAATAGTATTCGATCAGGAAGAATTTATGGTCTGTTTTTGAGATAAAAAAGAAATTAAACATTTTCTTAATTTTTTTTTATTCTTTAAAATGAGCAAATATTTCATTTTTTCAAGAATTGATTTTTTTTCTTGGAAAATATGCAAATTAGCAGACTTATACAATCAATCATAATATGATTGATTGTATAAACCATACATGAACTGACTCTTTTTACGATCTATCCTACTTCATCAATTCTTACCATTTATTGTTTTTATTTCCGTCGGTTACCGTTGATCACAATGAAACCTGAAATTCAGATCTTTAATTTTGAGCCCAAATTTCTTTACCCATTTATTCAGATTACCATTACGAATTCAGGTAGAGAATCAGAATCCAAAAATTGAATTGAACAGTGCAAGTTTGCTAAAAAATATCAACCGTAACGTATTTGACTACAAAAATTCATTTGTTGATTCCTAATGCTTTCATATTTTTAAATTTACAAATCTCGTCAAAATTTCATTTGATACAAAAATTTTTACAAACAATGCAATATCAAATATTATTATAATTGAGAATGATATCAGATGCAATTGTGGATTCGCCCACAACATTGAAACATCGACATCGATACAAATTTAATAAGAAAATTGGGAAGTATATAAGGATTAAGAAACCAGGACTGGAACAAACTAGCAAACAAAATTCGAGTTTAATAAATTCGACTATCGATCCTGCATCTAAATTCTACGTTACGGTGAGATATAGTTAGCAGAGATATTTTCAGAGAATTGATTTCAGGATTGAGAATTGATTTCTCTTCCTGATAACAGGAAGAGAGAGAGATAAACTATTGAATGATATGTTCGTTTCATTTGATGATTTTGAAATGTAATCTTAAACTTAATTTATAGAATTTACAAGTTTATATTTTAAACAATGAGTTTAAGATTACTTACCAAAATTATTATTTATCAATATAAATTATTTTTGAAAAATTTAAAAAGTGTAATAAATAATCTACCAATATTTAAAAATATTTCAGAATCAAACAATAACTGCTGCTAACAATATTGGTTTCTCACTCGTATCTGATGCATCAAATATCATATTTACAAATGAAACTACGAAGAAGCCATTCATTTCGAGTATTTTTGATCTTCGTTCTTCTGATACTGCTGTAACAACATCAACAATATCAACAACAGCAACATCAACAACAACAATACCACCTATTATTGCAGGTACAGTTATAATCATTATCTCTTCTACTAGTATTAGAAATAAGCAACTGTCTCCAATTCTTCAGGAAGTACCATTTCACTAAGAAGGATTTCACCTCCTAACAGATTGCATCAACAAAAGCAACAACCTAAATTAACAGCGACAAAATCTCTAGTTTCACCACTATCATCTACGCCATCACCGATATTTTCATTATCTCTGCTATCATCAACGTTCGAACCGTTATCTTCACTTCCTGTCAAATTACGATTACCAAACACGGAAAAGCATGTTGATTTATCAAAGAAAAGTATAACTTTCATTGTTTGCATGTCGGATTCTGGCATTAAATATAAATAACTACGCATTTCCAAGTCTCACCTTAATGTTCTCATCTTTTGAGGTCAAAAGTTTTTGGGAATTTCAACGGAAATACAAACAAAACTGCAAACCAAGGAATTGCAACAACCTTCATCATCCACCAGAATTATTGCCCATCCTCGATTTACTGTTTTACAAACAACATTAAAACTGCACCAGGAACAAGCCCGTAATCAGGAGATATTGGATCATTTCAAATTAGTGGAAGCTTTAGAGCATACTACGAAAGCATCACTAAGGTAAACAACTCAAATTTTTAGGAAAAACAAAGTCGGATTTCGGATTTTAACAAGTAATCGGTAGGGAATTAATTTTTAAATAGATATTGAAGAGCTGAAGAGCAAATCAATTTCAGAAACTTGACTTCAAACATCTGACAACATATACTTCAGTCCACACATACTTTAAAAGTTAGCAGTTGAAGAAATTTTTAATTTTAAAAGCAAAAACGAAACTTCTGAATGCGTAATAATCTTTAAATGAAAATAATAGATAACGTATGTACTGATCAATTCAAGTGAAATTTTTCATAAAAATTTAAAATGTATTGAGCGACGGTGATTTTAGGGTCACAACATCAGATTTTACTTTAGTAACAGCTCTACTGGATATCGGAAGAGGTGATTGGTGGGAGTATCGTCGTCCACTGGAAAGTTATTATGGTTTCTTGGAAAATCTACTGAAGTTAAAAGTTAATTTAATCATTTTTGTTGATCTGAAAAGCATGAAACATGTTTACACTCAAAGGAAATTGTATCATTTGGAGCATATTACTGAGGTAAGTCTTATATTCTTGACCAAATGAATTCTATTAAAAGATATAATTGAAAAGTAAACAAAATGATACTTTTACTATCAATTACACTTTCACTGTTAGTTGTGCATATCAAAACTTTTAATTAGTGTGATTAATATCATTTAACTAAATTATCGAAGCAATTTCAAGGTAATTCCAATTACTTTGGCTGAACTTCCACTTCATCGATATATGAAAGCGGCAATGAAAATAATATCAGATGAACGAAATGATAAACGTTGGGATCAGCAATGGGATCGTTCCATGAGTTCACATCCAGAAGCAAAAAGTGCTAAATATGATATCTTGGTTAATTCCAAATCGTACTTCTTGTACAATGCCTCGGTAAATTTTTTAAAAACAATCGCAGAGTAAAATTTTAGCAAATTTAAAACTTCTAAAAATCAATTTGCTTATTCATCGTACCTATGAAAGTTATCTAAAACAATAAGTAAATTAAGTTGATACAATTGAATTTGCCATTTAAATACTGAAAAATTCTAACAAATATTAAATTGTTCATAATATTTTGCAAATTTACACTTTATAAAATAAAAATGAAAAAAGTCTGTCAAAATCAAAGACATCAAGAATTGTTTTTCAAAAGATTATTGAAATTCTATTCAAAGTTCTAATCCCATTCTCGATTATTTTAGATAAATAATCCATTCAAAAGTGAATTTTTTGCATGGCTGGATGCAGGTTATGCACATGGTAATCAATCTATATTTCCGCCATCATTTCACTGGCATCCTACTTTGATACGTGGAAAAATTTCCCTCATTAAGGTAATCAATCATCTATCCGTCAATTTTCTCACTTTTTTCAATTTTATAAATGCAAAATTTACATTCCAACTATCATTCTTTGAATTAAAAACTAGGCATTGTAAGAAAAATATGTATAAGATCAACTGGTTTTTTAAGCATTCAATTAATGAGTTCTTTGTTATTACGATAAGAATATTTATTAATGATAGAATATAAGAGGTCAATGTGATTTACCTGGAAGCTAACTGTAATTAATTGTTTCATTAATTACATGAAATTGTGTTGCCAAAAGATAGACGAAGAAATGAATAATGTGAGATAGTTTAATAATATTCAATATTCGCAGGGAAGATGCAGATCTCAAGATAATTCAGATTCAGAGACTCTGTCGTCAAATGGGTAGGGAATGAGAGAGGTCCCCATATTTCATCAAGTAATAACCATTATGTGGAAGAGAGTTTCTTAGGAAGAAGGGAAATTCATATAACACTTGAACACTTCCTAGAATTGTGGAATAACAAATTGTCATATTATTTAGATACTTGAAATTAACAAACGTTCTATGGAATATACAATTTATTTCAGGTGACACCGTGGTATGACAATATATCACGATATACGCTTGATGATTTGTATCGCAAGAATTGGGCTGTAGTAAGTGGAGGCTTCCTTGGTGGTGATATCTATTCGTTGAATCGTTTTCATCAACTATATCATCAAGTGGTTGTCGACCTAATTAACCGGAAATACGTTGACGATGATCAGGTAACTCTGTTTATTTTGACCACTTCAAGTTATTATAAAAAATGATGTATTTATACGTCAAATTACGTTAAATTTGTTATTTGGACATTTTTTAATTGTGAAGATTTCTGAACTTTACGTACGCTTAATATTTTAACAATGTAAGCATTTTTAATCGTAATGAACATCTAAGCAAATGTTAAACTTTTGTTCGATCGATGTCACAAAATGTCATTTCAGACAACTCTCGTACTGCTTATTCAGCAACATCCATCACTGTTCAATGTGGTACATGGAGATTGGTTCGATGCATTCTATTTATTTCCATAACTAAAATTAATGCTCATTATGTGAAAGCCATTGTGTTTTAAGCTTTTTTATTTAAAGAAAATTCAGTGAAAAACTTAAGATATTGAATATTAGTAAATAAGCAAATCAGATATGTCAAAAAGATTTCAAATAATTTTCAATTTCTCTATTAATCTTAGATCACATTTGTTGTTAGCACTGAAACACACTCTGGGACTTTATGTTTAATTCCTACTTTTGTTTCTTTAATATGACAGATATAAACAAGAATGAAATATATTTCTCGAAGCATATTTCACTCTTGCTTATGTCAAGCTAATTGTTAGTTACAAAAACTCTCGTCAATAATATTTGTAATACCATTAGATAATCTTTTTTTTCCTTTTTCGAAACTTCAATTTCACTTTTCTTTACTATGAAAAATCAATTTTACTATTTTTTTCAATTTTGCTGTTTTGTTGTGTACTAAACCACTGTCTTCATTTACTTATAATAACTGCCAATGAGAGACATTCTCTAAAAGTGAAATAGAAAGTACGACTGAAAATCAGGAACGAAATGAAAGAAAAAGTCAAAAAAAAACCTAAATAACTGACCACTCCTCAAATATGGCGTCAGAACTAAATAGTGGAAAAGTAACAAATTTGTGCTTGAGAATTAAATTTCCATCCATCAAAAGGGAATAACAGTGAAATAGCAACTGATTTCACTCTCTGCCTTATACATTACAACATTTCACTGAAAAGGTCCAAAACTGCGGCCTTTAATCAATCAACGATCTATTCATTCGCATTTAATATTTTACTGCCCTTCCTTTTTCTGTCTTTTGCAATGCCAATTTCATTGTTATTTTTCAAAGTCATTTGAAATATATACTATACTGCCAATTTTATAATCCTCATTAAACATGTTGTACAATTCTTTTAATCTAGCCAAACAACTCCTTAACAAATAAATAATCCTTCAGTTTTTGTTCAATGAATTTTGTTTACATTATTTGCATGGTATTTCTTGTAGAACAACAAGTTTTCCGAACAAAAGAATTTGTGGACAATTAAGCATAATTTCTTCACATAGCGGAGTTGTAAAAGAATTGAACCCAATCTAACTGATTATAGATATTTTTCCCAATCTAACTGAATATTTTGATCCCCGAAAATGGGAATCAAAAATAGGACGGAGCCTTGGCACAAAATAGAATGAGTCCACCAAAAAAAAAAAAAAAAAAAAAAAAAAAAAAAAAAAAAAAAAAAAAATGGATTTAACACGAAATGTTCGAGAAAATTGGATATCCTCACTAGTACTATCCCTATATTACTATCAAGAAGAAATCAAAAATTTCTACTTTTTGTAGCATATAGAGGTGAGAACATGAAATAATTAAAAAATTGATTGTCTCCTATTCTGAAGTATGCAACTGTAAAAGAAACAAAGACATAACTTTTTATATATCTGCACTGAACTGATAACAATAAAACTTTAAAAACCTGGGAAAACCGAGAAAACGTTGCTAAAATGCAATCGTTTTCTTTATGTCTAAATTCCATTTATTTCCTCTTAGTTTATATAGATTCAGGAAGTAAATTTGAGCAAACCTAATACAAGGAAACAGAATTTTAGTTTACTAACACCTTCTCAGATGAAACAAACGCGCAACATTAAGACTTCATTCCGAATCACTCTCTGGTTCTGTCTTTAATCCGGAATTATCTAAGTCGTCCTCTGTTTCACATTTAATTGCCGTCTGATCATCAGATAGCCAATCTTCTTTTGTATCATTTGCCTCATCCTAAATTTCATATTACGTAAAAATCCAAGCAAAACATGGCGAAACTTCACGTTCTCAACCTTTATCAATGGAATTACAGCAACTGCAAAAAAATATTTGAAGTGGGTACCTTAACTGACTTTGATTCCGTTAATTTCCTGTTGAAGCTTTCTGCAGAAGTACCATGCAATCGACGTTTCTTGCTTTTTTTATTTGCTGCTGATGCACTGTTCAGCTCTTTCTGTCGTTCGGCCACCGCATTAAATAGTTGTACAATACCTCTATAAGTAATTTTTTCAAAATCATTACATCTGTTTCTAATAACAACAAGCATGATGAATAGATGACTGCACTATCAATAAAAGAACCCTAAATGCGATTATATCCTGGTAATACATCTCCGACATTAAAACAGACGCATATTATACTAAATACAATAGATTTAAAGACGATAAAGGAAAATATATTGTTTACAGTTTTTGGCTTGGAAGTGCTTTTGTTAGTTACATGAGAATGTTTCCACTAAATCAATAAACATAATACCTAATAATGAAAATGTCGTAGGAATGAATGTATTAAATGCAATAAGTTAGAAACAACAATGAAAAATCAAGCGTATTAATAAAAATGACTTGGAAGAAAAATGAACTTTGTTGCAAGATGGACAAAATTGCGTTCCCGTTCCCGATCTTGTACCGGATCTGGCAATACCATACCCATTCGATCCCGTTTATGCTTCGCTGCATGTTCTGCTCGCAATTCACGTTTCGTACGTTTCAACTTTTTCTGTAAATTAATAAATTTAAAACCAACAATTTATTCCTTAGCTTTTACAAGCACACTAAATAAGGGAGAATAAGAAGGAGCACTCAATAAAATTATCTTTGCTACAAATATCCTCTTGCCACATAATTTTTTAATATTGTTTTAAATTCTTAAATCTGATGAAGTAACATACTTTTTGCTGCTTTTTATCGTCAAAGACAACCGTGTTCTGGTCGTTCACTTCTTTCTGTGTTATGGAAGATTCTGAAATATGGGAAATCGGTACCGAAAAAAATGTCAGTACTAATAAAACTGAAAAAAAAAATCAGAAATCGAAATTTGGGGAACAACTATGAAATAAGTAATGCATGCACAATTAATCAAACCATCATCATCATCATCATTATCTTCACATGAGGAAGAAAAACTTTCGCCGGAAGTGGAGCATACTTCTTTCACTTCTAATTGATCCATTAAACGTTAGCCACTTTACGGAGTAATCGTAGAACTCCCGCGATATCCCAACTGAGAACTTTAAATCGCCTAAGTGCATATACATTAAACAACAAAGATAAGTGACTTATGAAAGAAATTACGCGGAATTAAATGATTACCCAAGAAAGGACAAATATAAACACGCAGTCACCAAACCCCGCACGGAAGGTAACAATGTGCTGCAGCGAGTCTCTGCTCAGGTTCGCCCGCCATGAAAACTGTGATCTCACGCCATTTCAACGGTAACGGGAAGGTTAAAGGTGTTAGGAGGAAGGGCGAGTAACACGTGTTTATCTGTTGCGATTGTGTGTCTTTTTTTTGGATTAATATTTTCCGAAGTCTCACTGGATAACTTTATAGAATTGAGTTGTTTGTCTTAATTAAAACAAACGTTGTGTATTTAAGTTGAAGTGAAATTTTTCTTCTATTAAAACTGAATTACGCACCGGCAGGTTTACTGTATATCAGAAATGAAAAGTCCTTCAGAGTACTATTATATCATTAATCGTGTAATGCCGGATGAGTAATTTCGGATGATAGATCGCAATTTGGATGTTATACTTCAGTCATTTTCCTCTTTATATATTTTTTGAATTTCGAATTGAATCAAACTATCCTAAATATTAAATTATCGAATTGTTAATTGCAGTTACTGGAATGAAAGAATAGAGCAGAATGTGTTGTCATGCATAATCGAATTGAGGATGTGAGAAGTAGCAGCGACGATAACGGTGATATTGTCAAACAAAGATCAACAGATATGACTTGTTTGGATGGCATTGATACTAGGAAATATGCAGATTTTCTTAATCTCTACAACAGTTTGAAGAAACGAAATGCATCACCTGTGAATATCGATCATACTCGACATTTAGCATCTGTTCAACGTGGGAGGTAACAGTTACACTTGATAACACTGACTAAGTCAAAAATCTTCATTTTTTTAATCTATCTAGTAAATAAGAGTTAATTTGACAATTACTTCTATTAGTAAGAGGGTCTTATTACATTATGGGAAAGTATTTTATAGAAGGGTAGTACGAGAGCTTTAATTCGATATAAGTTTGCATTTAAACCGATATGATAGTCCTCAAAAATTTTCTATTTCATTATGTATTTTATAAAATTTTATATAACGATGGAATATTATATGATGGTAAAATTTTTCTCTTTGAAAATTTTTATATGATTTCCATATTTTTTAAGTAACAGTCTTCCTAGTGGATAGAGAAGTTGAGGTTAGGAATGAAGAAAAATTTGCTTACAAATAATCTTCCCACCGTAAATGAAATCGTTGCAAGTTTCTTTCTCACATTTTTGTGGATTTTTGGAATTTAATTGGCTTGTTTGATTGGTAAGTACTGTAAATAAGTTGTCATCAGTAAATAAGTATCATTATTTTAAAGGCTAATTAGCAATCATTATTATTTACATTCGACTTTTTCTTTCTTTTTTTCTCAAAATGATTTTCAATTGACTAATAATAAATAGTTAATAGTCACCGCAGAATTTAACTGATATATTTATAAGGATGCACTGCCGCACTTCCTTCCTCTAGATAAGGCCTTTCTTTAGGGTATGAGAGTCGATTATTTTTCTGTAATCCATATAACTCCCTTTTTTCTTCATTAAAAACTGTTGGTGAAAGTTTTAGTAAATTTTTTTGGTCCAGAAGACATCCACTGTTTTAGACTTCTCAGAACTGAAATGCATCATAAAATATGCCGCCATTCATAAAGAACTTGAATAAGCTTGTCTTAAGTTACGTCTTGTTTTTTAAAGCTTCTCTAACTTCCCTTTTTGCTTCCCAGTCTTGTAGTTTGGCATGTTTTTGATAAATATGATTCAGTTGATTACAGATCAAGGTACAGAAATGTGTCTGCAGTAGATGACTCTATTCCAAGTACATCGTCCCAGCAATCAAGTGCTACCAGTCAAAATTCAAATGACGAGCATGTTCTCGGAAGTTACCAGTTATCTAGGGAATCGCAGCCCAGTACTCTCTCTGATATGGATCTCACAAAGGTATGCACCTTTTTCGGTAGAAGACAATAACAAAAAAAAGAACAAGAGGTCAACTTTGATTAAGTGAACAAACAGTTTGAACTTAGTTGAAAGTGTTTATTCATTTGGCGAATTGTTAATACGTTAATTATTGTGTTTGATATTTTAGCTATTTGATTTCTTCTCTTGCACACTTTTGCGGCACCTGTAACATTTCTTGCTCTATTTTTTTTTTACGAATTTACATTTTTTTTTTTTTTTTGTTTGGAGTTTAACCATTTATAACTTAAAATAAGTAACTTGGTTAAGAAATTTTTATATTGTGATGGTTCTTCATACAGGTACTTCGTAGACACCGGTAGTTGGGTGAGTCTGAGCACATCATTCGTCTTGCTTATTAAAACTTAGCTTTCCAAATTTTATTTAGTTAGTGAATGACGCCCTGTGATTTCTACTATTTTTATGACTTTCATATTGTTCAATATAAAACATAATTGGTTGATTAAGCAAGTTAACGTGATTGTATTTGATTTAAAATTCGGTGGGAATACCTTTTTTCAATATGTTTAAGACAAAATACAACTAATTCACTTTTTCAGTATATTTAAGACAAATACAACCTCTCCCTATAACTTAACTTTAATAAAGTACTTGCCTGATTGTAGATATCAACGAATTTTGTTCACAAGAAGCTACAAAATCCCACAAATGTCTCAGCATCTTGTACAACATCAAGCAGAAACCAACTACCATGTAAAGCTTTCGATTTGCCTCTAGATTACAACAAAAGAAGAATGCAGATAGATAAAGATAAAAAAGTGAGTTTGTACCTATTCAGTACAAAATGTCCACAAAACCATATTTATGAAGCAGTGAATGATATTATACTCCTTTCTTTCTCTCTACCGGATTTCATAACCTACCACTCATAAGTGCTATTTAGTAAATAATATTTCGTGTTTATATATATGTCTTAATCCTTAACCTGATATGCTTTTTTCATCACACCGTATGTAAAAAGCAATATCTGAAACTCAGTAATAGAGCTTGAAATTTTTTCCTATCGTTTTGTTTGGTTTTATTTTATATATATTTTTTATCATTTCTCGGCAATAATTTTTGTTGTTCCTAGTGCGATAACGCATAAATTAGTCCCTTTATAGTTTTCTTCAATAAATTAGTTTTTTTCTTCCATAATTTTTTCAATAAATTTGTTTTTTTCTTTTTGTTTTAATGGAATTATTTTCATGGATTATTGATGAATAGGCAAAAGTATGAGTCACATCCGGAATTCAGCTTGTGAGAAAGGCAGAAATAATAGCGATATTTGACCGGTATCTTTGAACAAGTTAGAAAATAGAATTTTATATTCTGGTCTTTACTTGTTTATGGTTAAAGCAAACAAGTCAGATTAGTGTGTGAAGAATTACCGAGTTTATTTGGTCTCTCTTTGGTTCTATCTATTGAAAATAAGATCGTCGAAATAACTAATAAGACTACTGTTTGATTTATTTGGACTAAAAATAATCAAACTATAAATAATTATTTCTTGTTTTTTGTTTTTAGTCTTAATATGTCATACTAGTGATCTAGAAATTTGTGTAATACTGAGATATTCGTGTAATAAAGAAGTGCACTTTAGAACTGATTCCTAGTAAGCTGGAGATTTATCTTCACTAGGATCATATAAGTTTCTTGGTTAGCATCGTAGATATTTTCCAAAAAAAAATCTACGAGACTGTTTGAACAGAAATCATTTTTTAAACTAATTCATTTCTTACTACTCATATTTGATTTACGGCTTTTTCTCGGGATTGACCTGATGTTTCTGCGGTACGAATCAGTATCATTATACAGTTGTGTTTGGATGAAATGATGGTTAGCCATTATGATATGCTTATTACTATTGAACAAATTAAATGACGTCATTATTGTGAAAAGCATACAGAAGTTTATTTACTTTATATTTATTTGCTTTATAGACTATAAGTGGTACAGCATCATTTGAACAATCGCATCGCTTCAATAACAATACCGCTCAAAGTACCGAAACCGTTATGTTCGTTTAGTTTTTGAATTTATTTTCATAATATTTATGCATTAGAAAAATGGACAGAAACAAATGTTTGTTTGGAATGCTTCATTGAAATTGAGGATGTTATGATTTACTAACGCTGTAGCATAACTCTATCTTTTTTTGGCAGTGGTGGTATTAAACTCCAGTTTACATTTCACTGATTTTAATTAACATCGTATAGCTATTCCAGTGCGCAGAACAAAAAAATACCACTGTCATAACTCTACCTTTTTTGGCAGTAGTACAAATGAACTACTATCAGAGAGATGGTTTCTTTGTGACTTAGTAAAGCAAGCATTAAAATATGTGGAAAAATACTCGTTTGACATATTATAATAATTATTCAGCCAAATATTTGGATATTACTAATTATCCAGACTCTGATATTAAATGACGAAATTTTGTAAAAAGGGTTATTGCATTACAGAACATCATCTAAGGTTCACATGCCATGTTCCAACTTATTGTTTCGCCGATCTTTTGATTTTTTGACGCAAAATAAAAAGAGAATTGACAGGTATCATCCATTTTTTATTTCCGTTCAGCATTTCTAGATTTACTTTTGTTTGACGTCCAGAAAACAATGTATTTGGGACTGGTATTTGCCATCATAGTGTCATTTTTATCGTTCTTATTCAGTCTTTGTTATTATTAAAAGTCACTTATCAGTGTAATAAAGGAATAAAAAAACGAGTTGTTATGCGAATGAACGAATAAGACATTAAATGAGTAAGACGTTTCCATTATATAGATTGAATGATTTATTAATGCAAACGGTTTTTTAATTGATTAATTTACTTGCCCTAAAAATAAATACTTTCTGGAAACAGGCAGGGAGTGGGAAAGGGGTGATTCAAGAATTGAAAGAGAAGTACTAACTACAACTGTTCATTATTCTTTTTCCAGTCTGTTCATTCCATATACTGTAAAATTTCAATGCTACTTTGCACTTTTTTTAATTTTACCTTTTTTTAAAGCTTTTATGTAAATGGCGATCATCACATAAAATCTGACTAGAATATAAACTAGAATAATCGTAATGCAAATAGTAATGGTTAAATAGAATTGAGTGATGGAATTACATTTCCCGAAATCTCAAACTGACTAACTATTATAGCATAATGATGGCTAATTTAATAATCCAACTCTGTCGTTGAGGAGATCGGTATACAGTCGTAAATGTTGGTCTCAGTTGATTTTAAATCAAAGCTTCTTTGAATATCCTAATAACAGATTCTAACAATTTATTTTTAATGTTTCATTTACTTGTAGAAAGATCTCATAATTAAAAATGATGGAGTGATGGAACATTTTAGTTATATAACCAGTTAGTATACAACTATCATTCATTTTTACTTTCTGATAAAGGATCGGAAAGGATGCTGTGACACGGAGTCTATCTTTTGATGCGAACTGTACAACGACCGGACGGAACTGTTTTGAACGAAACTCAGATTTGGATGTTACAACGGTAGTCGTACAAAAAATGGATGACAAAAATCCAATCCATATAAACAGTGAATGCACGGATTTTAATTTGAGGTTTGTCCGAAGATTTTTCTCAATTGTCCAAATTTAGAAGTTTCAACTAATTTGAAGTCTAACTGTATCCATGAGAGAGGCAAGTTCCTTTCTTTTTCACTATGTATTCACAGTATTCATTGAAAAATGTACAAAAATAAAAATAGTATAGGAACTTATCGGAAAAAAACAACATCCACTCCGAGCTATTTAAGAAGAAAGAAGTATCCTTTTGCGAAACTTCATCTACCGTAAGTTATCTCACTTAGTTTCAGCCATTCCATGATATTTTAAATTATTTGTCATCATGAAAATCACATGAATCTCCTTCTCAAAAGCGCATCGTAACAACAGTCATAACAGTCACTGCAACTGATCATCAGAAACTACTAAAGAAATGACTCATTGAGGATAAAGAATCTCTAGTCAATGTTTTCTAGGAGATCGAGAATTATGTTGATGCGGATAAGTTACAAGAAATCAAGACTTTACGTAATATTAATAAGACTGTAAGTTTCTATTTGTAATTCTTTTTTATTGACCAACCAAACTAAAGTTGCTTTGTCATCTTTCTTTCTTGGGCACTTTTTTTTCTTTTACTCAATACATAGTGGGTCATTGCATCCAGATGATTTCTGAATACTTTATGGAACACGAAGAGTTTAGAAATACAAGATTATTGGTACTTATTTGAACTAATTTTACTTGTTTTTTAAGTATCAACTAAAGCTGATGTTATCCGACAACTTACTAGTTAAAATTGTTATCACGAAAGTAAGTACTTGGTATAGGTTGGTAAGTAAAAAGTAAAAAATAACAATCGTTTTTTTACTAGTTAGTCTCGTGTTTTGTGAACAAATTTTCAGCTAGCAAAAAAACTGGCTAAAGCGGAACGAATAGCACAATTACTTCAAATACAGCTCAAATTTTATGACAAAACAAGTGATGCTAAATTTGCGTGCAAGTTGGCTGGTAAAGTTGCTATTTAGTTAACTGCTTTTATAAATTTAAGCTCTCTTAAAGAATGAATTATTGATTTGTCTATTAAAGTTGATTTTTTATTAAAATTTCAGTTTTCTGAAACTTATAATGGCATTTTATTTTTTGCTTGGAGCATTACCATCAAACTAATTGTGTAAATACCTAATATAAATCCATTGTTGTTGATTATTTCATTCCACTGGTGACAGTCTGTTATAGATGTCATCGATCAGTTGAAATTACTGTTACCCAATGATCGATTTCGTGATGAAGCTTTAAAGGTTAATGCTTTTTTTTCAGAAATCTCTTTATTTATAGAACATTATCAAATTTTGAAAAATCACTCATTGTGATCAGCTCATACTTTAATGCTTCTTTATAGGTTCTGAATTCTGCTACTCCATCTGTAGATATTAACGATGAAAAATCTGTCTTTTTGAATAATTTACTGAAAGAGATTGAATACGACAAAGCAACGCTCTCAAATTCCGGAACTTTACGCAAATACTGTGAACGATTAGTTGAATATGCCCGTAAACATCCACCGGTCCTTATGGAATTGCAGAATCAAATAAATGAAGTAAGAATTTGTTTATTAAAATAAGAATTTATTAAATTAATTGTATTAACGAATATACACATATATGTTTTCAAGTGTTTATTGTTCAAAATTTGTTTGGTTTCTTTGTTAATCCATATATTTCCTACATTTTGGAAAAAAAGCGGTGCTTAGTCATTTTCATAAGCAGTGCAAACCTTTTGGATATGAATCTTGGCAGTGAATTTATCTATGTAATATTCTATATAATATCTATATAATATTAAAATTGTTCAAGTGAAAAAAACGAAAAGCTTGAATATAGTTTTGGATCACTTTATTGAATGTCCTATCCACAACAAAGAAATGTTTTACTTTATAAAACATCTCTCATAATGACTATTGAAATCATATTAACTATTGAAATGCCACCTGGCTCAACAATATACCAATGTATCATTTTTCGTCGACTATTCTATAATATTGATATTGACAGCATCAAAACAAAGATAAATTTAATCAATTAATTTAATTTTGATTGTCTTCGATGAAGCTCTATTGCTGTTGGTGTCTTCTAATCAAATTTAACAGAGAAGAGGTGCAGCAAATTCTTTCATCGGACATATACCAGTTTAACAGTCTTCTTCTTCAATAAAATTTACACTAGTCACTCTGAAGGTTTAAAAAATCTTTTCTCCTTGTCCAGCACAGAGTGTAGGCGAGAAAATTTCTCTCCAATACATGACAGCAAAAATATTTCACCATTTTAGTTTGTAGAAGGTCTAGATTTTCATCTGTTAACACTCTGATAGTCTCATTTCAATGGTTGCTGGTGTTGTTTTGAGAGTATTACAAATTTTTCTTGTCATAGAGAATAATCACATGAAAAAAATCAAAAGCTACTATAGATCAATTAAGTTTTGTACTCGTCGTTTAAATTATTTTTGTATACTTACCTAACAACAACAATAACTATTTCTATCTATGTTTCATTTTATTTTATCTATGTTTCATTTCAATAATTGACATACAAATTTTCTATATTTGGTTGCTAAGATATTTCATTTCCGGGAAGCTTTTTCACACTACCTCTATAGTGCTTCTCGGAAAATTTTTTTTGTAACGTAAAATAGCCATTATAGAAATTCTCTACATTTTTGATTGATACCTAGTTTGGTGAGTAAAGCACATCGAAACACAAAAATGAATTATTCCAGGAAAGCTAGTTGCCTCCGTTTACGATACATTATGTGGATGAGTTTGAAAGTATTGCATTTTAAGTAAAACATGAAATCTTACTCATTTTTGGGAACAAATTAGTGAAACATCCCAATTTTTTTCAATTTCCTCTATCCATGTAATCATTTGCAAGATTATTCTTTTTTTTTTTGAGACATTATGTCATGTCATATGTTTAACCTGTCTGTACGCTTCTTTTGCAAAACTGTAAGGAAAAGTTTCTAAATTTATATTAATCAGTTAAAAGAATGAAAATCACAAGAATGCAATTTTTGCTTTCTTCCTCACATCATCTGTTGTTTACCAATACCTCGTGAAAAATTGGCATTTACCGGTTTAATTATTGCCTTCTCTCTCTATTTATCAGATTGTTTATGAAAAGTAGAAGGGTTATATTCGCATGCTTTTGAACAAACGCCTACTGTCTCTTTTAAATTACTCTATAAAAAATGATTTCTCTCATAGACCTTTTTAAAATTGCAATAACCACAAGGTTACCGTGCTCATCGATTTTTGAAAACTGTTCCTTCAAGTTTAATATTGGTCCACATATTTTATGAAAGAAGGAATAAATGCGGTTAGGTTAATGATATTGCTAGGATGAGATACAGTTAATCTTGTTTTAATATATTTATCAAGGTAATCTGATTCTTTTAACTTGTTATTGCAATACTGATATACACCATTCTGCTAAAATATTATCCTTTTAGATACTTACTGAAATTAGTAGTTCAGATTTGTTCTAAATTAGTTGGAGGACATGGTTAGAACAAAAAAATCCTAATAAAATTTACATGCAACTTCCTGTCTTTAAAAACAATTGTTTAACTAAGTCAGGTATAGGATGAAATTATACTTAGAAGAAACGATGAAGTGAATTTTGCTTTTTTACTGTAGTGTTTTTTTTCCGGAATTGTTTAAATGATTCATTTTATTGATTCAATGTCGATTCACTCCCAATCAAAATGCTATTCTCACAAAAGCGCTATTTATCCTCAAATTTTCAGGAACTAATTAAAAATCTGGTTTGTATGACCGTTGCTTTTTATATCATTTAAAATCGGTGTTAACTGGTATACATATCTGATGTGAACGTCATTCGCAGTTATTGTCTAACACAATTTTTCGTTGTTTAGTTTTGCGCATTATTTCGTGACTTGTTGAACTGTACTGATATTGAGATTTTTGCTTTAAAGATACTTTAAAGATTATCATACCTGTGCAATATTACACCTTCCTTCATTGTACTTCTCGTATCGATTTATATTTTATTGTTTAAAATAATTTTATTTCCACATTCAATTTCAGTTAGTAAACACTGTAGGTTTTCTTTTAAAATAGGTTCGGAATTTCAACTCTGATAATCCATTTTCTGTCACATTTATTTCGTTCTCTCGATACTTTAAACTTATTTTATATGAGTCAAAAAATGGGCACGATTTTCTCTCCACTTTGAAAATAATTCACATCGGTCTCTTGATCTTGTTTTCCAGTATACATATATGTGTAATTCATTCCTTTGCTTGATATCTATATTTTGGTTTTTGAAACAACTTTTTATAAAATGAGATTTTAAGATTTCATTTTGGAAAGATTTCTGTTATTGCACAGTTCTAAACTAAAGAAATATATCAGTGCAAAATCTTTAAATTTTTGAAATTTCTTCCAGTTTTTATTGCTTTCTTTAATTTTAACTTGCCTCATTCACTTCATAGTTCTTCATCTTTATTCACAAATTCTATAATATGAGTATTTTCAACAGATTCATATCCTGCAATTGAGGAACAGTGCTGAGTATGAAATAATGATGAAAAATAATTCAAATGGGAACATAATTGATGGGAGCTGTGAGAATCATCAGCGTCAGGCAAGATTTTTTGGTTTTTCAATGAAATTAATCTTGTATCTGAACTAAATCATAAATGTGATAAGTTTGAATTTTGAATTAGTTTATTTTGGCACCAAAAATAACTCCAACATTTTTTTCGGGTAAAAGAATGTGTTGAGAAAAATGTTTAACTTTTTTTCACTTCAATTTCGAAAGAAATTCACCGTTGAAACTCTTTTTACTACGAAAGATTTTATCGTTCATACTTATGTCACTTTAGATCACATCACTGGAAGCAAATTTAGTGTTGCATCGTGAACAACTGGCAATGAAAGATGTACAACTTCGGCAACTTGAAGAGGAAATTGGAAACGCTCATCGATGCGTGAGATTACTTTTGATTGCATTTTGTTAAATGTTATTTATATATTGTAGTAGAAAAGCAATTATCGGAATTCTGTTTTCTTTTTTCATTTCTCAAAAATGACATACTAAACGAATGATCTCTTTCGATATGTCAGACGATTGTAAAGAAAAGTCAAATTTCTAATTTTTCATAAGAAAAATGTTGAAGTTTTACACCTTATCAATAAATTTACAAAAAATTAGGCAATTGTAAGCATTGCCGATCATGTCAAGATAGTATTACTTTACCTCATTGATAAACTATCGTTATCATTTTTTACTTTTCTCAAATGTACATCTTTGATTTGGGAACAAGAAAAACATGCTTTTTTGCAGAATCAACAGCTGAATGCGAAACTTGGTTCAATGGTCACTGCAAATAGCACCAATTTTTTAAATCAAGAGAAGGAACTTAGAGTAAGTTCATTTCTATATACAAACTGAGAAATTATATAGTAGGAAATGATGAATATAATGGTATCATCGTTTAGTACAATGGTATCATTTTATGGTATATCGTTTACTGCTTACTTTATTATTTAAGCGTCATATATTGATATCATTCTCAGTTCACCTTATATTTTGAGATTAAATAGCCATATAGTAGCGTGAAGCAGAAAGACGTGTTAGTTTCATTATTTTCGAGTTATTTTTCGAGAATTATGATGAGTACTGCTCTTAATATAATTTACCTTTTTGACATGACCGTTTAATGAAAGCTATAGTAGCAGTGGCTATAGTACAATTCATATTTAAAAATTTCTGTTTCCACTTAACATAGTGCAGCTATTTACGAATATCCATTATCCACTCGATCTTTATAAACATTGAATGAATAATTGTTTATATACATCATAAAGTTGCTGAGTGGAAGTTTCAAATTTCATTCCATCCCAACTTCTGCTTATTCCACAAATTCGACACAATAAACTCTTTGATAACCTCAAAATTGATACAATCAATGGCAAAAAATCAGTGGCATTATTTTTATTTATTTAGTTTTCTTTTTTGTCATGAGCCTTCTTTTCAAATTTGGTTAATAGATTCTCCGTTTTGACTAAGGCCAGAAGTAAGCGAAATTTATTGAAACCAATTTCGTTCAAATTTACCTTCAATTCAACCGGAATGTTTGTGTTGCGAAGTAAAGATCTAATTAGAGTAAACGGAATTCACTTTACTAAAATTAATCATTTAACAAGCAAGAAAAAAGATTGTCTTTTTTAATCGATTAGTTTAAAACTATACCTGTTCTAAGATGCGGGCAATCTTGCACCATATTTGTTTTACCCAAATTCTATCTTCATCTACTTTGGTAGTGATGATATTTGCAAAACCTAAAATACAGTCAACATAGAGTTTGGCTGATTGTAAAGATTATGAAATTTTCTAAATTTTCGAAGCTGTGCTTAAAATTTTTTTTGAGTTGAAAATTCTGTAAAATCGAGTTTTCAAGATAATTTGTTAGTCGAAATTATCTCCAACATCTTATCAATAATGAAGAATAGGACTATTGTTATAGGTTGATATTTTTTCATCATTCTCATAAGTAATAATGTAACAAATAAAGTTAGTTTTTTTTTTTTCAAAACAAGTAGTGTTTGAAGCTCTTGCCGGGTTGATTGATAATATGGAAATGATGACATGTCTTTTCAGAAATAATTATACGTTTTCTATGCTAAAAAAATGTATTAATTTTTTCAAAATTTCAAGCTGACAGTAGACGAAATAAAATTTAAATTTTTGAACAAAAATTTTAAAACCTGCAATGATTTACCTGTATTAAAGGCAATCCAAAGGGTTTGTGGACTTTCACCTAAAGTACAGCACAGGTAACAGTAAGAATCAAGTCGGTCATTCAACTCTGCTAATCCACAAGTGCTATCATATGCATCTATTATTTTGTCCACTGCCTGCATATACTATTAAATCGTTATAATAAATAGTTTGCAAAGAAATATTCTTCGTTTCATAAAAATTTTTCAAAACAGTGAAGTTGTAAGATCTGGCAAGCCTATTTCTTAATTTTACTTGTTATCTGTCTATTATAAAATATTTTTGAAATGTTAATTGTTGAAAGTTCTGTAGTTAATCTCCTATATTTTATCACTCGAACTTACATCAATGCTCTGATGGGCAATTTCTTTTAGTTTTCTTATATATTTCTTTGTTTTAGGTATCTTTTCACAGTGATATTGGAGTGCTTCGTACATCTATAATTAGATTTTATTAAGTTCTAGATTTTTTTTCAAATTCCACTTCTGCCACAGCAAATAGGGCGAAACATGGAAAGAAACTTGACAATTTTGAAATATTTAAATTATATCTTTTTATATTGGGAACTTCTTCGGTTTATTTTTCTGATAAATAGAACAGCCTAATTGTACTTAGATATCAGTACTAACCAAAGCATTACACTTTGTTAGATTTCCATCTTCCTTCATATATTTCGTTTGGATTTGCCGCCAGGTAGTTTTTAAAATTTCCATTTCTTTTTTTGACATGCATTTCCGAAGATAATTTTGTCGTTGAGTTGCAAGTCCATCGTTGAAAGCTGCCTGAATTTCATCGAAGAACTAAAAATAATAACATTTTATGTGCATTATTAAAATTTTTTTTTTAATATGAATTTTTTCCACCAAAAAGGGCAGACAGCTGGGAAAGCTAAATACTTTGTATCATTTAGTAGTCATTAAATTTCATTGTTAAACTATTTTTAAATAAACTTGGGGAAAATTAATTTTTTATAATGACTTGCCGTATACCAACACTGCATTTGTTTCTCATTCATATCATCTGTGGCTACTTCACATAAAGCGGTCATCATCGATTTACACATTACCTATAATGGGGTCATTCAGGAGAAGAATTCATAAGTTTGCAAGATGCACAAAAAAATTTAAAATTATATCTAGAAAAGTGTCTAATATGCTAAAACATAACGTATCTTGTATGGAAAGTACAAGATAAATTGTTTTTTAATTTCATTATGAAATGAAATGAGAATCCCAAAAAAGAGAAAAATTACATCCACTATAGTAATATTTATGGCTTTGTCAATTTTTAACTCAAATAAACACAACACTGCTGGTTTAGTTGTTGGACTCTTCAGATCATCCAAGATAAGATTGCAATTCTATCTTTCGGATCCTACAGTAACATTCAATGATACAGCGACTTTTATGATTTTTTTTTTTCACTTTTTGCAGCTGAGGCTTCATTCTGTTAATTACCACTTCGTACATTTCCTAATGTTGATAATCTGATCTAATTAGCAATTTGAGCATTTCCTCAGTATATGGTTCATAGACATTGTAGAAGAAATGCCGAGCTCCGATATTACGAATAAATTTGCACATATCACGTGGCTCATCCACAAATTCCATAATCATTTTCAGTGCTGTTTGGAAACAGGTGCAGTAATCGCTGAAACATACCATTAGTTTGTGTCAGCAAAGTAGCACAGGGCAGAGAAGGTTAATTTGCATCCACCTAGAATCTCTCTTTGTAATAATAATTAGCAAAACTAACTGAAATCTTTGATCATTGTACAGTTTCTCCTTTTCATAATTTTTCCCAAAGCTCCAAAGTAGTCGCATTGGTTTAAAATTTTCGATTACATGTGCAATTGTTGACTGAATTACTTTAAGCTATAAAAGTGAAACTTTAACGTTTCAGATTGCTAGCAAATTTTATTCCATTATTAGATGCAGCAAAATGATTCATTCAGATTAGAAACAAATTTGGAACAGTGCAATCGTATTAATAATATCATGCTATCCCAAGAAATCTAGTAATTTTAGTCACACTAGTAGTTGAACAGATAGCCTAATTAAAAATTTGAAGATTGAGATATTTTAAAGTAGAAACTGATGAACGTATCTGCTACGACAATTATTCTGTTTTTATTACTTGTAAGTCAAGTTTAGCAAGTTGTATCCAGTGACATCGTGCTTGTTGCAGGTCGTTAAACGATCCTATTACTTTCTCTTCTGTATCATTTTCATTCTTCTGCAAAATCGATTTCTTCATGTCACTTTCTTCATCTAATTACTGATCTGCCTCACCGCATTTATCTGATTCTAACGTAATCATACATTTTTTGCTAGTTTCAATCATGATTTTGTTAGCTACCAAAAAAATATCACTTAGATTAATCAAACATATGTAATGATAATGATAACGTTAGTGATACAAATATTATCCAAACTATTAAGAAAGCGAAATTTTAAGCTAATTTTGTCAATTTCATCCACTTCTTATTTCTGCATTTATATTATTTTCTACTGTTTACATTCATCGAGTGAGATCTTTCCTACGCAACGAACATATTCCGTTGGCTTTTCTTTTGCTCATTAAAGAAAATCTTATTAGATAAATGAATAATTATATAAATAATTCTCTATATTCAAAGAGTTCTGAAGGAGCAAACCAATTCATTTGCTGCAGATTGATTAACCACTGAGAGAGCATTTGCGAGAACCTCCTCAACTAGCTGAAATTTTATGTATTTAGGAAAAGTGATATTGAAAGTATCTGAATGATAACATATGAAAGAGTCAATGTACACTATAATCCTTCGATATTTTCAGTAATTATAGTTGAACATTTATATAAAAAAAAGAAATAATAGTAATAAGGTTGTTATGGATATGCTTATGCAAATCATTACCGATTGTATTCGCTAATAAGTTTGTTGAGAGTATCTTTTCTTTAACTCTCAATATTAATTACAGATTAATATATGTTGAGAAAAAAAACATAAAAAAATGTTTTTCCGAAAGGAGTCTTAGAGAATAAGAAAGGAAAGCAAGAACTTACTGGATGTATAAGATTCCCATGATGCATATTTGCTTATATCTAATTTAATAGTTATCTCTCGATATATATAAAAAAAGCTTCAGTTAGAAAGAAATGAATACCTTAAACTACCTTTAATGGTTTATTTTTAAGCATTTTAACTTCATCAATTATTAAAATGAAATCTCATTTATTGGATTGCATTTTCTGCTTAATGATTAATCAAAGAGAAAATATTTGTGAGTTTTTAAAATTAGATGGGGAGCATTAGTTAGCTTGTTTATGCTTTCACTTTCTATTTTATGGAAATATTGCAAATTATTTCATGTTTTAAGGGAATCTTTCACATTCTTCAGTAAATGATGAATGAAAAGTAAAATATAAGTTGTACGACATTCATTCTATACTACTTAATTTATATTAATTTTAACATATCGCTTAAAACTAAATAATGAAACAGCTTGAAAGTAATAAAAATAATAAAACAAAATTGTTTATTGGATAACAATCTGACAACTATCTGATCTAAGACTTGCAATTGCATTGAAAGAATTATCTTTCATAAAAGAAAAAGGTTGAGTAGAAAACTGGGTTTTATTTGTGAACAGCCATAGTCATAACTTACGTTCCTGTACACTACATATCTAAATTATGCTCTAGTGGAAAGAATGTTTAGTACCTTGCTATGCTATACTCACATTGGTACTGATTCCAGTAAACGTGATGTATTGTCATTTTTACGTGTGTTTGAGTATTTCATTGTTGAATTTCAAAAAGTTCGTATAACATTAATTTTTGAGACTTTAAATTAAAAAGCAGTATTAAAATGTTGAATAGGACCTTAAACGAAATAATAATACGTTTTATTGTCAGTCATCAAACAGTCTTCAAAGTTACTAGTTTTGATTGATTCAGTTCACATGTTATTAAGGTTTGACTGCAAGCCAAAAGCGATCATGTCAAATGACTTATGGAAATTGAAAAACCATGTCGAAAGGTACATTTGCAGACACATAAACTTTTTGTGATATCATTAGCATATTGTAGAACATTTTAAATCTTGCATAGATTTAAAAGGTTTATGATGTTTTCCATAGTTACGGTGCCGTATTTGAATTTCTGCAAACTTTTTTGTTTGTCACAGAAATATCCTTGTTTTCTTTCCTAAGTTTCAGATCATTGCATAACATAATAAATTCGTGAAACCTTTTTATTCGTTTATTTAATTGAATACCGATGCAGTTATTATTGTGATTACTGCAATTATTACCATGATTACTGCAGTCATTACTATGATTATTGCAGTCATTACCATGATTACTGCAATCATTTTGTAATTACTGCAGTTATTATTACTATCGTGGACACTAGAGAAGAATTAATTTGTTTAATTTGATCAAAATTATTTCATCTTTGTGTAGGGGAAAAATTTCCTAGATGCTATAGCAAATAATACAATGATATCTTTATCATCATTGTTATATATTATTATAATTGATAATTGAACATGTTTAATCATTAAAAGGGAATAAAATAAGAAATATCAATACTTTATTCCCCTCAACTATTGCTTTCAACGACAAAATTGTAGTGTTATATTGTTATCATCGTATCATCACCATTATCTCATTATCTTATCATCATCATTTATCTTCTGATAAAATCCATTTCAATTCCATTTCAATTTGTTTTATTTTCCTGATAGCGATAGTTTCTTCTATTATTGTTATATGACGACGGTTAAGTGCATTATAATCGATTGTATTCTTGCTTGATTTTTCTCACTCTTCTTCTTTCAGTTCTCCATTCGTCTCTTCGAATGCTTAATGTTTAATTTGTTGATTCATCATAACTATCAAATCATTCTGCTCGTCAATCAGGAAGCAAAAAAAATATTTCCATTTTTCCCGCTGGTGCTAACAATTTGGCATTCGTTTTGGTTTCGTCCACTATTTCCATCATTTTGAAAAACTCTTTGAAAACATATGTTAAAAGAGTTCAGTGAGAAGAAATCTGCCTTAAAAGACAACTTGTTATCTTTATTGTTTTAAGATCGTCACTAATTTCATTATTTAAGAGATAATGTGACAATATGCTTCAACACAAACATTTTAATCCGTAAAGTTTTAGTTTGTTATTTTTTCTAGAAAGTTTTTGAGACATTTCTTTAATTTCCAGATGAATTTCTATCTGTTTTCTCCAGTATTGAATAAATTGTTGAAACCAGCATTTACATGTTTTAAATTAATTTATTTCTATTACGATTACCAAATCTCTAAGCTTCGATCACGAAATTATTAGTTTGTTTACAACAAGATTGACAACTTTTCTATGTTTTTTCTCTTCATCAATGGAAATCGGCAAGTTGAAAGTATATTACGGGAAAAAATTATTGAAAGTTACAAATAGACATATCTTAATTCTCAAAAATTTAAACATCAACGCACCGGCAGATACCTAATAATTAATTAGTCATCATTACCGTAATCATTCATTTCCCATCAAACTAAATTTTTTCCTTTCTGAGTCGTTGCCAATTCACATCATTTTGTCAGTAAATTAAATCTGAAATTTTTTAGAAAAAAAAAGTGGAAAAAACGTTGTTAAGAATTTGTAGTGGTTTGGAGGACGCCTGAAAGGTCGAAAATTTGGTACTTCTGAGATTACAATATATCTAAGAGTTTTTTCAGAAATTTACTCTACACATTAATAAATTTAGTAGAAAAAGTACTGCAGAATTCTCCAATGTTGTTAGAGTTTCTGACGAGATTTCTACTTTTTGTACAAATCGCTTCACAAAAAAAAAATCAACTTCGTCCCAACAGCTTTAAATCCAAATTGCGGCACAGATACCCCAAGTCGAATTAAACTATTCGGGTTACCCGAGAGCTCCGTATAGAATGTTGACAAGTTTGCTAAGATTTTTATTACAGAAAAAATGATCAAATTCTATTCAACAAAGAAAATCTATTAGCTAAGATATCGTAAGATTTTAATGCTTGGTGAACATTAATTTCTATCGAGAATCATAGATATTCTTGCCAACTGGTATGAAATATGAACTGGAAAAGTTTTCTGTTTCAAAGTATCTTAAGCAAAGTGGAGCAAGTGAACAATCTTACGATTCTTACGGGTCTTTACGTAATGTACCAAAGATCCGTAAGATTTGTTAGCTAAAGCATTATCTAAATTCGCTAACATCACAATGATAGCATTCTGTACAGCTTTTTGTTGTTTCGTTAGCTTAACTATATATTACATAAGAAGGAATGTGACAGCAAGAGTATAATGACGATTTGGAAGAGAGGACGAAGTGCCATTTGCAAAACTTGTTTTCTAGTTTTTGTCGTTAGTACGAGAGCAGCGTCGCGTATCTTAAATATCGCCTCGACCATAACGAATGACATTGGGTGGTGAGAAGCTATTATTGCTGCATTATTTCTTACTTTCCTCCAGTCTTCACATCTACAATATTTCCATAATTTTCTCTGATAGCTTAGATGCATCGGTATCATTACTGCTAAGTTCTAAGTATCAATGAAAATGAGGAAATTTTTGAACTGAGCTTTTCTTTCCTCAGAATTGTACAGATTGTAAATGGTATTATACTATTATACTGTCTACTCTATGGTTAAAAATCCGATATTAGAATGCAGCATTGTTAGGAGAAATGATCGATTTGCGAAGTCCAATTCTGGTAAATATTTTAAGAGTGGCGAAAATTTCATATATTATATCTTTCATTGTTGTATTATTACATCCCACTTGTTAGAAATCATCACAAATAGTTGTAGAATTGAATCAAATTGTTTGTTTGTTATGTATTTCATGGAAATTTTGTCAAATTTTAAGATTGCTTCAAGATGTTTTAAGCAAAATCACCATTCAAAAATTTTGAATCTCTTTAGTGGTCTTTTTTTTAAAAATTAATTGGGAAAATATATAATTTCAATATAGCAAATGAATAATTTATAATCTGCTCTAACGTACAGTTATTGTTTCATGTCAAAATTCAGATTCTGTCGATCCATTTCGAATAGTTTTCTCTATTGGGACATTTAGGATGTATTTAAATGAATAATTAAGAATCTTTTACTTTCTAGAATAATGATAATCAAATGTGACTTCATTATTCTTTCATGTAAACTTCGATTACTGTTTTTGAATTACTATGAGATATTTGCTTGTGTGTATTTGATCCTTTCTAGAAATGGTACAGATGAATTGATTAACTTCCTTTTGATTTATGAATGTTATCATGTTAGAAAATACTTTGAAATCTTTCATTGTAGCGTTTTGTTGCTTTCTCAATCATGATTTTCCTTTCTCTTTAAGTCTTCCATCAGATCAAGGTGAATTAGGGAAAATTAGATTTACATCTCGATAATACTGAGCTTTCCAAGAAATCATTCGTCACTCTTTGATTTAAATTCCTCTTTAAATTATATGTAGAATACAGACAATGTCATAATTACTAAGAAAAAAAAGAAGGATGCAGGAGAAGAAAATAGATTTGCATATAATTAGGTAAAGCTTGTCCACTGAATGGTTCACTCACTTTTATCCATTAATTATAAATCAATTTATAATCTGCTCTAACGTACAGTTATTGTTTCATGTCAAAATTCAGATTCTATCGATCCATTTCGAATAATTTTCTCTATTGGGACATTTAGGATATAAATTCGTTAAATACTTTGCTTAGTTTTAATTTAGGATTAAATCAACGATCCTAAATCTTCTGTTGACCAGCTTTTAACGTAGGATCAGACGCTTTCATCTGTATGCTTTTTCTTACATGTCAGATAATTATCCATCGCAATACTAAAAGTTTTATGCATGATACGAACGATTTTTATCGATGTGTAAATAAGAAGCTGTCTCAACAGGAAATATTTTGGAATGAATGCAACTAATGTTGAATTATTACAGGTAATAACAATTATTTTCTGAACTTCAACGAAGTAAATTCAAAAAGTTATTAGCATGTTTATTCAGATTTATCATTGATAGAGATATCGCTTTACAATTTATTTCATCCATATCTGCTCTAAGAAATGTTTGACTTCATCTGTTTATGAGAAAGTTACATGGAAAGAGGAAGACAAACATTAATGAAAGGAAGTGATGAGTTATGTATAACTGAGAATTGTGTGCCTTGACTGAGAATTTGCTAAATTCTGTTGACCGTTATTTGCGTAAATAGTGGTTAGTAAACATTGCTGATAAGGCGATAAGCTTCAGTTTACGTTTTATTGTGATAATCATATTTGCAAAGTTGGGTAGAATATTCAGCAATGAAGTTATCAGACTATTCAAGCATTGCTTTCATATTAGGTATTAGAGGTTTTCATTTACTGAAATAGATTATACAGTCATAGATTTGATATATTGAACCGTTGAAATTAAATTTACCCCATAAATAAAATTTTTGACGTGCATATTTACAGTGTGCAAATATGCTTACTCTGCAAATCAGAATGATTAAAAAAATTCACCCCTTTTAACATGTGCAGGAAGAAAAGCTAAATGAAAACACAAAGTTATAGAAATTTTCTCAAAGATTTTTTATTAGCAAAATGAAGCAGATGATAATGAATTATTTCTATTTCGAGAATGAATAACAAATTATTAAGTTAACGAGTGAATTCACATACAGATTTTGACTTTTTAAATCTCTCCATTTTGACTGGAAGTACAGCTTGCATGCAAAAAAGTTGTCACGGCATATATAGCGACAAAGTTAAAAAGTATACAATTAGTAGGAACTAATCTATCTAATTTTTTTTAAACAGTAAAAGAATGATAAGATAGAAAGGGTTTTTTTAATTAAGATTAATTGTTTAATTAAGACTTATTTAATTAAGAAATTAATTATTTAATTAAGATTTAAACGAAATTAAAACTGCTTAATGATTAATTACTTATTTTACTTGATACGATAAGTGTTCAATTGGAAGTATCTTTGTATGCAGCCGGTTTCCACCTTGATTTTAAAACCTTATTGACATTGAAGGGATGCATCGGCATTTAGTAATATTTCCCCCGGTTTAATTCAAGTGTGATCACTAGTAATATTTCTTGAGATATCCATTATGATACAGGTTGATACTTTGTTAAGAAGATTTATAAAATAGCATTTGAAGTTGCTTTCATCACATTTTGTTCTGTGTATATGACTTCCTGCAAATTTTGAATTTGCAGAAAGCTCTCAAAGAGCGTACTTCGGAATGCGATTCATTGAGGAAGAAGGTGGAAAAATTCGAGAGAGACCGGTAACTATTTACTTCTCCATATATAAATTCAGTTTTCTCAGCTTAGATGATACTTAAATTGATGATATCACAAAAATGGTCATCTCATTTTATCTGTGCTGATAGAATTTACACCTATTAAAATCGAAAAGGCAGCTGCTGTTATCTTTTGTAAAAAACAACCTACCAAAAAGCTTTTCGGTTACATGACAAATGAGGGATCTTACATGGATTTATTAGGCTGGTTTCTGTGGATTTGGACTTTTCAGCCATTTTCGAAAACTCATTTCGATTCAAGTGAAAATTAGTGGGGCGGACCGATTTCTATGATACTATTCAATTATTGGAAATAAAGTTTTAGTAACATAAGACGAAAGTTTATGTGTTTGTACTTATGATAAATATGCAAAGGAAAGGGTTTCCAGAATTAGACTATTGTCAAACAAAGTTGGACTTTAATATTCCAGACAGCAATGGGAAAATCAGAAACGGGCGTTGGAAGCAAAGCAGCCAATGGATGTCCAGATGCTACAAGGCCAAAAACGAGAACTAACCATGCAGCTGGATCGGGAACAGGCTGAGAAACAAGAGCTTTTCATGCAGGTTTTATTTTTTAGTCTTTTTTCATAAATTTCTTTTTTTCTACGAATAAGTTTACTTGCCCTTGAACGAAAAAAAGTGCCCTCTGAAAATGCATTTTTTTTTTTTGAAAATGCATTTTTTTTGTTTTGTTTTCAGGTTTTCAACCATAGCAGGTAATCTTTCAGAGATAAATTAATGATTCATTTTCAGAATATTATAGATAATCGACGATATTTTCAAGCCATTTCAAGTCATATCAGTCATTTTAAGGTCTTATCAGAAAAACTATGCTGAATATGAAGTGTGAGAGAAGAGAAAAGAAAATTCAATTTAGAGTTTGAAATCCAGTCATAATCGCAAATTCCATTATCTTAATTTTAGATTAACAGTTTAATAGCGCAATTAGCAGACGCAAATCGCGTTACTTCAGACCAGCAAGAATGTAATGTGCTGAAAGATGAGAATGAAAAGTTGAAGAAACAAATCACCGATATTTTAGTTAGTTTTGATTCACGCTTTGTATGTTTTTTTCTTGTCCAGTAAAGTAAAAAGTTATCAATGAACGCATTAGGTTTGATATAAAACATTGATACTAATAGCAAAAAATATTTCCTAATCAAAAATGAAATTAGATTAGCATTTTCTTTCCCATTGAAGTGTTCAGAAACAAATGCAACACTGTCAATTCAATAATAATGTTGCAGTGTGTAAGATCTCTTATGCCGCATATCATTGAGATTTTCAGGCTGTTCAATCGCAGCTTAATACAGACGTGCACAATTTGCAAGAGGAAGTGCGGTGCAAAAATCAGGAAGTAGAAAATGCTCAAGATGAGTCAAAAAGACTTCGTTTGATTATGAACAACGAGAAGGTTCAACTAGAAAGTAGCATTGAAGAGCTGCAACGCGATTTACAGATGAAATCAGCTGCATTGCAAAGCTTAATGCTTGCCAAGCAGGTAATTAAGTACCGTATTTCTAATAATATATGTTTCATATTTCGATTTCCTTCTTTCTTAATTTCGATATCATCTTTCTAGGATATCAAGACGAATGAAGCAGACCCTGCAATGATAACTCAATTAACAGCAGAAAATGAGGAATTGCGAGGTCAAATTGATGAGATTCGAAATGAGATTAAGGGACGCGTTTCCGAAATTGAGGAAGTGAAATCAGACAGTGAGAAAGTAAGTTGTGCTTTATGAAATTTCTGTAATAGAATGATAAATTACTTTTGTAAAGTAATTCCAGCTGAGAGACATATCATCTCTCTTGAGGGTTATATCAACTCTTAAGAAAAATATATCAACTCTCTTGAAAATCTAACCTCATTACAGTTAAAATTTCTCAGACTATGTAAAGCACTGCAGTATACTGATATTAATTTAGCTCAGTTAATCATAGGTTTTTCTTTTTTTTTTCATCTTCATAATTATTTTCCCTTTAGATCATAAATTGCATGTTTTTAAGATATGTGTAAGAATTTCATTTGATTTAGAAACTTAGAAATCTTCAAAGCGAGTTGGATTTCATGCGAGAAAATGCAAAAAAGAAGGAAGCGGAATTATCCAAACAGAGTGATGTAATTTCTTTTATTTCTTATTAATTTGTGATTTGTTTAGTTTCTTTTAAACTTTCGATTTCGTCATTTTAGTTTGACAAAATTGATATTTTGTTAAAACACTTGTAATCTGAAAAATTAAATTTTTTTTTAAGTTCAAGGTTATACTGGAATCTTCTGAAATTTAGGAAATTGGAAAGTTGCAGAGTGAACTAAATTCTGCACTAGAAACTATACAGAAGGGAGAAGCTGAATTATCATCCATGCGAAACAATGTAAGCAAACTTCAATCTGTAGTCTAAGCTGCAACTGCTGAGTTGTGAAGTTTGTGACTTAACGTTTTGAGTTTGACTGAGCTCCATAAAAAATTGGAATTGTTCTTTTAACTTACGCTTTAGTGAAAGTATGCTTTTTAAGGTTTATTTTCAACATGCTTTGGAAAATTTCATGAAAATTAGTAACATTATGAAGAGAAGGAATTTTTAGTATTCGTTTTAAAATGGATGGTTTCAGGAAGTACACGAAATATCACAGCTTCGAGGGGGCATGGAGAAATATAAATTGGATGCGGAGAAATTAAGTGAAAGATTGGAAGAAAGCCAAAAAAATCTGGTAGAATGTGAGAAAAAGTATGTCTTGAATATTTTAATGGTAAATTCATTTGCTATAAGGTTTTGCTTATAACGCTGTTGAAACTTTTTCCTATATTTGATGCTCTCAAAAAGTATTGTTTTCTTCTCTTGTTTGGAAGTTTGGTACCTGTTAGTTTGTTTTCCTATTGTAAAACTGAGAATTGCTACAACTATTGCTAGTCTATGATTCAGTAAGGTATGCAATAAATGAACCAAAAAGAAACAAGAAAAAAAGCATAAAAGGAATATAATGTAGAAAAGACAAGGAAAGGGATTATTTTTAGTTGTTTTGATTCCTCACATATCAATCCTAAACCTGAAATGGGAATTGGAAATGGTGGATAAATCCTCTCATGCCCCCTTGTCAGTTACTTTGTTAACCTAGTATTATTGGCATTATTGAATTTTTCGAAACATTTTCATTCTTGACAAATCCAGAAATGGTTACTGGGTATATGAAGGTCTTAGTAAACTCTAATCGAATATAATCATTCTAATAATGATGATAACAACATAAATAAATTCATATTTCCTTTTCAAAATCATATAAAATATTGCTGATAGTATATGGAAATTTTGAATCATTCGTTTCACTCTTGATATATCACTGGTTCTACGGAGTAATATTAATGTAAACTGTAGGCTTTATCTGACAAATTAAAGTACAATTTTGCAGAATAATCTAATTCTACCTTCTTATATGTGATGTTTTTACTTACTAACTGCTTAATTTAGGTATGATGCTTTGAAAAAAGACACCGAAGCAAAAATCACATGGGAAAACAGTACTTTGGCAGACACTAGAAAGAAATTTGAGGAAGAAATAAGACAACAGGAAATAAAACATAATGTTGGTTTCTTTATTTGTCAAATTTTTACGAATAAATTTTATCTTATCTTGTTAATATATTGTTTAGAAATGGAACTATTGCACTTTTGATCTAACATATGTTCTTTCAAATTAATATGCACTGTACCACATAATGAGAAAATCTGTTTTTACATTCGAATAGTGAGCAAAGTTTTATTAGACTTTTTCATTTCCTAAGTGAGAACAATTAATTTTCTCAGTTTATGTATGTAAAGGTATTTAGGCAGTGAATAATGAACACACAAATTACTTTAGCAGATACTAAAAAGAAATTTGAGGAAGTCAAGTTCTTTGTCTTTCATTTTAGGATTTGAAGCAGAGTTTAAAAATGGAAGGAATGCGAGCACAGGAAGCAGAACAAGAAGCAAAAAGTTGTCGGTTGAAAATCATTGATCTAGAAGAGGAATTAAACGTTTTGAGGATACAAACTGATAAACAGCGTAGTGTTGATGAGCAGGTAATTTTGGGACTAAATTAGTTCTATAATATTTAGTTTAATCATTCTATTGCAATAAGAAATTGCGTTATTTCACTTATACTTTTTCTTGACTCTTTACAACTTTTTGTTATGATCTCAACCGGACTTCTTCATAATCAATCAGTTCAGATGAAGTACGTAAGAACTTCATTTCAGGTGCGGTTATTGCGCGAAGAATTAAAGCAAGCAAGGAATAAAATATCCGCTCAGGCTGCAGATCTAGAAAAAGCTGAAATAGATGCTGATGTGGGTAGATTAGCGGTATAAATTAAATCTGTACTGTATCTGTCACTGACTTAACTTGCACACTTTAAGATTGAGCTGAATTAGACTAGATATGTTATGTAAATTGAAGTAATAGTTATAGGTAATAATAATGTTAACAAGTCATTTACTGTTCAGAACTTGTTTTCAGGAAGCGGATCGTTCCTCTCGAGAAACTATTGATGAGCTCGAAGAGGAAGTTCGTTCTCTCCAAGAAAAATTAAAAATTCTGGAAATTGGTGAAGAGGAACAAAGCAAACGTCTGTTAGTGACTGAGCAGGAAATGATGAGAAATCAGGAAAATAGGTAAAAGAAATTTATTGATGAAGTGAACTTTGCCTGCTAAGTAAAGTAGCGCTGTTTTTACTGAATTATTCAGAAACAAAATTTTTCTTCGGTCTTCACTTACATCATCGTATTTCTGAATTTAGTGAGAAATACGAAAAGAAATGTAAAATGCTAACGAAGGAGCTAGAAGAAGTTCGCACTGCTTTCGCTGATACCAGTGCACTTCTAGAAATATTCAAAGCTGAAAATGAGAAACTGTCGGCGAAAGCAAGCTTAGAAGATGAAGTGCTCACATTAGCTACCTCACTGCAGTCAGCTCGCGATGAGATTAGGTTTGTCTTCAGTTCTTACCAACTTCAGGTTAAATACTCGAATTTTTAGGTTCATACCGAATTTTGGGTGCAGCTCTAGGATTAAGTTGAAAGCTTCGGATTGATCTGAAGGGAGGATTTGTAGGGTTGCAGTGTATTTAACTTTGTGTTATATTTTATAATAATATGGGAATGAACATTGTAACAAATTTTCTATGGTTGATTATAAAATACACATAAGGATTTAAGTAAGTTTAGTATAAAGCATGATGAAATCGCAAAACTGCGAAAGGAATTGCGTGAGTTACGTGAAGAAAATGAACGATTGTTGATGGATATTGATGTACAAACTCAGGCATTGCAACAAGATGCTCAATTGGCTCGATCTGAGTGCGATGAAATGAGAAAAGAAATGGAAAAGTGTAAGGTAAATAATAAATTCACTTAAGATTTTATTATTTTAATTTTATTTATTTTGGAATGAAAATTCTCATTAAAATAAACAAAGCAGTACATAAAAATAAAAAACGATTAGAAAAATGTATTTCAAGGAGGGTTACCGAAGAAAGAATTATTTAGAACATATTATTTTATAAGGCATACTAAATTAAGAGTTTCCAAGAATCCGGAATCAGAAACTGTGATTATTTGAATTGAAATTTGAAGCTTCATTTCATGTCACCTTTGAAAAAATTATCCCGCCATTAAATGAATTAAGTAATGCTTGAATTATTTTCTATTTCTAGAGTGATAATGTTGTTCAACAGCAAAAGAATGATGTCATTTTGGTGGAACTTAGGAATGAAATCTCGAGACTTAAAGAACAAGTTATTGAAAAGGTAATAATAAACTTATTAAATTACAGACTCGGAAACGACATATATGTTACTTTATTTCAAAAAGGTATCATTGTTATACCTAATTCCTAATAAGGAATAGACGGTTGAAGTACGATGGAAGCTTTTTCGTATTATTCATTTTTTCTATTTATTCTATAATGCATTATTATTGATCAGAAAAAAAATATACAAAAACAGCACAAAATTTTCATAACCATCGAATTAGAAGAAAATCGATTGCACATACTTAGCGAAATATGCAACAAAATCAAGTCGTTTGACGGTTTGAATGAGAAATTCAGGACGAGAAATATAAATGTCACTGTTTAATAATAATAATAAGTAATATATAATAATAAATAAAAAATATAAAAATAAAATAGATGTCACTGTTTACTTTGCAGGAAAGGATGCTCACATCGGTACAAAGTGATTTGGAATCGAAACATCAGAAAATGTTGATTGAAACTAAGCAACAGTATGAACAGAAGATTGCTGAACTAAATAAAGAAGTTGGAGAACTAAAAGCCTCTGAAAGCGGGAAAATTAACGAAGTAAGCTAATATTTATAAAAATCTCGTAATCAGAGCTTGCAAATGTGAGTTTTAAGTGAAGTGAGGGAAAGGAATTGAAAGATGGTACTCCTGTTTAGGTTTCCAAAAAGGATGTGAAAAAGTTACTTCCAAGTTAACTGCTTTATTTCCAAAATTTCTACATCCTGCCAATTTTTTTCATTACTTTTTAATAATCGATTCTTTTTAAGTCTTACAGGTTTGCAGTTTTTATGTATGATCAGTTGTTATTAATGAATTTGTAAAATGTTTGTTGATATAAATGCAGTGGTCTTTTGTTTGCATATATGAGTTTTTTATTTTCACGGTTATTTTGGAGTTGTATTATTAATGCATGTTACTTTATAGCTCAATGCTGTAATGACGAATCTGAGGAAGGAATTAGCTGTCAAGGGCGGCAGTGTTGCATCTTTCAGAATTGACCAACATCATGAATTTCAAAACAGTAAAACACAAAATCTTGATTTAAGTCCAAGATCTGATTTCGAGGAGAAATTGACTACTTTAAAGGAATGTATAGCTGATGTACTTGAGGAAAAATTATTGTTCGAACAAAGCGATTATCAGTTAGTGTTGGTCAATAAAGCTACTCAAACAAAGGCGGAAATGGAAGAGGGAAGACATATCATTTCTGTGAATAATGATGATGAAGAAGAAGCTGTAAAGCATAGAGATAAAGAT
The DNA here is from genome assembly GCA_005281725.1 of Wuchereria bancrofti. Taxonomy (NCBI): domain Eukaryota; kingdom Metazoa; phylum Nematoda; class Chromadorea; order Rhabditida; family Onchocercidae; genus Wuchereria; species Wuchereria bancrofti. The sequence goes on along the minus strand of SSBO01000009.1, from coordinate 3,330,013 downwards.
GCCGTATTGTTAAAATTAGACGATCGTAACTGTACAAGCAGAAGTTGTGTTGGAACGAGCGAACAAATTTGGAAGTCGAAATCTAGTAGTGAAGTTTGGGGTCTAAGAGCGGAGTTAGCTTTTCTGAAAAAACAAATGAAGGACGAAGAAATGGACAGAAAGTGCCTTCAGAAACGTATCCAAGTGCTTCAAGCAACCATTCAGGAAAATAAAGAGGTTTTGGGTTTGATTAAAGAAACAGAAAAAGATGTAAAAAGTGACAAACTTGAAACCGAGGGACGTTTGGATCCATTTGAGGAACAGATTGGAAAACTGAGGAAAGAGTTAATGAGTGTTCAGGAATGCCGAGAACAGTATAAACGGGAAATAGAAGAGAGAGACTTGGACATTACTGGTTTGAAGAAAGATATTGAAAATTTAACAAGCGATATGAGATCTTACAAAACACGTCTTCAAGAAAGCAGTCGTCTGGAAGAACGAAATAGAGTGATTGAGTTTGAAAATAAAAATCTTCTCGATGAATGCACTTCACTGAAAGCGAACCTGACGAAATTAAAAGAGCAGTTTGTCGAAATGGAAAATGAAAATAACAGGAAGCATATTGAGAAAGTAAAAGATCTTGATCAGCAACTGGATAAAGCTCATCAGGCCTATGAATTATCGAGAGTAGAAATGGATCGATTGCGAGAGCAGTCTGAAAATTTGTCAAAGGAAGTGAACTATTTGAGAAATTTCTTAAATATCGCTAATACGGAGAAAGAGCAACTGAAAACTGAAGCACTCGAACGACTGAAAGAAATGGAACGGCTATCGTGGTAATTATAATAAATTTCCTTTTGCAATTCATTATTTGGATGGGAAATTGCTCATCCATTCTTAGCCGTTCACAATTTTAATTTACAAGAAATCCGAGATATTTTTCATATGTTACTTTTTCTCATCCGAAATGTTTTTATCACACAAAAGGTGTACTGTATTCTGTGCTGTAACATGCTTCCTATCTTTAGCTTACTGCTATTTTACTACTCGCTTATCAACTATACTGATAATGCTATTTTGATAGCGTTTTACCGTAACGTCGAATGTAATTTATTACGTTTACTTTCTCTGTTTTCCAATGTGTATTTCTGTATTATCACTTAAAGCTTTGGGCTTATTAAGATTTCGCAGAATTCATGAAGCTGTAACCTTTTCTTCAGATGTGCTTCACCAAAATTAAAAAGCAATTAGACTGAATAACTTTTCTCTCTTCATTTAAATGTTACTTTACTGTCTATTGTTGGTTTCTTAATCAGTGTAAGTGCTGCTTATCGTACTTTATTTGTTTAGTGGCATCGTACTTCTCGCGTGTTGCCATGCTCATTCTTTCAATTCGCCTAATTACAGAGCTTGTTATTTTAAGAATAATTTCCGGAAAATTTAAAGTTTAAATCAGAACCAAATTTCAGAGCTTTACCTTCCGCTTCGCTGTCGCTAACTCTTTCTGTATCATACGTCACTTTCAATCTTAAATTTTTAACTAAATTTGTCCAGATCGAAGTAGGAAAATTACTGTTATCTCATATCTTTGCCAAAAGAAATGAAATATGTTTCCTTCTAACGACTTTTTAATATGGGAATCTTAGTTCTGAGTGGTTTTTTTTTTTTTGTTTTACAGTGAACGGATGGAGCTAGAAGTAACTCGACAGCAACTAGATGAAGCAATAGCGGAAGGTGAGCGTCAAGCTCAGGAATTAGCAAGTTTAAAAGTTCAAACTAAAAATAGTGAAGATTTGGAAAGAGATCGGCAACAAGAGCTCCATGATTTGCGCGAACAAATTCAGACCATCGAGGTCTGGTCCAAAGCCTTTTTGATCTTAATATCTGTTCAGAAACACTTTTAATCTGTCGTATCTTATGAAGCGCATAATATTGTCCTTATTTTTATGATAATGATTTATTTGCCTGTAACCGAGAGTATCTCTTTCTACGACAACAACGAGAGATTGAAATTGTTTTTATGCTGATATTCATACCTATGAACCCTAAAAACACATCTTAAAATTCTTCAGGTTTTAAGGTTATATTTTTTTGTTATTTAATATTTTTGAAGGATAGTAGTTACTTAAGGACAGATGTTATTTAATGTTTCTGGTTATAAAATTTTTTTTAGGAGAATTGGAAAATGGAGTGCAATAAGAGCGAAGCAATTACGCAAGCTGCTGAAAAAGAACTTGAAAAGCTAACTAAAACAAATGAAACATTTGTCGAGGACATTAGAAGACTCACAAATGAACTGGAAGTTGAACGGAAGCGAATCATCGATTTAGGTTTGTTATAAAAAAATGGTATTTGTTTTTATTGTTGGATTCAAGAATTGAAGCGTAGACCTAATTTGAAAGAGATTACTTTTACCGTTTAGAATATCTGATAAATTTACTTCCCTGCATTCCTGACCTATTTAGGAACATTGGTGAATGTTTCTTTAGTCTTTGATATCTTAAAAGGTCGAGCTTCCTCGTATACTAATAGAATTTTTAATGTCTTAATTCAATCTTAGGTATGGAGAAAATGCATCTTTCGAATGAAGTTGGACAGCTCAGAAATGAAGTTGAAACACTGAAGACAAAAAATGTGTTAGACGAAGATTCGCCTGATGTAAAAAATAAGGTTAAGAAGACAGAATTGGAAAAATTTTTTCTTGTGCACAAATAAAAAGGCGTTATGATGGGTTCTTTTCACCGGATACTTTTTTTCATAACTTTCAAAAAATGGTTAATAAAAAATTTTGATATTGTTAGCATTTTATGAACCATTAAATGTTTTGAAAAAATCTCTAATTTTGAAAAAACCTCAAATAAAAAACCCATATACGACCTTATTTTCTATAGATTATAGAATTATTTGTGATATGTAATGATATACAACCTACTACTACAAAAGTTGAAGTTTTCAGAATTTTTTTAGAATTATCTGAAATTATTACACAGTTTATTAATATAGAAAGAGACAGTTCATCTTTGATTTAATTATTTCAGTTAAATGAATTAATGGCGGAGAATGCTCAATTGGCAGGTGAACTGTTGAAGGAGCATAATCTGTTGGATAAAGAACTGAGTAAGCAAGACCAACAAATGGAAGGATTGTTGAAAAAGCATTGGAAAAGTGAGGAGAAATTATTGCTAGAGAAGAATCGAGAAGAATTGAGGAAGCTTACAGAGGACTTCGAGAGACGATTGCAACAGTGTAACGAGGAGTGGAAAGTAAAGTCGAATAACCAATTGGAAATACTGAATCGAGAAATGCAAAGCGTGAAGGATGAAAATAAAGAATTACTAAACCAAAATGAAAGGTTAATTTAAGAAGCAAAGAAAACAAGGCAAAAGTTTTTACATGTTGTATAAGATTTATTCTGCATTAGGATTGTCCTATTTATTCGGTGCGTCAATGACAATAGCACTGCATAGCAATAACATTGAAGCAGCATTTGCTAACCTTCAGAGGATCTCAGTTACTTCTATGCGGTATCCAATCGGAATAATCTATGAAGATTTGTATTTACAATTAAAGGGAACATTTTTCGAATAGGCTATGTTTACAAACTTGCATGGTTAGGAATGTTTAGAAATCAGAAGTTCTTTCTATTTAATACATCTTCAAATTTCAGAATGCGAAAGGAAATGGGTGAGATGCAGCAAGAAATGAAAAAAAGCAAGCAAGTATCGGAAGAATTAGATATTGGGGAAAGGTTAAAGAAATCCGATGATAGCTTGTCCAGGTTTCAAGATTTGGCATTCTCTGATTCCTAGCAGTATACTTTAGAGTAAATAAAGTTAGGTTCTTATTTGGATAACAGGGATTGAGAATTTATCATTCAGTTATAAAATGATATTAAGCATTGCTTATGTCTCGTATGCTCAAGCAACAAGCTTTTCAGATTGGAAACAGTATGCAACACTCCCACACCACCACCTCGTAAAAGGATTGGAAGTGAAATAACCGATGAAATATTGCAGGTATCATTGGCGGAAGAAAATAAGAAATTGAAGAAAGATATCGACATGTTAGTCTCATTATGCCTTGGTCTGCTAAATCATTTTCCAATAAGTAATTTAAATTTTTCTAAAATCAAACTTTTATTAGCTCAGATTTGTTTCTTTTTATCAAAGCAGATTATAGTACCAAAAGATCTAGAAAAACAAAACAATTGAGTGAGACTATCTCTCACCAAATCCACGCAATTTTCAAAATGCTATTAAAATTGAATTACACACCAGGGCAACTTTACGGGTCTATTTATCCCTCTGAGATTTACCTTTACTTTAGTTTCTTTAGGTTTTGATTGAAATTTATTTTTATTTTAGATTCCTTTATTTTAGTATTTTGAATATTTAATCTCTAAGTCTTGCTCTAAATGTAATAAGAGATTTACTTTAAGTTTTGATCCATTATTTGTATATTTATTGCTGTGACTATACTTCGCAGTCAAAATCTGTTAGTAGATTAGAGCAACACTTACATTTCACAATATTCGAATTCAATATTTCTGTCGCAAATCGATTTCCCAATTTCTATTTCACATTTCAATTAAGCTCGACTTCCCATTAATTTACCTGTATTAGGTAAATTGTCTTTTATTTAATTTACTTATTATATTCATAATTTAAGCTTGTCTTCAACTTTTTAATATCGGTTTTCTTACACATGTAGAAGGATTTGACCCCTTATACCACAGGTGTTTTCTGACTTTCCGTTTTTTCATGCATTCATTCATTCATCTGTATTCCAAATGAAGTATGTTTACACAACATATTATCCTTCAGCAACCCTTTTCCCAAATATATTATAGTTCATGTTTCAGTGGAATATTGCTTTTACCTTCTTCTTTTCTTCCTCTCTTTTCCTAGTGAGATATGATTATGATAAAAGTACTCATAGTTGAATTATAAGATATTCCTCAGAACTTACAGAAAGGATCAAAATAATGTGACTCTGAGTTAAATGGGAAATTTTTCGAGCAAGATTGAAGATTTTGGAAGTTTTTGCTAAATGTAAAAGTCTTTTCCTCCCTTTTAACTATTAGCTGATTAAAAAGTAAATGAGCAAATAAACGATAAAATAGCTTGTGATATGATTTTACGCTTTGGTACTATAATAATTACAGTTGTAATGGAAGCAGCTGCTCATAATCTGAATAAACACAAATCAAATGACAATTTTGACTGATTGCTAACAGCTTTTCTTTTTCTTTCAGAAGATTTAGACCGGATTTAGTTTAAACTATAGTGAATATAACTTGAACAATATTGCATTTCCCGCAGCACTGTCCATTAACGGCCGATTAACGAAGTGATTGGGACATTTGCCGATTACGTAATATAGTTTCCAGAAGATGGTCAAGAAATCAATAGAAAACTTCTTACATATGGGAACACATCCGGGAAGTTATGTAATTCATGAAAGAAAACATTCGTCTATGAGATCTACCTTTACTCCTACTTGTATTTCAGTTCTTTGATTCAACAAGTCTCATAGTTGCATTAATCCAACTTCCTGAGGTGAAGTATTTTAAGAAGCATACCACTTTATCAAAGATTTCTTTTTATTTATCGTTGGGATTTGTTAGTTGTTATGGGGTTTGAAATTTCAAAAAATATTAGAGTAAAATAGAATTTTGATTTTGAAAAGTTTTATTCTTTATTTCAGTGCAAATAAAGCTGATTTAAATCAGTTAGTTTAGAACTAGAGTGGTTTAAGAATTGAAAGGTAATGTTTATTATTTGCATTCTTAAAAATCGTTGTATGAGTGCAAAATTTAAAACCCTGAGGTTTTTGTTTTGAAACACAAAACAGTGATTTGTTCCTAGACTGATCTAAATTTTTGCTTCTTTCCTGGATGATTCACTACCAAAATAGAATCGATAGTGAGTATGGAAAGTATGAAGTAGCTAAGATAGACGGTCCCCAATTTATGCTTCATTTCTTCACGATGAATTTATTAACATATACTTAACAAGTGCTCAAAAGTTTTGTTATCAGAAAAGGTACTACTGTGGAGCCTGAAGGTTTAAGAAGTGGAACTGTACTTACATTTTTCATTTCGGTGCTTTCTTTAATGCGCAACCATTTAGTCGGATTATAAATATGTTCCACATAAGATGGACTTTCTAGATTCAGAAATTACGTATTATGCCACTTGTGGAACATTACAAAAGTGTTTGCAGGGTATAAACAAATCTTATAACTGGGTATTATTTCCAATATTTAAATTAAATTTAGAAAAATTGCTAGAATTGATGAAGTATCCAATGGTATTTGGAAAACGATTACTTTATATCAGTATATTTTCGTATTCTAAGTTGCTTTTATGTGCATATGATTTAAAACTTTTCAATACTCGTTTCTTCATGTCACTACATATGTTTATATAAACATATAAGATTAAGCAATAGACCTGAACGCTTCCTTTCCGGGAAATATTCACGCTAACTTGTTTTCTGACAGTTTTTTATTATTACTTCCATATTTATTATTATCTCCAATTTGTTATTCCATATTCTCTCACAAACTTGGGAAAAGTGGAAAAATTCTTATTCTTAAGCAGTTTCAAGTGTCTTTTTAAGAAAAAGTCAGTACACGGTACAACAATAGTTCATCCTGTTGAGGGCACTGCAGGGGTTCAGGAACAGGGCGGGAAGGTTTCAAATGGTCCTTATGATGGAAATACGATAGTTGTTTTAAGAGTGGAAAATGCTGTCTTGATCATTTTACGATGAACTTTCGGCTGTCTCTCTTTGCTTTCACCAGTTCCTAATATTTTTCATGTTGTTTACCTGAAGTTTTTCTTGTATTTCCGCCTTTTCCTGATACGTGACATATATTTCTTCCCTTACATTTACCGTACTTATATCCCTACTTAAGGTAGTCGTTAAGCTAATCGTGGTCATCTTTGACGGACGTCCATCGGCTTCAACCTTTGATGTTCATGAAAAAATCACTTGCTTTAACACATTTAGCTCTATTCCGCCCTCATTAATTTTATTTATTTCTATTCATTTATCTCATTTCATAAGAATCATTTTATGATAGTGCTTGATCCAACCGTCCTTGCTGGAAATCAATAATAAATTTATGGCTGGATTTTTTTTATTGCATCAGTGCTGTATTCCGGTTGTACACAAATGTAAAATGATCCATAAAATTTCTAGATTACTGTGATTGCTTGACAAGTATGAATCTGCGGATTACTGTAGTAAGTAAGCCATAATGATTTTCCTCCGTTGCACGTTGACCTTATCTGACCTTATCTGGTAATTATTCATCAATTTTATAACCTCGTTAGTTTAATCATTGTTTTGATTGAGATTTGGCTCGTATTATGCGGATTTTTATATTGAGTTAGAATTTATATTGAGTTCGGTTCTAACTTCATTTTCTATTGAAATTTCTCTACTTCGAACTTTGATATGTAAAGTTGGTATCAACTACTGATGGATAGGGAAGGATTTAGTTTGCAATATTGGTTTAATTTGAAACCTATTTTGCATTTTGCTCTACTCTAATATGCTTACCATAATATAGAAAAACTCCAAGTTCAAGGAATGAGCTCATCACAGTGAATAGTAATGAAGAAATGGAATTGGTAGTTTCATTTTTCAGGCAACATAGATTGGTGGTCGTTCTTAGGCGGAAATTACAATCAATGCAGCAGCAACAACAACAGCAGCAAAAATCTAATCTTTAATGCGTTTCTTTCCAAAGTTTAATTGGTTTGTTTTCCTTGATTTCACATATACTTTTTGTGATCTTTCAATTTTTGAACTTTCACTCCTTATGAGAATTGTATAAGAGCGCTAAAGAGTTGTTTTATATAGAATGTTTTGATAGCTTAAAGTATTTCTTCATCCATTTCAATATGAACATCTTAATTAGTGCCTTAGGCCATTCCTCTCCTAATAATTTGTCTAATGAATAGACTTTTCATTCTCTTAAAGTATAGGTTTTTCATTTAATTAAATCTACATCAATAGTTGAAAGAAAAAATGAAATAGAAGTCACCGAATCAGAGTATACTTATAATGTTGTTTTTAAAACTTCTACTGAAACTTGATCATTTATATTAGTGAATTTGGGAACGATACATATCATCATTGTTTTTTAGGTTAACTCAGTTTTTTCCATCATGCACTTAACTTTTGCTAACTTTATTTTCACAAGCAGAAAAAATTATTTGCTTTTTATTCCTCAAAAAATTTTTCCTTGGGATTTATTTTCTTTTGTTGGCTGATATCAGATTACATTAAGCACGTGGAGTGTCAAAACAGCATTTTATGTCGAGGAAAATAAGTGCTTTAAAAAGGCTTCTTTTCTGGAACATATTTGATATTTATTAGTTTCATTAATCCTATAATATTCGAAGGTTTTTTAAGCTATTTGAATAGTCTTTGTTAACCCCTTCAGTTCGACCTTTCAGGGAAGTTATGAGAGATATATGGTTACGGATGAGGAGCTTCTCGTCCTTGTCGCCATCGTTTTGGTATCGGTTTAGTGTGTCTCCGTGAGTGGCACTGTATTGCTTTACTGCTGCTCGAGTTTTGTTTGCATAAGAGCATTTGGTAGTGGTCGGATGATAGAACGGGAAAGCGCAGAGAGGTTGCAGAGTGACTCAGAAGTACAAATTGATTTCGTCATGAGGAAAGAACAGTAACAGTATTGTATTCTCGTTGTTTCGGTTATCTCAGTCTACAACAAAGTCGAGCCATATGCAGATGAATGGACGGATATTAAAACCATAGGCTAATTTTAGAAGCTTAATATTAAGCAGTTTTTCAAGATAATTTTGAGTCTACATTTTTTCAGTAAAAAGCAAGGGATTTATGATGTATGTACAGATTTTCTAAATACGAGAAGTGGAAATAGTCGATTCTTGCAAATTGTTTGAAATCAAAAACTGTAAAATGATTTTTTGTAGCGAGAGTGGCTAGTGATTAGTTTTATGCGAGATAGTTTTATTATTTGAAAATAGAAAAGTTTCGAGATAGATGAGATATTTTCTGGGTTTTTTGCATTTGGAAGCTAACTTCAACAATAAAAGAGTTTTTGAGATATGTGAGCAGCAATCGAAATGAACTAGTTACTGGAGTTATACTCTTCTTTAAGAAGTTCTGTTGGTACAGCAAATGACTGAGTCTACATAGAGAGAGAAAGCATTGCAGTACCTTACATTTCATTACAGTAATTTATTTCGAAGAGCAAATCACTATTCAAAGAGTCAGAGTGCTAGAACTAGTCAGGTAGAAACTTAATTTTGAAATGGGCCTACTTTTGTGCATTCATTGAGAATTGATATGGGAACATTTCCAAATTGCATTTTAATAACCATCTATTGATTTCTCATTAAGTGAATTCCTAGCAAAAGTAGTTGTTGCTTATTTATATAAAATTTACAAAATGAGAAAGGATTTGAGAGAAACATGGGAAAAAACAGAAACTGGAAAACTAAAGTGGAATGATGAAGGTCTTTTCTTTATCAGAGGTTTGTCTATATAGATGCTTAATTTATTTGTGGGAAAAAAGAAAATTTAGGGACTAAATCTAGAGTATAATATGCCTTTTGTTCAGACACTTTTTACATGTGTAAGAAGCTATAAATATAAAAAAATCAAATGGCTTACTTTACCTTGACAATGCACAACAGTAAATATTTATTTATTTCTTTATCAGAAGGGGGTAAAACCCTAAGCAAATTCTTCTACATTTAATATTTGTTCGTTAAACATGAATAAAACTAATATTTGTCCTCACTTGGTATATTCACCTCGTTTTGTCCCCCTCCCCCTGTTCCCCCGGTATAACCCATATATAAACAGGTCCCGATCGTGGTTGTCCCCTCAGTTTCTCTCTCATCAAGGACAATCGAAATGACCGCTTTACTTGAAAACGTTTCATGATTTCATTTTAATATGACTTATTATTTTTGAACATCATGAGCGCTTATCTCTGTTTCTGATGTTGATATTCTATCCTATTTATTCTATTTTTATATCAATCAATCAAATATTTATCAGAATGCATTCCGCGATATCTTCTATAAGTTCCTACCATAAGTACGTATATTTTTGTTAGTAGCATTAAACTTGGATTCTTCTTAGTTTTAGAAATGTTCCAAACAGTAAGTGATAGATCTATTACACAGTTTGAGCAATACATTTGAATTTGGAGTGGAATTTGCTAAATTTCTATTTGTCATTATTTCTTTCTATTATACTTGAAGTACTTATTTCAGCGGTTGGATACAAATTACATGACAAACACTGATTGATAATTTATATCTTACGGATATGTGATATGTCGATTTTTTCTTCTTACAGTATGTCGAGAATAATGTGTGATTCCCTTATCGCTGTAAGTGATTCATGTTGTGATACTACTCTACATCATTTTTTGTCGTAATTCCCATTTAATTTAACATATAAGATAAAGCAGTGGAAAACTAGAATTTAATTTAGGATCACAAGACTGGAGAAGGAAGATAGCTGTATCAGTATCGTAATTATCATAAGTGTTGGTTAATTTTTGAAATTGAAAGACGAACTATTCTTAATTTAGTCCCATGTGGTTATTCAATCTTTCAAATATGGGCAAGGAAATGAAGAAATAACATTTTTTTTCAAAGAACTGAAGTACACATAGGTCTGGTGATAGACTCGAATTTTGTTAAATTATTATCGTTAAAAAACGGGTAGGAAAAACGAGTGATAAAAAAACACTTCCCGGTAGTTTACTTTGTGGGCTTGAATTCAAATATTTTTTAGATTCCTAACTTATCTCTTTTTAAATTGAATTCAAATTCAGATGTGATTCATTTCATTCTGTTCAATTTTATGAGATTTAAGATTTGATCAAAACTGACTTAGCAGAAAAGTTTCTAAACCAATAGATAAATTTATCCTTCTCCAACCTTATACTCCCAAGTTAAGTTCTAATTTTCCGTTGTTTTTATCTCATGTCATTTTCTAAACTGTATAATCATACTCTGAATTTTCTGTTTTCTTTCGTATTTCTACTCATTTTTGTAGATATTTTCCATATAAGATGTAAAATTTTTCTTCTCTATGCTTCTGTTCTGTTGTGGACTATATTTCTTTCTTGACCACCCAAAAAATTACTTCATTGCTGCAAAATTTCTGCTGGAATTCTTTTGAAAAGATATTCCTCATATGAAAGTCATTTGAGCTGACTCTACTACAAACAGTAAGGTCATTTTTGCAAACTTTTATGTAATTTCTACGCTTTTCCTAATCTCTCTAACTATTTCAATCATTACCATCCGAAATACGCGTATTTTTGCTCATTGGGTGTTTTTATTCATCTTTAAAAAAGTTAAATTTCATCCTTTGCATTTTTTAGAAATTTTGAAATAAAATATAAAAATCGTTGATTTTGCATTCTGTTATTGTCGCATATATAATTAGCTAAGTCAAGATTGAAGGAAATGTTTCTTGCAATACGAAATCTGATTTTTGTTAATCATTGTCTTGTAGAGTTATCACCTTTATCACAATCCTGTTATTGGACCTTTAACGCCATGATCTTGCAAAGTTTTTTCAATACATTAATTTCCTGAAATTTCCATTCGTATTAGCTTTTTGAAATATCTTACAATAGGTAAGGAGGGATCAGTCAGAAGAATGAGTACTTGAACTTTTTGTTGATCAATTCAGGTTCTAGTAAGTGATGAATTTTAGGCAGAGATAACTTGGTGATATATACTTATCTGTACTTACAGATCCCTTCAGTTTCATTTGTTTACCCGTTTTAAAGATGACTATAGCTAGGGAAGTATTACACAATTGAGAAGACTGCACGGAAGTTAGGAAGGAAATGTTAACTTCAACTTCACCTTCCCTTTCCCATTTATTGTCCTCTCTCTTCTTCACACCTGACAATAATACTTTCCATCTATTAGATCCATTGATATGACTATTCATTTGGGTATGTTTTCGTACTCCAACTACAATGTCTATCCATTAAGTGGAAGAGCGCCCAGAGCGCAGTTTGGCACACAAGTACTTATTGTTGTTGTTACATTAGTTACCAAAAACAATGAGGTATTCCATTACACTTCCTTCAACAGTTGTAATGGAATGCAAATTTCTTAGCTCTTAAAGGACTACAAGTTCATACAGAAAAGGTCATAATAATGAGGTCAATATATTGCTTTATGACAAAATGGAACTCCCACTGATTTATTGAAGTCAAGTTAATTTCTCAAGTTAATTTAATTAGAATTAATTTAATTTCATAATTCGTATGAAGGAAATACTTATGGACAAATGTAAGTCTTGCAAGCATCAAAATGTTTATCAACAAAATATGCATGTTTATTTCGTACAGTTCTCCTCTTTAACAGGAATCTTCGCGAGTGCAAAATTTTAACCTGTAATTTTTCTAAGGTAATGAGAGGTAAATAAGAGAAACGCAGTGGTGTTTCTAATATTCAACAAACACTAATTAAATTTCATTTGTAGATAAGACCAAAACATAAATGACTGAAATCTGTTATCAAGCACTGTTGTATTAATAATTACAACATCTAACAAACATTCGTTTAACATATTTAACATTCATAATACTTTTTAAGTAACTATCATACCAGCAATTAACATATTAAATATCTTCGTATCGTACCAATTAATATAAAAAAGATATTAAATATCTTGGCTCCATATGGCTAAATGCTATCTATTTATACTTTTCAAAAAGTCTCATAAATAAAGCTAAGCCTGATTAGGATTATTTGTATTCATTTTCAAATTTTATGAAAATTTACAAATCGAATTACAAAGTCACGATGTATTATTGCACAACACTTCAAAAATATTTAACTGCCATAAACAAATTAATCGCCGATAGTAATGTCAACAATAATGTAGAGCAAAGCAAAGAATAAAACCGCAAAACTGTAACATGGGTGTGTGTGTATATATATATATGTATGCAACTAAATGGCAAAACGAAAATTGGTCACAAAACTTTTGATTTAATCGAACTTAAAGTCTATTAATTTGAACAAATTCAAAGTTAAATTAGTATTTATTTAATTTGAGGAGGAAAAGTTTAATCCATGATTTCAATAAATGGATATGATTTTATATTAACTAATTAGTTTTGAAAAGCTACTGTTTGGCCATTTTACTGATATATTTGTGAGTCCAAAAAATGTATTGCAGGAATAACTAAACATTTCTGGTAAACTAAGTAATTATAATGATCACTCATTCTTCTCTTATCCCGCTATTTTTCAAATTCAGAAATCTTGAAATTACTCAAAATATTAATCAGAAAAATAAAATAATAAAAAGGATGGTGCAGAAAATATTTCTCGAGAGATTTTTGGACGAAAGAAATATGAAGTTTGCAGGAAAAATAAATCGATAAAGTAATAATGGTGGTATTACATACAAGCAAATTTGTTTCATTAGTCAAGCAAATATATCACAGTTAAATGTTTTGTTGTCACATTGCTAACTTTTAGAATCGACTTTTCCTTGGAAAATTTGAATAAACATAAAGATGGTTTAAATATGAATTTTCATTCATTCATTTTATCTCCTATATCAGGTCAAAAGTATACGGTAGGTCAAAATTTGATTCGAAAGATACTGGTGAAATGAGAAATGATTAAGGCATCATAAATAAATATAATGAGTGAAATTCGTAAAAAACTACCGTCAAATTGTTTGAACTTTCAAGTGATATTCAAAAAAAAGTAATAAAAAATAAAAAAGTGAATAATTAATTGAACTGGAATTTATCGCATGCATTCGAATCATTTCAGTGAAAAAGAAAAATTAAAGAATTGCGAATATAAATACCTAACAACATTTTACAAAAATATACAACAAATTATGTTTACAAATGAAATCGCGAATATTTGGATCAATCATAAGTGACCAGTTGTTGAGATGAGGCACTACTATTAAATTATAATCTTTCTTCTCGTTTCCACATCCTTTAATCTTTTTCTTTTAAGCTCCTTTTACAAATTTGGCAATGAATTGGGATTATTCGAACTGGAAAGCAATAAATTTATGAAAATGAATTAATTCTTCATGCTAAATGATCAGCTAATATTATTCCTCTTTAAGATTGAATGAACCCCTCCCCCTAATAACCTAATAACTTAGCACAAACTTAATAAAAAAACCTTGTCTTAGAATTTTTCTTACTTACTCAATTATTATGCAAAAACAATAAGTTAACCTAATGAAAAGTAACGAAAAAATTCGCATAGTTCTCAGAATTATGAAGAGATATTGATATCTTAATATTAATTAGCCTTAGGCTTAATAGTAATTAGCCACAAATAACATGAGATATTCTACTTATTGTTACAATATTTATTGCATTTGCAACCTTTTCTAGTCTTTATAATGATAATTATTCAGATTAATATTATCACAATGGGATGATCGAAGATTTATAAATTCAAAAAAGTACACTAATACCTTACCTGTACAGTGTTTGCTGATATGGATAATCGTTAAGAGAGTTGCTTGGTTGTGTAGCATACATATTATTGTACATACTATAATTATCAATAAGGCTTCCAATACGGAAAGCACTTGGTGTTAGAGTAGGTAAAGCTGTTTGTGACAAATCTGGCACTGCGGTCATTGCACCATTCGAGTACAGTCCAAAGGATGGATATTGGCTGGCATAAGGACTCATCTAGAAGCGATCAGTTGTTGAATATTAATGGTAGAATTTGCAGATGGAGAATAGATTAATCGAAAAACATGAATTGAAGGGAAAAATAACATAAAATAGAAGTGAATTAATGATAAATCGGAAAGACGCGATTCCATAGTATATAGTATTAATAATAATTATGATAACTACAGCAAATGGATCACCAAGGTAATTAAATTTTCAGTCAATTTGAAGTAGCTTAACTCTTCATGATCGGATCATAATCAAAAAAAGAGAATATCAGATTAACTTTGTCTTCAGACTAAAAAACTTAGCACTTCCGCTATTTATATTTGCTTTCGCTTTATTCTTGAAGTTAGAATTAGATTAAAATCAAATTAAATTTAAAATTAAAACTCACCGGAACGGTTCCCACTGCTGAAATGACGCTTGTCGGTTGACTGCTTACAGTAGATGCTGTCAACGATGTGGTGGCGGGTAACCGTACAGATTGCATTGCTTGTTGCTGAGTCCTGATTAGCTGAGGATTTGCACCACCGGCAACTGCTCGATCGGTGCTGGTACTTGTTTCAGCCTAAAGTTTATAAAGTCAACAAAAATTTGAAGATAATTTTTGGATTGCTATTACAACTAATTTCAATAATTGCTTTATTAATTTTGATTAAATTTGAAATTTCTTCTATTTCATTCAGTTTAAAAAAAAAAGAAAGACTGCAATAACTGCTTTTTAAATTCTTCCCTCAAAAATTCCATAATTTTTACAAATTTCGACTTTTTTGAAAAAAATACAACAAATTAGTGCTAACATAAAAGCATTTCATAAACGATGTAATAGAAGTAAAGTAAAAGCTGAGTAAACCAGAATGATCTATAAAGTAAGTGTAAAATTGAAGAGTTGCGGAAGAAAGAAGGGAAGATTTTACCTCACTCGGTGGTGAGCATGCCGTATCGGGTTGTTGCGCTTTTTGCGAACCACTTGAAACCTTCATTTCAGCTGTATTACTGATCCCTTTATTATCTATTATATCCTCATCATGCTCTTCCTTAATTTGACTCGTTCTTGCGCCATGTCCATTCTATAAATATAGGCGCTACAAATCTGGCAATAGCTATTTATTCCTTACGAATTTGCATAACTAAGATAGATCTTATTGTTTACTAAGATATAGTTTCGAATTAATCAACGACATATAATTAAAAGCACTTACCTTGATTTTTTTATTTTTTGGTTTACCATCATTTATTTTGAATCTCTTTTGCCTCCTCAAATAGCATCCATTTTCAAACATATTACCACAGTCTTCGTGAAGAGTCCAAAAACTACCTTTGCCCGGTTTATCCGGTGTTCTATACAAAAGTCAACAATTAATTTATTATTTAAGATTGTTTATGTTGAAGGCTTTATCAATAAGCATAACCATGGCAGTAATAACGAAATACCTGGGTACTTTGACGAAACAATCGTTGAAGCTAAGTGAATGCCTGATCGAGTTTTGCCACCTGAAATATGTCATTGTGTTACATCGCTCTTCGCGATAAAATATTGTGAATACATAAATGAGAAAAGTAAATGGATGGGAAGGAAATTTTATAGATTATCAAAATGTATAAGATCGTCATTATCAAATTAATGACACTGATAGCAGTAGATAGCCAGTCTGTTCAGTAGACAGCAATTTTTGATAAGCACTGACCCGGCTGACCTTTGCTGGTTCTGTCGATAGTAGGCGTAATTATCCATAATGAACTGATAGATTTCTGAAAGTGTTAGCATACGAGATTCGGATCGTTGAATTGCCATTGTTATCAGTGAAATATATGAAAATGGCGGCTTCGCATTGCCTATTTTACCATTATAAGTACGCATCTGAGCCTGAAGAAATAAATATTAATTGAAATGAAACGTTTGTTATAAATGTCTTATAATTTTGAATCTTTAGAAGTAAATTATACATAATCACCTGCCTGTATCAGCCAATTCTGTAGCCATTTTTGCGCCTCAGTACTATGAGTGTTTGATATTCAAGTTTTACGAAGTACTTACTAGTTCCTGTTGTGTTTGTTCGTTGAAGGTAACGCGGGAGGTGCGACAATTCGAGGAAATTTGTGTAAGTGATGAGGATGGACCAGCAACGGCAGAAGTTGAACTTCCGGCAGTTGTCGCAGAAGTGGATGCATTATTGGTGATAGTTGAAGATGCTCGATTAGTAGTTGAAGCCAAGGGCGATATTCCGCTTGCTACTCCAAAACTATTGTAGGCTGCAACTGATTGATTTCCAAATGAACTACTAATTAGCATATACAAATCTGAGCTTTTAAACAAAATGAAAAACGATATACTCAAGCTTTCACAACTAAAGTTATTTTCCTAAATTCGAAATGGAGAAAATTCGAAACTCATTTGTTTAAGAACTCAAATTTGCATTTATCACTAAACTATCAGGAATACTTTAAACCATCTAGTATTGGAAGATATACGATAATTTACATCCTATCAAGAAATCAGCTAATAATACAGAAAACAAAAAAAAGTAATATTTACTTTGATTAACGGGATTCATATAATTTGAGGTATAATAAGTTGGTAAAGTTCCACTGGCTAAATTATTGCTGGTTGGATAAGGATACTGATTATAGGCGGATAAAGCGGTTGAATAAGTTGGCATTACCGAGGCATATTCTTGCGCTGTCATACCCTGTAACTATATTTGCATAATCACTGATAACAAAATGATTGATGACTGAGTTCTTCTAATCTTATCTAATCTTTTCATTCTTTATCTTTCTTTTCTTGCAATCTTTAACTAGTATTTATGGCTCTAAAAATATTAAAAATCACTTTATGGTCGAATATAATATTATGATCACAATTGTGATAATGGTCATAATAGATAAGGGAATGATATTAGAAATTAAAATCATACTTGAATATAATTTCCAAATCCATAATCATGATGCTTGATTGTAAAAACAAATTAATATTCAATTCATCATTTTTATTTAAAGATTTCGATATTGAGAGTTAAGAAAGAGGTTGCGGTTTAATTTTTGATTGTAATCAAAATTATGATTACGATTACTATTATGATTATGAGTTATAGTTATAGAAGTAATTAAAGTGTGTTTCGTGGTATCATTTTTCAAGGAAAAGAATGAATATAATCGAGACATTTCGACGAAGGACGAAATGATGATTTGCCGTTGGTGGAATGCTCCACCCCACATCCAACCCATTATTTCTGTGAAGTTTGTGTCACACAACGACGACTACGGTATCTCAGCATCAATATTGAATTTCATTCTTTCTCAAGTCGATCAATTATGTCCGAAATGTCCCTTTCTCCCCTGCACTTGATGATCACAACTGGGCTTCCTTTTGCAATAAGCTATGGGAAAGTTTTTTTATAAAAAGAATCTAGCAAGCTTGAAAAATATTCCATTTAATGGTGTTTAGATTTAATAAATTTATAGCTTATTTACAATTTAGACGATTTAAGCAGTAAATTAAATTTCATAAAACTTCAAAGGGACAAAATATTTAATCGCTTATTTAAAATATGAAAATATTATTAGTTCGATAAAATTGGAAAAAAAAGTATTCTGGAAATAATAAAAAAAACAACCACATATTATTAAACTAAAACATATAAGTATTGATCTGTTGACCTAACGAGTACTTTTGACCTTTTTCAAATGTACTCCAAAATGAATAGTTTGCAGAAGTTCCAAAAGTAAACAGATGAGGATATCCCCAAAATTTATAATAGGCAAATTTGAGTGAGTAATGAAGAATATGTACATAAAGGATGACGTTTGTTACCATATTAGGAAGCAAGAAAGAATGTAAATGTGTTTTAGTTGCTCAGCTGACATCAATATTTGTAAACTTAATACTGTTTACTAATTTTTCGATTAGTTTTGATTAATCTGGAAATGCACTAGAATCGGAATCAGGGAATCCCCGCTTGGCTCGATCACATGTCATGTTTATCAATACTAATATTTGCTATGTGTAAATATAAATAAGAATGGGTTGACGGGGTTAGCGGAAAGGTTTTATTGGTTAATCAAACAATTAAGTCAAACAAAAGTATGCGAGAGCAAATGTTTCTGAGACTCATTCTTGATGAGTTCATTTCCGAAGACAAAACAATAAAAACATTAAAAATAGTAGTAACAAAACTCAGAATTCAAAATATCCATAAATGAGTGGTTTTTCAGTAAAAAAGATACGAAAGCTATCAATGACGCAATCCAAAGCATATAATTTTGTTGTATTTAAAAGAAAAAAAAAACTTTGAAACCTTTCATTTCATATATTAACTTCAAGTTTTCTCATGATAATTTGCGATTTTTTAGAAACACTGTTAATTTCATGTGAACTTACGTAAACCTTTTTCTTTTTTTCTTTCTTTTTTGGAAATATCTGTTGTAATTTGAACTTAAAAGTAAAATAATTGAAAACCTGTGTTAAAGTAGATGCTTGTGCTTGATAAAGTGCTGCAGAGTCAAATGATGATGCTGAAGCGGATGCAAGACCGGTAGCATTACTAAGCATTGTATTCATATTAGCTGCACTGCTAACCGATGAGGTACTAGCTGTAGAAAGACCAAATACGTTTGCCGACTCCAGTTTTGCCACTTATTCACCGTTTTAAATTTCTACAAAATTTTATTACTAACATTATTAAGTTATATGAAATTCTCTAAAAAGATAATGTATCAAATTAAAAAGAAAAAGGGAAAAAAAAAACGAAATTTCATGAACTTTTTTATATAACTGTAAAATTATCATCAGCCAAATGATCATAACAAATTTTATGGTAAGAATAAAAATCAAAAATCAAAAAGTCTGTATAAAAGCCTTATCGTATCGTTCCGATAACAGAATTCAATGTCATAAATACATCTTTCTACTTTGCATCTTTTCAATAATGGGCATATAAATTTATGATGCATTTCTATTGTGAATACTACTTTTCTCACCTTCCTTTACTATTACTGTCAACTTTAATAAAAAGAAAAAAGGAATAAAAGAATAAGGAGAGAGATAGATAGAGAGAGAAAAGTAAGATGGGAGAGTAGGAGCTGAACGAAAGGATTATATTGCGGAAAAAAAAAGGCATCATTTTTATACCGTATCTGTGACATTCTTATTCGATCCACCTTGTTGAAATGATTATTTCATTGCGACTTCTCTTTTTGTTAGTATGTAATAAGAGAGATGCATTTAAAAAGTAAAAAAAGAAAATGATTTTTTTCTTCAATTTCTCAAACTCAATCTTTTTTAGCTTGTCTAAATTTACCTATCGTAGATGTTTAATTAATAAGATACGAATTGCTGTTAAATATTAAACGCATTCAAAAATTAATGTATAGAAACCTGTTATAAAATACTTAGATCTTAAAAATTAAATGATCTAAACTTATTGTTGTCAAAACGGGGTAAGAAAAGTTCAGGAGGACGTGAAATTTTTCTAATCAATACCATCTGTTAAGTGTTAATGATTATGATAAGTTCTTTTATAATAGCATTGAAGAAACGTAAAATTTATGCAACACTGATTTCCTGATTTTTTTCAATTAATAATTGGAACACGACACGAATCAATATTAGTTACTTAAAACGAAATGACGCACGTTAATATGTCAAAAGCAAATACGGAAAGACAGAGGTGAAATGTCAATATTATCATTTCATCAGTTTCTGGTGTTGAATTGGTAAACAGAACATAGCAAATTGAAATCACTATCAGATATTTACCTTTTTTATGAATATTTTATTGCTAAAGTGCCGGATACCTTATAGATGACTAGAAAACAACTGGTGGTTACTAAAACTATTTCAAGAAAATTTGAACACCTGAAGTGGATCAGAGATGATACATTTAACACTTGTCTGGTTCCAACCAAAGAACGAAAAAGATGAAAAGAGTGTTAGTAATAAAAATGGCCAAAGATTTGACATTAAATTGAAGATACATAAATTTGAGAAATACAAATATTGGAAGCTTTTAGACATCATTCACTGATAATACTGATTAAAGAGGGTTGAAATGACAAATTAAATGAGGATGAAATGAAATGAAAGTAAAGCAGCTTGAAAGTAAATATGACATTACAAAAGGTTGAAAGTTGATAAATCTATATGACTTGTCGATGAAGCGGAAGATGAGGAAATGGTTGACAACTGATCTCAGATAGAAGCTTTGTTGTGCAGACTGTACTGTCATTTCTAAAGGGTCTCCTATACCGCCTACCTTAGTTCCTATTTGTACAGCTAATAAAGCTAGTCGGAAAGAATGGCACAGACGGACACATACAGAGAGCATATAAATGATACGTACAGGTATCGGAAGCTTGCAGACACTCTTCCACGGTAATATCGACAGACTGAGAAGATGGTGACAGTGGTGACAGCGTTGACAGCGATGAGGAATGAAGAAGTCTATCCAACTAGTTACACATTCTATCTTGGTCAAGATTACAGAAAAGAAACTTTCTCGTCATTCTCGAGTGACTCATTGAAATCTGTAATTGAGCGATTTGAGAAACTTACTTACAAGCACTACCACCACCCACACACATGCATACATACACACACATACACACCTGTGCACACATTCTCATATATCTAAAAGCAAAAATACGGTAACCACAATTTTTAAGTAGAATTGAGAGAATCAGTTTCTATTATATTTATGGATCTACGATTCTATGGATTCTCTTATCATTTGAAACAGTTTATCTTTATCAATGCAGTATAAGACTACACAGATAGATTCGTTGGTTCTGAATGCAAATAGATGGGGAGATAAAATGAAAAATAGTGAACTGAACTGAATTCAAAACAAAATTATGGTCTAAAGAATTTCATTACTTCTTATTTCCATTTCTTTAACAAAAAGCTGGAACTATGAAAAATGAACTTGAAAATTAATATTTTCTTTTCTTGATGATGCATGAAATGAACTATATTAATTGAATCATAATAGTTTTCCGCTTTGTTAAAATTTTGTTGGACTTTTACATATAGTTTTTCAAACAGATTAGAAAAGAGTTATTTTCTTTAACAAACGAATCAAAGTAAATTGTTTTTAGCAACTAATTAAAACTGGCAACTAAATTGTGACATAGGACTACCCATCAGATCTTGATATAATCATACGATTCATAATGAGTACTCTTTTTAATTTTGTATTCATTTCTCACCTTTCACTACATAAATATATAAACAAATGATTTTTTGTACAAATAAGATATCATATTGTCATAACCAAATCAAATATTTGTTCTCTGACAGGGTAAGTATTAGCAGGCAGCCTTAATCACATCGATTTTTTTCAATATTCCAAAAAATAGCGGCAAAGAAATGAAATTCAATAGAACTTAAGTAAATCTGTTTTTCACAGAAATATACATTTTATAAGAATGGAAGTTAATTTTGAGACAGACATGAGAGGACCCCCCAGAAAAGGAAATAAAATTTATGGATCCGATGATAAATTAAAAGGTTGAGAATTGCAAATGTTCAAATTTGAAAAAAATTTATGCCTAAAGTGTACAATGAATATCAGAAATATAAATATTCAGGTAAATAATTGTGACTGAAGCGAAATGCACTAATTAACTCATTATGATAAACGGTCATAATGGATCAACAATCTGTCAATTCTGGATCTACCAATAAAAAATAATCATTTCTGCGTTAACACTTGGTGCAATTATATACCTACATAAAATTTGCACTACTAACAACGAATTGCGCTAAATAAAACTGAATTTTGCCAGTTTGCTGTCCTGAAAACTATCTGTTTCGCATTCTATAATTTTTTAATCCCTAAAATTCAGAACCACTTTAAGATCAAAAAACTCGAAATTTATTCTCATTACAAATATAACAAGAGTAAAGGATAGAATATCAAAAAAATTAAAAAATCACAAATTTAGATTTATAAAAGTTTCAAAAATTAAAAATTAGAGAATGCTACTATTATAAAAATAATTTAAGCATGAGAATGACATGATTAAACTTCTCGTCTAAAGATGAGCGGTAGTTTTCTTTCATTCAAAACAAACGTTCAAAATAATTTTTGATATCAGAGAATAAGCTATAACAGCTGCTTAAATAAGTAACCCTAAAATTTGCTATGTAGATAAGAAAAGTTTACATGACGCTATTACTGAGATCAAGTGATTGGATGGATGAATGAATAAAGGGCGGTAGAGGTACGAATTGATGGATAGATGGATCGAATGAATCGGATGGATGGATAGATCGGATAGATCGAATGGATCGGATGGTATCGACAATGAAAACTATTACCATCACTAAAGCGCTTTTGAAGCAGTTGAACAAACATTGAAAACGTTGACAATCATTAGCTAGTTTAGCTTTTCTCTCCCTCTCTCTCCCTCTCTCTCTGTCCCAGCGGTACTAATAAGAAAGGAGTAGGAATGAAGCCAATGTTATTGAAGCATTCCAATGAGCTTCATATTATCGCGCAAAAATTTCTACCATTAAATTAATTAAAGGTAGAGAGTAAAATGTTAAGAAGTATAACTGACTGCTTAATTAATCTTCAGGTAAATGATTTCATGTTAATCCTAATGATATGTAATATATGCTCCGGGTTATTATTTTTCATTGAGTTAATTTTAACTAAGAAAAATTTAGAAGAAAATAAAAGTTGATAAATTTAATAGTAAATGTCGAGTAAGATAGTAGATAAGTAAGTAAGTAATTGTCATGCGACACATGTCATTGATAGGATGGTATGATGAATGGAAGAATGAAGGGAGGAGCAATTGACAAATGTAGAAAGAGTGGATGGTACCGCCCAAATACGATATCACTAAATTTTCCTCGAATGAGCATTTTCATACGACTTGATCATTTCGAAAAAAAGAAAAAAGAAAGACTATGAGAAAAAAGGAAATCGATCAGATTTAAATTTAATAATGAAAATTGATGAAGTATCACAAAATTCTTAGCATTTGTTGAGGATATTTTTTTTCTAATTTTTAGCATTAAATTAAATTAATATAAATTTAGGAAGGAATTTGTTTTTTTCAATTTTGTGAAGTATTTTACTTACGAATAATTGTCCAGAAATATATTTCACTCTATTTTTATACATTTTTCTTGGCTTTATTTTTTTTTTTTGTTTGGCAATATCGCTAAATTTCTTGATAAAAAGATTTGAAAAATTTTTTTGGAAAATAAAAATGTAATATTTTTCAATATTTCTCCTTCCCTTCTTTAAAGTGATCATACGAATGATTAAGTAAATGTTTTATACACTTATTCCTTCAGCATATAGCAACTCGAGATTTGTGATTTATTGGAGTTATTGGACAATAATGTGGAATTAACTTCATGAATGTACACTAGACGAAATGTATGATACTTAACTTCCTGTTCTTCTTTCTTTTTGTTTTTAAATCTAAATTTTTAAATTCAAGCTTATGAAAATACATAATACATACGATAATATCAGTTGTATAGGCTGGAAGAAGTATATACAAAACAGTCCTAAAGTCATTAGAATATGATTAGTCACTTTTCCATTTTGCATTTTAGATTTAATAATCGATCTGTTGGTATAGTATCAATGGAAGTAATCTATTGCTATACTGTAATGATCCATCAAATCTGCAAAGCTTGCTAAATTTAAATTAGAAAGTTAAATTTAAACTAGAAAGTGAAAAGTGGAATGAAGTTTTAAAACTGTTTTTAGTTAATCATGACGTTATCCAACAATGTTACATAAGTGTTATCATATTTAATAATCATTAAATTTACATGAAAACGGTTGAAGAAAAGTTAAAATTTCTATTGTCCAAGTGCGAATAAAATTAGATGTTGCTTAGCTCAAAAAATACTAGGTTTTCAATTAAGATGAGTTTATGAATTGAAAAGCACAATATAACTAAATTCAAAGCAGCTGCAAATTTGACATTAGTCATACCCCTTTCTTACTGCACAAAAGATACATAAAAACAAATATATGTTAAATGGATGATAAATTATATTCATGTTAATTAGAAGATCTGAAAACTATGGTAGATTGCTTTGAAATCACGAAAAAGCTTTTATAGTTAGCAATAATTTCAGAATTTGAAGTGACATTGGGTACTTAAGAAATACGATTTCACAAAGTTAAAGAGTTAAGAGAGGTATACTTGTTATTATTTTTATTATTCACTTCATCAATTTTGTTTTCCAAATATCCTGAAATTGAAGTAGAAAATAAGCATTGACTCGTTTTCTTCAAAACATTTCACATTTTGTGTGGTGAACGGAATACTGTAACTCAGTAAGCTGATTTGATCAATCGTTAAAAATATGACTGATAAACAAACTCATAGTTAATTGGAGGAAATACTTTAACTTCAAGATTTGTGGAAAAACAATTTGTAGAGGGTCTACTTAAGGTGGCGAAGAGTTCTTATTGCTGTTTGCCGGATGAGATAGTACCAAAGCATCAGGGTATCGTGAGAATATAAGTAATTGAAGTAGGTAGATGTACTGCTATGTTCATTGGGGTCATCGAATAGCTCTTACAGAGTATAAACTTTACATTATAGTAGTATTTACGGAAAAATTCTATTCACTTTCATTTTCCTTCTACATCCCTGTACTGGTCAAGAATTAGCTATTTTAATGTTATACGTCTGAAATTTTAATATGTTTCTTGCTAAATTCCAACAAATCGTACTAAATAATAAACTGATTGTTAAGTTTGGTCAGTTGAAGTCTAAAGAAATATGTATCACAAGGAATTTAAACTAAAAAGGTAGGATTTGCAATAAATGAGTAATCCGATCATTGCGGTATACAGGAGAGATATAAAGTTCAATGCGGTAAAATTTCTGGACAATGTTAAATTCTAGCAATTCTATTTTGCAAGAATGTTCTCACTGTTTCTCTTCAAAAATCAATTTTCAACAAATTGTGAAGGAATGTTTACATTATGGTAACAGTAAAATGCAGAGGCACTCATTCTTTACCTTTCTTCCGACAGGTGTCCTTCAAAGATGTCGTATCAGTTTCCGAAAGAATACTTTGATATAAAAATCACAAGTTAAGGGTTACTTACATCAGCTGAAATTTGGTTAAAATGTAAAAATGTTATGAAACGATATTTCTAGTTGAAAAAATAATTTCGAAAATTTCCTAGACAACTACCTTACTTCTCATATTTCAACGTTCTTCAAAATTTTTTACATTTTTCAAATTAAAAACCACTTTTTTTTTGTTTGCCCATTCTAATAAATAAATTTCAATAAGGACAAATAACAATGAACGTTTATAGCTAGAGCGGATTTAATTAGTGCATTAAAGTACTCTTAACATATCACATTAAGGGCCAAATGAAGACCTTACCAATATTCCACTCTTAGTAAAATATTTAAAGCTTTAAACAGGGATTCTCGATATAAACTAAACTAGCCAGATTCTCAAAATAGTTATAACAAAATAGTACTTAAATGTACTAATAAAATGATTGGAGACTGTTTCGTCAAATTCTAAAATCATTTTCAGTTGCTTACAGAGATAATTCATTTCTTATTTAATATAAATAAGTACTTGTAATAATGAGTGAATAAAATGTCAAAATGTGTACAGCGCAAAGAGTCAAGCATAATGACTATAATTGTAATAGTTGGCATTACATGCAATTAATCTCTCCTCCTGTCAAATTACTTCACTTTATTTGTACAAGTAATTCTTTACTTAACAGTTTCTTCTTTTCTCTTTTTTTTTCTCTCTCTCTTTCTCCTAACTATTCTTCATTAAGTAATTTCCGGTTCTACTGTAATTTACTTTCATCTCATCATCATTAGTACGCATTCTCATCATATGTAATGCATAAATGAACAATTTAAGGGATGAATTATTTGACAAAAGAAATAATTCCTGCAAATTCTAAAATCTTAAGTTGGAATCAAAATGTAATTAGAAATTAATTTTTGACATTCTAATTAATACAACGCATATATCTTTCACTTTCTAATTCTAGAAGAAATACACATTGAAAATGACAAAGAAATTCATTTCGATCAATGATGACACTTTAGTTTCACGACCTAAACTAATTGATTAAACATATTTCAATTTCCTCTAAGTAAGAAACTTTTAATAATCAGTGTAAATATTTATATGGTTAGAGAACTTAATAGCGCTTTATTAATTAAATAACTAATATATGAAGGGGTGGATGGAGAAATATGAGTTCACAATAAATGCACAACAGAACCTTCTTTCATTTATACAATTCTTCAGGTGCTCATTCCTGATGAGGTCAAAGGCCATCGTTAGTTTAGGAATGCATAAGTTCTGGTGATATTTTCGGTACTAGCTTAATGTTTTGTACAGTTACAACTTCATCTGGTAAGATATTGTTATGACTGAGTAAATTTTAAAATTTGAAATTGAGGAAAAATTGATTCTACGAAAATAATTAATCAATCAATTATCAGCTGCATATGGCATATAGTTGATATTTTTCTCATCAAATATCGGATATTTAATCAAGAAAACTGGAATTAGTTGGAAGATGGGAAATAGTGAGAAAATGAGAAAGGAATATAAAATATGATTGGTACGACGAGTGATTACTGAAAGAAAAGTTACTGAAAGATGTCATCCACAGTTCGTGTCAGTGGTGCTTCTCAGAACTATTTCCCACTACTATTGGCTACTAAATTTTGGGTGACCGATATTGCAGGTTGTTAAAGAAGATCAAAATTGGACAGCAGAATTGAAGTTGACCCAACTGGAATGAGTGCTTTTGTTAAGTCGGTAAAACAAATTCCATCCATCTTCACGGAAATGCAACATTTTACGATAGTTATTTGTTAATTAATGACTCTTATCATTTGGTGTTTTCGTATTGTCAGAATATTTTAGTAAGCGAAATTGTAGAAAAAAACTACTCCTAGTTTTCTTTTTCATCAAATTGTATATTGTTCAAATTGTTACTTAACACTTTACATTGACATTTCGTTTACAGTGATTTCACCCATTTCATTTATCACAATTCAAATTAAAATATTATTAAACTTTCGGTCGTAAAAATTTTTTAATTACAAACGAATTAATAAAAAAATCGTGAAGAAAAAGGTGGCAAAAATGGTTTGATTGCTGTAAGCTTTTGATATGGCAAGTGCATAAGTGAAGGAGCAGACTGTGTCACTCATTTCAACTGATAATGTCATCATCCCATACTGATAAGCAGCTGGTCACCAGAAACGAAGATGGTTTCATCGTGGAATTTCAACAAACATCAAATGACATTTAGAATATGCTTAGGCTTTTTTCATTACAAGCATTTCATCACAAATTATCATCATTATCACCGGTAGACAACCATTCACCAAATGCATATCGTACGGTGTGTGGTCAGTAGTTTACCTCTCTGATAACCTTTCAAAAATTACATAATGTTTCGAGGGCAGAAATTAATTAGAGAATGTATTAAAGAAACTACAAAAGACTCTGTCATATGGAAGTGAAGAACGTTTTCATCGTCGCAGTGTTAGCAATAAAGCAATGATAACGTCTGACTCCTTATCATATCACTGAATCGATGGACCCGTTATGCTGCAATAAATGCTTATGCAGGACCATAATACTTCCTTTACACATAAATGTTGATGATAAGAGTTCGGCGTCAGTCACAGTGACCAATTAAGACACTTTTTGATTTTGTTGGAGCGCTCATTTAATTCACTTTCAAAACTATTTAAAGAACTAATAATATGCACAATAATTTTGCAGAAATTTGTTCTAATTTTAATAATGATTAAATAATTGTTTTGCAACTACTAAATATTCTTTGCTCTCACCAAAATAGTGTAGTAATTACGTCATTTAGCATTGATACCATTTATAAAATGATAGTAAACTATTACTGTTCTAAAATACACAATAATTATTACTGCTTACCAGGCATTCATAACTATCTCTATTGATCTTTCATTCTTAACTATCTTGTAATTAAAAGATTTAGTTGAATAACTAGCAACCAGGTTTATTACAAAAGAAGAAAAAACGATTCTTTGGAAAGTTCAAAGGAAAAAAGTAAACAAAACGGAAAATACCACTAGCGCATGCTTGATAATACAGGTAATTAACAGTAAAGATAATCAAACCATCAGTGTCTTATGCAAATATTACTTACTGCATCATTAATATCATTGCTAATACTAACTTTTATTGATATATAGTAAGTTAGCATAAAAATTATGGCTTAAACAATTGCTGCCAGTGTCATATGATGAATTTGATAAAATGATGTGATGCCTAGTTCGTTGGGATAAATATATTTGAATAAACAGACGATAATTTACTTAATAAAAAAGTGAGGAAATGCAAAAGTATCATGATAGAAAGATTTAAAATCCTTACAGTTAATAATTCGTTTATCAACAACCGTCTCAAAAAAGATCGTTCAACATGCTGTAGAAATGATTTAACGATTCATTTCAAGATGTGCAATGATAATAATTAATAAATTTCCGCATCCATCTTGCAATAAGCATCAAAACTGATAAGCATCAGAACTGAGAAGGTTATTTCAACAGTGTAAACTTTATTTTTTGAATATTTCATTCATATCATAATTTTAACAAACACATGAAAACTCTCTCTCTCTCTCTTTTCTCTTCTTATCCTTATGAAAGCTTCATTAAAGTCTAACGACATAGCTTACTCTTTTCTAAAAATTTCAAAATTTCTTCAAATGTAATTGAAAGAAGTAAAAGGACCAAACAACAACAAAAAAATTGTTCTTGTTGTTTGGTCAGTGTAAAAAATAAAAGTTCCATCTGTCCATTTGATTTCTCACTTATCTGTCGCACAATTTAGAAAAGACCATTCAGAAAAAAAAAAATTTCACAAATCTTAAGTCTTTTTTCAACTTGCTATTTTCTTCTTTTCTTTTTCGCATCACTTCCGAATTTCACACTTTTTCACAATGTCCACATCGTTGTCACACCTCCAAATTTTTCTCATTAATGCGTCCATCCATTTACCTTTCCATTTCTTTCACCTTCCACACTTTCATAAATATCCATTATACAAACCATCCCCATTCATCCTCTCTAATATTACCCACAGTACCTATGTTATCACCAACAATAATAACAAAATTTCATATTTTCCGGTAATTCATTCTTTTAAAACCGGTTTTTTACTGCTTTTGCTTGTGAGTTGAGAATTTCCACTAAAATTCATTTGTTGCCCAGTGGCTCTTCATGAAGGACAGCGATGAAAGAATGACGAAGATGTTGAAGTGTGTGACGATACGTTGATTTCCGTTGTAGAATCTAACGAAGCAACTTCGTAGAATCAATTTTATACAATAAAATTTTGCCATGCTCAAAACAAGAAAAATCCAAGAATCTAAAAATTTATCAGTAAAGTTTTTATTTCGCTCATTAATTTATAGAAATAAACAAAGGAACAAATAAAAAAATATGCAAGAAGATGAATAAATCATAAGAGTTCACAAGATCACAGCTAATAATCTGCAGTATTTCATTTTCTGTCCTTTTATTTAATTAAATTTTCAGTGCAACTAAATATTTAAATAAATAAAAGCTTGATAAATATTTGATAGTTGAATGAAATGAGATCTGCTTGATCAAAAAGATCAAACATTAAATTAATATGAAAAGAATCAGCAAAATAGAAGTGAATATGCATTAATAACTATTATATTATCAATAATAATCAGAATAACTCCAAAATTTCTACAAATCAATAAATTTTGTTTCTTTCAACATCAAATTACATGAATAAGATTTGAAAAAAAGGATTTTAAATAAAATAGAACTATAAAACAAAGAAAAAGAGAAGAAAATAGTAATTTGTTAACATAAGAATTTTAAAGAAATTAATTATGCAAGATAAATGGAACAAATATGAAAATACGAAATGAAAAGAAAGATCAAATATTTCAGGTTGATATAGTATCAATGCAAAAATATTCTTTATGACAAATAGTAAGTTACTTTACTATTACGAATATTGCAGTGCCTTACACATTCATTGCAAAATTGCCATTGAAGCATTCATTCATTACTTTACCTTTTCTTCATTTGTAGTGTTTCTTCTTGCAGTGCAACAACCGCATGACAGATGTTTTGTTTAGTTTTTTTTTTCTTTTTAAATTATAAAAATGACAGCAAATTTAAATTTAGACTGAATCAACAGAAATAAAGAAACTTAATAAAAAGTGTATCCACTTAGAGTGATACTCTGATCTTTTCAGTTCATTTTTAATTTAAAGAGTATTTAGCCAAAATAACTTGAGCTAAAACATTTTTCGTGCCATAAAAATCCAATTATGTCATTGCAAATGGACAAGAAGAGAGAAAGTAAATTCATAGAAATAAGATTTAGGGAATAGTTTTGAGTAAATAGCCAAGTGTTTAGGTAAGCCAAAATGTTGCATTATCAGTAAATCCCTCAACAAATGTTATCACCGAATGTGTTTGCAAATATTTTATTCTTTCACTTTTATGTTTTCAATGTTTCGAGTGATTTGAAGCGTATTTTAAAAACAATTATCAGCACACTCTATGGCAATCATTTGGTGGCAAAATTATCAGTGTGGCAGTTGTTTCGTTCAAAGCCTGCTTACCAATCGGATAAGGTTGCTGATCGATGATAAAGAACCAAGAATATAGATGCATACCTTTGAGCCATGGCTGTATTAAGCGACATTTTTCGTCACCATTTGTGGTTGATAAAGTCTGTAACGATAAGAAATAATTTTGCTGACAACAGATTCTCGTCTCTTTCACATCGTTAATTCATTTCATCTTATTCGATAAGAATTAAAGTTACGAATTTTGCCCAAACCTAGTATGAATAGACATAAAATGAAAATAACTTAGATCAATGATTAATTTTAAAACTTCTTCAAACTAATATTTTAAAATAGATAATCTACCTGTGTATTACATGTGCCACCTGATTCCATTAAACAAAGGTAACTCATTAGACGAGTTCTTTTTCCGGTAATATTGTATCTAAAAAGCAAACAGCTGGTTTGATTGTTTTCTGTTTATTTAAGAATAGAGAAAAAAGTGCTGCAATTTTATTATGATGGCATTTTTAAGAAGACTTTTCTATGATGACAAATTGGTGACAAATTTGATTACCTATAACCGACACATTTTCCATCTTCAAGCCATTCCGCATCTGTTTTTATGTACGGAGCACTATCCGCCATCAAAATTTGATGTGTAGACGATATGTTTTTCACAAATGGTTTTACACCTCTATCTATAGCAAAAAAAAAAAATGATTTTAATTTTTCCTCATTTTTTGTTTTAAATCTGATAATAATGACAAGGTAAAATTATGATATCACATAAATTTAAAAATTATGTAATTTAAAAGTGACAAATAACTTACAGTTGATTTGGCCAGATGAAATGATGTCCAGTGAGGACAATGAGGATGACATATTCGTTTGGTTGATACATCTGAACAGTGTTCATACAATAAAACATAATTTTTACAGTTGCAAAAATTTTTTCATTTTTCTAACCTTTGCCAATATTTGAAATATCACTTTTAATCAAATTTGGTTTTGGTAAATTTTTAGATTAACAAAATGTTTCCTTTCTTTTTTCTGTTTTTTCAAGCTTTTTTTTAAACTTCCAAATTTGTTTGTAACCAATGTTAGAAAATTTAGTTAATAAAAGTTAGATAGCTCATCTTAAATTCACGCTTACTTTTCCTCACACGCTTGTTGCGTCATAAATATATTTTGACTTTTCCCGCATCCTGTATAATGGAAACCTCTACAAGTATTTGTCTCGGAATTGTAATAGTAACGATTCGACATTGATTCACACCAACGTCCACGATCTAATGGATCGGAACATTCGTCTTAAATGAATATCATACATTTAAATTCAATTAAAAAAAATTTTTTTTAATGTAAAATTTAATAAATTTATTGCTACAAAGACTCGATGCTCAATTCCTGAAAACATAGTCAAATAATAAAACCACGCATAAAAAGTTTTCCGATCAAATGAACAAACTTCAATTTTGTTTTTTCAAAAACTGTTAAATACTGTATAATGTTTTGGCAATAACTCATAGAACAAAAGAAACTATTCGATTGAACATTGCAACTGATACTGATATGATATCTCAGAATTTAAATGAAGTGATAATTTGAAACGAGTGAAAAAACCAACTTTTTGTTGGGATTTCACAAATTTGTTGACATTTCTCAAATGTATCAAATCGATTTTCATTGCCGTCATTGCAACCACCCCATAAAAACTGCTCACAAGTACCTTTGGTTAAGTTATAAAACCATTGATAGTTTAATTGATTACAATTACCCCAATCCGGATAAGCAATACAACGCTCTAGAATTATACAATTATTTAAAATTCATATTTTTAATTAGAACAACGATTAAAGAATAAATTTCTCAATTCGATTAGAAAATTCTCTTCAAAAAATTTTATATTGACAATACCTAGGAAAAGATTTTATCAATTAGTACTTAAGAATAGAATATTGATTCTTTCCTAAATTATTTAACATACACGTTCTTTCTAATGTGCAAAATTGACCTTGTAAGGGACGTTTTAAGCCTTTACAAAGAGCATTACAGGAATATTCGGTAGCAAAACGATTTTGATTCCCGTTGCATCCGCTGTAGTTAAACGTGACACATTGTAGCTGAACGTGATTATACGCCCATCGTTGAACACTTTTCCGATTATTCTTCAAGCATTTCCCTTCAGTAATTGGTTCGAAACAAACTGAAAAGAACTAAAATTAAACTAAAAATTAAACAAACTAAAAATTAATGCAAATTTCTTATAGATCATACTCAATAAGGAGGTAATGTTAAGATCATAAGGCGGTAATGTTAAGATCATACTCAATAAGGAGGTAATGCTAACAGATAAATCAGTATCAGAAAACCCTTTAACTAATTAATCTGTATATAAAAAATTACTCTACTGAAATATTTAAAGCTAACAAATTGAATTTCATTTCCGAGTAATTTATAGTATAACCTTTAGGATGTGAAAAATTTTCGGGAGCATATTCTGTCGGAATATTTCGACAAACAGTTTCACAAGTAGATAGATCGTAAAATCGATTTTCGTTACCGGCACATCCGGAATACCAGAACTGCTCACAACGTTCTGAAACTTATTTTGATAACGAATATATACTTTAGAAAGCTATTAAGAAGGTAAAAAATTGATAAGTTTGATATTGGTACTGATTGACTGGGAAAGTCCTGATGATTTGAATGGAAAAAATTAGCGATGGTCAAGAACTACATTTATTAAAATGATAAAATGAATGCAAAGTTGTTGGCTGTCAAAAAAATAAGACGAAAGAATTCGAGATTATCTGTTTATATCTATAAGTACCATTCCTCTGATTGTAGTAGTAGCGTGTTCCAGCCTTTTCCGCACATTTGCCTTCCTCGATTTGCTCTCCACCATCGAGCGGTAAAAGACAATTCATTTCCAAAGCTACAATTTAAACAAATGACGCAAAAATTTTAAATCATATAAACTTACCCATAGCTGCTAAAAGCTCATAGAATTTCTTACTTATTATTGCTACACATGTTTCACTAAATTTTAAAGGAAAAATTGTAAATAAGAGATTGATAGATCGTATACCTTATAGAGACTGATATTTTGATAATAAGTACATAATGCTTTGATAATAGTTATCAAGTTAAAGGTTAATCAACGATTGAAATTAAACAAATAAAAATATAAATCATGCTGCATTAATAAGATTAAATTGTATAAACTTTATCTGAGAAAGAATAGTAAATAGAGAATTTAGTACCTACGAGACAACCCACGAAATTGATAACATGTTGTTTGACATTGACGTAGCGTAAGAAAACGATTCAAATTACCATCACATCCACTGTATATAAACGGTTCACAGCGGTGAGCTTCTCGATTATAGTAATAAGAGGGATACCTTGAATACACCTTACACTTAATCATTAAAAAAATTAATAAGAAACCATTTCATTACTTGTAATCTTGAAGAGAAATCAATTTTTTATTATTATTCTTTTTTCAGCAAATTTTCTTGCAAAATAATTGCTTTAAAAAAATGTGTTAAATGGAAACTGAAAATTAAGTGAAAATTAGAATGCTAAATTTTGATTACCATTAATTATTTTACAAAAATTAAAAAAAGCCATTTGACAAAAATTAAGTTAAAACAATGCAAAACTTACATTTTGGAACAATTGCCTAATATCAATGGTTCCAAACAACGTGTTATCAGCGCTGAGGGTAACGTGTGTCCTTTATCTTCAAATGATACGATTTGAAAAATGAAATTAAACAATTATTTGAAATTATATGAATTTACAAGTAACAGTAGTTGTAATAATTGAAAATAACAAGTAATAGCTGAAAATGGGAAAGAGAAATTAAATAAAAAATATAACTTGAACCATTATTACGTGACTCACGTCAGTGTTATACTTTCATCTTTCCTTAAGTTACAAATAGTTTGCACACTGTTTGATAAGTGTATAAGTTTAAATTTGTTGACCAATCGTCTAATAAATTTTTGATGTTTGCCGGTTTTTATTGATATGTAAATATGTTGCAACATTTTCCATTGTCAAAATCAATATCACTGATAAGAGGCACATTAATGATTAGATGATAACAAACCTGCTTCTACTTCTGCTTCTGAATTAAACCACTTTATTACGCATTGCTTTTGACAGCTTGCAATGTTTTCGAAATTATTACTATTATCCGAGATACAACCACTACTCCAGAATGTTCGACATTTATTACTTTTTGTATCATAATAATACCGCGCTGTCCAATTTGTGATATTACATGCATCTGCTAATTTCGGATCAAATTCACCGCATTTTGATATTTCTGCAGTGTTAATTGACATCAGTTCAAATCCTTTTTACATCAGTGTTCTTTATTTATTAGCAATAAATGGGATCTAATTATTTTTACCCTCGTGCAGATAATCACAAACCAATTTCTAAATTTGTAATGCTTACTTGATAAAATAGGCTTGAACTGATCAAAGCGATTCATCGTGTCATTATTTTCTTCTACTGATCTTGGGAAAACTTTTTGCAGAGAACGGCGAAATTCAGCCTTTAATATATGAAAATCAAAACTGCTGGCATTGTCATCTATTGACGTTTCATTAGCGTACGAATGGATCCCAAGTATTCCGGAAGGATTAATAGTAGAAGTTGAGTTAGCTGAAATTTCAATTAGTGAGCAAAGTGTAATATTAATTCGTTTCATCTGGAATATATATTTTGCATACGGATATGACTGCTATTACAGATTATCGGAAAAGATACAGAAATAAAGTATTTCGACTTTATCAAGTTTTATCAAATGTGAAATAAAAGTAAATAACAAAGTTTTACTGAATTGTCGAACAGCGGTCTTTTATTTGCATCAGTTGCGGAAAAATATTTAATAGTGATGGCATATTTACACTGTATTAAACTGAATTTCAATACCATTTTTGATGAAAAAAGAAAAAGAAAACTTTCGAGAACATAAGTATAAACTTCTTGTGGATATTTGTATCATTAATAAAAATTATTAATAGAACTTATTTTTAAAATGTTATCAAGAAGTGGAATATAATTACTGTTTATGTTCGATATTTCCGACTGAGTTGCTTTAATAGACTTAATGTGTGCATCAATAAAAAAACCTGAAAAACCTTTTTTTAATAAAAAAATGTTAATTATTAAAGCAACCTGAAGCTTTCATTGTTTAATTCAATTAATTAGTTGGAATTTTTTTGGTTCTAAGATAATGAATATTCGTAGAATAACCATCAAAAATATTTCTCATTCGTATCAATTTTCGATGACTATTTGATCGCATGGAACTATATGGCTGTGAGAACATTGCTGAAATTTTTCCGATACGATATGTATCTGTTCCTATTCGTTTTGATGATTTTTGGGTCTGAAAGATGACAATATGTGACATCATTAAATAGAAAGAACATGAATTGTACAGTTTTCAAGAATGAAATGACTAAACAAATGATTGAAATCAAGAAGTTCCGAATTTTTTAGCTTTGCAATTATAAACTATTTTGCTTTCGATATTAAAACACACAAAAAAAAAAGTGTAAGAACTGTTGAAGGTATGCTTTCTGAGAAACATTTACTGATAACCTCCTAACGTGATAAAAGAGATTCAAGAAAAATGATTAAAGATTCAAGAGAGATTCAACATTCAATCATCAAATTCTTTTATTCAGGACAAGGTATTTATTGTTTCATTTTAATTAAAAATTTTGTCAATAAATTAAAGTTACGATTATTGATTAAAGACAAATATAAGCAATGAATTTGATAAGTACCATTCGATCGGATTGCTCGCATAATCTTTTGCAAACTCCGCGATGATAAAACATATTGGTAACTTCTCGACGTTTCGAGCATGAAATATCATACCAAAACATTTCACATTTTGAGCTTGTTTGATTGTAGAAGAATCGTGGACGCCAATTGAAAGTCTTACAGCCATAATGTTGATTCGTGTCAAATTTTACAAAGCACACTGTAAATATACATATATTTTTATAAATAATAAATTAGATCAATCATGAGAAACCTCGGGAAAAACGAGTGAGATTGAAATATGGGTAACAAAAATATCTAAGACACTTAAATTAATGTCTTACTTAAATTTTTTATATGAAAACAGTAAATGAAATAGCTAATAGAAAATATCTTCCAATGGGACTAGAATAAAGAGAAGGCAGTTAGTAGCAGCATTTATAGTTACTTGTTTTTTTTAACATTGAATTTTTCCGTTTATCCTCTAATTTGCCACTCTCTTTCCTCACACACAGTAATTTACAAGCCTGAAAATAATATTTGATTGAAAAAAAAAACTGATTTGACAGCTATAAGTATAACTTATGAGATTACATTCTTTTTTGCAACTTTTACTGATTTAAATAGCGCATATTTTTTAAATTCTAAAGAGAATTTTGAAATTAATAAAATTAAACCTTCTCATTAGCAAATATATTCTGATTTCTTCTCAATATTTTACAACCACCATACCAAAAGCGTCGACATCGATTTTCTTTAGCGTCATAAAAATAACGTAGTTCCCAAGTTGGCGTAATCGGCGTAGTTTGACGGCATAATTTTCGGTATCGTAGATCAAACGGTTGACTGCAGATGGCTAAAACTTACCTGAGTAGTGCTCTTAGCAAAAATTGTTGAACCAAAATTAATTCAAAGTTGCAATGCAATATTT
The DNA here is from genome assembly GCA_005281725.1 of Wuchereria bancrofti. Classification (NCBI taxonomy): domain Eukaryota; kingdom Metazoa; phylum Nematoda; class Chromadorea; order Rhabditida; family Onchocercidae; genus Wuchereria; species Wuchereria bancrofti. The sequence continues at coordinate 3,291,988 of SSBO01000009.1, read as the reverse complement.
ATGAATCCTATCGTATTCATATATCATATTTTCTAATTAACCAATTAAATATATTCTCTAATTAGTCAATTACAGGTTTTTCAAACTATAATTAAAAGAGAAGTGTGAAATTAAAAAGAAACAATGACTGGGGAAATGTTGTTTCACACGGAATTTCTGCTTTCTACCACATTTTGCTTGACATTGCCGCCGATTTAAGAAACGATTTTCATTTCCATTGCAACCACTAAAATTTATTTCCATCACTGTTCTAAGCTTTAATTTTAGCATTTAACTATAAATGTTCTATGTATGCAATTCAGAGACAGATATTACTTAACACTTATGTAATAGTGATTTGTTGCATCAACATAGAAAAAACCTCAAAAGTTTAAAAATTTTACTTCCTAAGTGGAAATATCAAACTATCCAGAGAAATCAATCATTGTTATTATTCGTAAATTTTCAACAACTTTCATCAAATTATAATAAAGTTGAAATCATTTTGAAATATTTTAAGCGTAAAAACAATTAATTGAACATACATATTAAATATATTAGCAAATTCGAGATTAGCTTATAAAGCATTCATTCTTGAACTTTTAAAATTTGTTACTTGTGGCGCAAAATGAAGTCTACTAATTACGAGTAAATTTGCAATCAGAAGCATACCTGTACATAAATTTGCGACATTTATGATCACGAATATTATAATAAAAGAGTGGAATTCGTTGTGAACAGTTGCCACGTTGAAGTGGTTGCTGCAGTAAAGTTTTGGAAATAATAAACGATTTGAATTTTTACACACGTAATTTATTAATATATGTAAGTCAAAATTGAAGTGAAGTAAGTTTTAGAATTTTTCACTTGCGACGTTATTTAAACATATTTAATAATCATTTCAATTACTACAATCACAAAACTTTTGCACTGAAATGTTAAAAAGCTAATTCTTCTTCTACATTACTTCATTCTTTTCTTTTAATTACTTTTAAGTAAATTAGACATTCTTGAATACAATAAAATGTTATGCTCTATTCCGGAAACCAGAATAGAGTTGATAGAGTTGAGAAACGAATTATAAGAAATTATTTGTTGCTTGTTGAAAACAAAAAACATTGTTAGACTATAAATTTTAAAACAGAAATTAATTTTAGATATTAAAATGAGAAATGTCATTTTCGTTTTACCTGACACGGATGATTTCTATCATTTGATAATGTAGCTATTAGTTTAAATATGGTACCGCCTGTAGATGTTGCTGCTTTATTAAAAGCCGGGAGAAATACAATTAACAGAAGCGCATATGTCGCATCCATTTGTTTTAAGATACTGAAATTGGTACTATCATATTTCGATAACCAAGTTTAATTAGCGATTTCCTTGCTCTATTATTTTTTATAAGATGTCGGAATTGCTAACTGCTATATATAGATAGAAATAGATTCATTTTATTATCACGTAACTTAAGCATTAATTTCAAAAAAATTCCGGTTTTCTTCCTGATCCTGAAGACTTGATTCCATATTCGACTTCTTGTTTCTTTCGACAAACTAGTATACATACAATTTACAATTGAAAGAAAAAAAAAATGGAAAATATCGTCATTAAGACATTGCGCCCAATCAGATATATTACTGTTGCGCAAATTTAAAAGGCAATATTTTCTTTATAAATTCAAGATATTTAAATGAATATGATGAAATTCACTGGAATTAATATGATTTGGCATGCTAATCTTGATAAACTCTCTCTTTTCAAGATCCAAAATTGAAATTGCTAAATGAGCACTGAGGCTATCATCATGCAAACTTGAATATTTGTGTAATTGATTTTTATCAATTATCGATGATATTTGGATGCTGAAAATTTTACAGCTACAGTTAAAATTGCAGCTAATAGTTCAACGGAATTCTGTAATAATACTTCTTGATGAAATTCATCCTAGACAATTTACTTATAATTGGAAGTAAATTTTCGAATAATTTCAAAATTTCAAATTGTTGGAAAGTATTATTGCATACAATGCTACTCTTTTGCAAAGATAATCAATCTGTAAAGACATGATTTTTTGCTAATTAGCGAAAATCTGAAAAGAAATATAAAAGAACTTTTAAGCAAAGTTTAAAATTTATTGACAATCTCCAAAAATTTCTCCCATAAATTTTATTTATAAACTGATTTAAATTATTTTTATAAACAATAATGACAGCGTTTTTTTCTCGCAAATTTTTTCAATTTGAAATTTTTTTCATGCATTATGATTTTTTGTATTTGAAAAACTTACAATCCGAAAGTTTTTTCTCCAAAAAAAATAACTATTTCATCCATTTCTTTTCAGTCGTTTAGTAGTTTTCCGTTTCATGCTTTTCCTCTTTGGATAACTCTTGGAAATGTTTAAATCTGACAGTCTAATATGATTAAAACAAAATGGAATTAGAAGTTAGTTAAACCTCTCAATCGATAATTCAAGCTATGATAAACTCAAACACAAAGATTTATTTCAAATAGTTTAATGAATTTTAGTTGAACTTATTCTTTTTCATCTTTTTACACTAAATTCATAATATACGTTTTCAAAAGAACGTGCGAGATTATCAAATCGTTTCGAATACTAAACCATTTTAAGGATCAGATTTAAAAATAGATATCCTAAAATTTGCAGTAAATATAAAAACTATTACGTATAAATTGTTACAATGAATGCTTTTATGTCTTTAAAATGAGAACTTAAACTGAAAAAAAGAATGCAAAATTTGACACAGTACGTACATGTTTTGATTTTATTTATAGAAAAGAAATGAGTGGAAAAATATTGATGACCTGACTGTCTGATAGTGCAAAGTGTTATCGAAGATAAATGTTTTATTCGAGAAAAAAAAATTTGTTACAAAAAAAAAAATGGAATTTTTTTTTTATCTTTCTTTGCGGTTAAAAGGCAAAATAAGTCACAGTAATAAATGAATGTTAAGTTTTATGAATAAATTTTTAGAACAACACAAAGGATTCCTTATAAGAAATTAATCAAAACTCAAATTTCTAAGCAATTAATTAAATCAATAACATAATATCACTTATCTACCATTCATTTTAATTCATTACATAATATGGCTACTATTACATTCATGTTAAATTAGCAAAATTTGAATTTCTATTTTGCAAAATTTGTCTAACAATTAAATTAGAGAAACTTTGTTAGGTCGCAAATATTATTAAACCACAGTATACAATTTTAAATTTGTTCAAATTTATGTTAAAAGAAAACAAACAAAAAAATCTTCAAAAATTTTTATTTGAAAATTTTTAAAGATTTGTTTTAAAAGTCTAATTAAAGAATTTGCAAATACAAAAGTGAAAAATTTGTAAGTTCTTTTCGATGTTCAAAACTAGAGAACGAATAGTAATCTGTGCTTTAAAACAAAAAATCAGCAGATTCAGGCATGAAATTGTAAAAAAAAATTTTAATTTGAAAATCATAGGTTCTTGAAGATTTTACGCTTAATATTAAGAGAAATTTAATTAGAGGCACTGTTTTGTTTCATTCTTTGTGTTATATAAAATTGCTTTATTTTGTTGAAATTATTTTATTTATTATCAACTCATTAAAACAATGCTCAAATGTTATGCCCGCGATGTCTCAAAGGATGAATGGTATAACTTACTGTTAAAATTACAATGCTATCTTTTCATATTGCTAAGATATTGTCGTAGATTAAAAATTTTATGTCTATTTCTAGTACAAAAATAAATCTTTAAAGACAATTTTTCAAACTTTTTTTTTAAACGTCAAGCAATAATAATAATAATAAAATAACAGCTGTACTTTTATTGCACAATAAATATTGGCGGTGTTATAATTATAATAATGCAACAACAAATTAATTTATTGCGCACATTTATCTTTCTCTCAAATTATGTTACTCATTTAATCAATTATTCATTGTGAAAGTAAGAGTAAACTTGCTAATTGTTTCATTAAAATATTAAAAATTGTTCGAAATGTATTAATTCTGAAGCTTGAACCAATTCAATTTATAGTTTTTTTAACCTAAAAATAATTATTCAGTTCAGTCGAAACAATCAGAAATGATTTAAAAATATTTTTCCATAAATGAATGCTATTATTAAAATGAGTTTCCAGTTCTAATAAAAAAAGTTCAATTTATAAAACAAAATTTAAAAGAGACTAATAAAGAAAAGTTTTGTTAAAACTGATCCAATGACAACGATATTCCCGTGATATTTGTTAGACCAGTAAAAGAATACTGAGTGGTTGTTTTTTCGCAACGCGGAAAAAATTCACAAATAAAATTTGATTTTGAAAAGTATCTTTGTAAGGATTCTATGCCCATGGGAATGCCAAAACATTCATCTAAGAATTCCCGAAAACAAGAAGTATCATTGTAGCATATAGCTTTTAAGTTCATTTCATTACCTTCTAAGATGAAAATCTGTAATTCAATTCTTTTCAAGATGTGAATCTATAATTCAATCTTCTTTTTTAGATTTTTTAGATCATTAAAGCTTTATTTTCATAAACTACTAAATGATGCAAGTATAGAGAGGAAAAAAAGAAAAAAAAAAGTTTTTAATATTATATAGTTGAAAATTAAAAGATTTCATGAGTACGAACGCTAAGACTTTCCATTTTACGCAAAAAAATTTTGAGATGCAAAAATATGAAAAAACATTTCAAAAAATTTTAAATTTCTGCTTAGTAATTTTTATTTTTTTTTTTTGAAAGAATTTTGAGGCAAAACAGCTTGATAACATTTGTTATTCGATTAATAAAATTTAGAAAAATCAAATTTAATGAAGAAAATCAAAAAGAAAAAAAAGATTGCTAAAAAAAAGAGCCATGTTTTAGTATCTTTTTGAGGTGTAAAGAGAGGGAAGTGGAAAAGACTAGAAATTTGAAATTCATATATCACTTCGAAGGAATCTTCACAACAAATAGCAAATTTCCTTTTGTATGAAAATTTTTGACGGCAAAAAAAGGAAACGATAAGCATTTAAAACAAAATTTGTTCAAGAAATTTTCAATGCTAAAAAAATAAAATTTCGCAGAAACCGGAAACAACACTCTTATTTTACTTAATCAATTTTGTTACAGAAAAAGAAAAAAAACATACAAGAAATTGACCAATGAAAAAAAAGCAAAAAAATGAAAGCGATGTTGTTTATTCGATCAGTTGAATATTTGTTAATTTGATGTTAGATTAAAAAGTTAAGAAATTTGAGGGAAATGTTGAAAAAAGTAAGAGAGAATGTTTTTTGATGGATGCAAAAGCAATAAATAAAAGTGCAAAAAGATCATTCCTTAACACACTGATTATTTTTTATTTTTATTCTTTTTTTTTTTACGATCGTTTCATTCGCAAAAACTACGCACTGATTGTTGTATAGATTAGTTCCTTTTTCCTCAATGCTATTCTATCCTTTTTTTCTTCATTCATTTATTTTGTTTTGAGGAATGAATAAATGAATTTAAATTATAGATTGCAGCAATAATGCTAACATAATTAATTAGCTAAAACTGATAGGAAAACATCGATTGATAAAGTGATCTTTGTGTTTGATTGATTGAAAGCTTTTACAAAGTAATTGAAATAGAAAACATGTTCATATATCATGAAATTAAATAGAAATGATTACAAATTACATTAATTACACATAATATGATTAATTAGGAGTGTAATGAGTGATAAACAAGATTTGAGAAGTATTTCTTGTTTAGAATTAGCCAAGTTAGCCCAGAACATCTCTTTACAATTGTAAATGATAAATGGCATATTGCGCATCTGAAGAAATTTCCGCTATAAATACTTTACCAAATGATTGATCTCATAGAATGAAATTTATTGGATGTATGCTAATAAATCAGCCAAAAAATAAAGAAATGTTTTTAGATGACATTTCTTACCCGCAGTATAGCAATGAAGTAATGAAATATCACGGAGTGATTCACGGAAAAAAAACTCGAATATTCCATGAAATGAGGAAAAACATTCACTGATATCATTCGATTTTACACTCTTGATTTTTGCAATCTTTTACAGCAGGCGCTGTTGTCGTGTTATTATTCATCAAGCATATCAAAATAACTTGTTTCGCTTTTTATGTGCTGCTAACTTCATACAATTTAATCTGAGTTAAAATTGCTCTTTGAAGCTAAACATACCTTCCAAAATGACTAAAATTAGTCTTGGAGATAATTTGTATACCTTAAACATATCTGTCTAGACTCATTCATTTTGGTCAAGAATTTTTAATCCCACACAGTATAAGCAATTCTTTTCAAAGACTAATGAACTGTATTTAGATGATCAGTGATAATGTTTAATATAATGTTATCACTTTATACTTCTTACAAAGATCATTTAATTTAAAAACAACAAACAAATATAAGAAATATTATTAGTAAATCATATTTTATGATTTATTTATCAAAAATTATATATGTTTAGTATAACTAACAAACAATATTTATTTAGCACTAAACACAATTTTTTTTATTTTTTTATATAATGAAGATAAATACGAAAAGAAATGAACAACGAAGCTTTTTTAGATAGTTTTTTAACGAAATTTAAAGGAATTAAGTAAAGCATTTGGAGGCAGTTCAAATAGACTACTCATCTTCAATCTTGCTTCATAAATCAGAAATGAGTATCCGAATGATATATGATATGATATCACGAAGATAACAGGTAAACTTTGTTCCGTTCAATACAGGTGTAATTTCTTATGTCTAAGTCTACATCTAATTTTTCATATCTAAGTCTAATAGTGACGAAAAAAGAAAACCTACCAATTTATTATCCTTATTTTAATTTTTTTTTGGGGATCAGTTGCAAAAAAAGGGAGAAGTAGCCATGATATTATATGCAATAATATGCAATAATGATTGTTTCTAGAAACGCTTAACACTTCCAACAGATTTCTTCATTATTAAAATAAATGATTAAAGTTTTTTCGAAATCATATATTTCCCTCAGCTTGAAATGAAAAAAGTATTTTTCCAAGAGAACACAAAATATTACTGAAAAATGTTGTACAGAAAAGCAGTAATAGTACTGTTGCTGATCTCAATTAATGAGAATATGTGGTAATAAAATTAAATCTTATAAAAGTGAATAAAATTATAATTTGGGCCGTCTTTTCAACATCTTTAGCATTCAGTGATGGTCATTAGGTCCATCGCCAGATCCATCGGTACGAAAGTTTGGCGCACCGCTAAGTAGTGCCGCAGCCGTAATGTACTGCTGTAAGTTGACAGGTGGAGTGCTAGATGGTTGCGCTATCCCGTTACCAATCGATACTCCATTACTGTTAATTGTTTGTGCAAGTCTAGAAGTTGAAAAAAAATTATGGAAAAAGTGGGAAATTTAGAGAAGAATGAATCAAAGGTCAATGAATTCATTGAACTTTTCCATCTTTATTCTCTTCCTCTGAGAGAAAGATCTAAGAGATTCATAGAAAGCATGGAAATAAGGTTAAATCTTGACCACGCCTAGGCCTGCACTCTTTAGACAGAGTGCATATTCATTCTTCATGAACAGTTTCTCTCAAATTGCTTTGTATTTCACAAAATTCATTTTTCTTCTCACACTTACTTAAAGGATAAAATGCAACATTTACGCCCGAACATGGTGCCAAAAAAAGAAGGAAGCTTACCCAGTCATTACGTGATTGTAGTATTCTCTGGCCAGTGGGTTGGAAGGATTAATACCGAACATGGGTGAATTAATCGCAGGATTCCACATACTCTGCATAGTGAACGGATCCATAAGCGGAGCGCTATATCCACAGGAACGAGGATATTGTGCAGCAAACGCAGCTGCGGTTGTTGTAGCTGCCTGATTGCCGGAGATGCTACATAAGGGAGAATTTTTTTACTCGTATGTATTGTGTGATTGAAGACACTCCGAATAGATGAAAGTAAACTCTTCCGCTGGTAATACTATTACTCATTGCGGCTTTGATCGTACGTTAGCTATGCATAACTTACCCTGCGGATGCTCGGCTCATTCGTTTGCCATAACAGTCGCTAATCTCGAAGGCATCCATGTCGAATCCCAATGATGCAAGCGCCTGACGCGTATTTGCGGTATAAGCATTATACTGGTATTGTTGCGCATAATTGTATGGAAAATTTACGCCTGCTCTGTTTATTGAAAAGATTATATATTGATTAATTTAATTAGCGCAAATTGAATGGGAAGTTTTGCAATTTCTTTACCCATTTCAACGATCATTTTTGATTAAAGTTATTTTCATGCTTTTTTTTTTCTTCATTCAATTCATTTCGCATAACGATGGGAAATGTTCCGTTGATTAATGTGCGAATTTTTGTGAGTGAAAATTAATTCGTTCAACATGCAGGTAAAGAGGAGAGAAAAAGTTTTCGAATTTCGAATGTTTCAAATTGAAAAATAGTTTTATTTCAAGAAATGCCACTAAAAAAGAGGAAAATTTTTCACTTGAATTATTTAAAAATGTTTTCTTATCAATACTAAAATCATGCAAAAACCGCTGTTGTCAACACTGAAATCAATAATTCTTCTTCGAAACTCAATCTCATGAAAAGTCCTAAGTTTTTTGAAGAAAATGAGAAAGTAAGATTGATTATAGAAAATGATATTGATAAAATGAAGAAAAAAAATTTTCGTTCGTTTTTTTGATTTCTTTTTCAGCCTTAATTTTATGGAATAAAAAATGATTTTAAAACACATAATTAAATTACATCAATTAATTAAAATTCAATTTGGAAAAGTTGAATTATAAAAAAAAGCAATCGGAAATAGCTCTACCTGGGATCATAGAATGTGTTATATTTGTTACCCTGAAATATGACTGGTCTTAATTCTATTAACTTAAAACTTTGCATCATTAAAATAAATAAATAACTAGTAAAAATGTTTAATTTTAAAGATGACTAAGTGTAACTAGATATATAAAAACATTTTAGTTGAAATAAAAACTTTTTTTAAGGTTTAAAAAAGTGCCACGGCGATTATTTTGTCATTTTATTAATTGCTTATAGATCTGTTTGATTGTTTAATTGAGCACCAATCTATTTAACCATATTATTGAAATTAATAAATAATTAGTTAATTTTAAAAGAATTACTAGATAGTAAAAAAGATAAATGTCGACCTCAACGCCGCTATTTGGAAGCATTGGAAAATTGTTCATTCCGTAGATTGTATTTCCCACTCCAATCTGACCAAAATTTAGTTGTGGAAATAGCGAATAATTGCCTAAATTTTATAGTCTTACTTATTTGCAAGAAATAAAATAAAATAATTTAGCGTGATTACAAGTTAGACTCTTTCTTCACGTCATTAAATGTTTTGAATGCGCAATAATTATCACTTTATTTACAATTATTACACTCCCACTTCATACCTAACTTAAAGCAAAATTAATTAAAATAGATTTGTTTTGTTTCTGTTTTTTTATTTTGAATTAAAATAATTTATGATGTATAGAAATTTCATGAGCAATTAAGCATGCAAAAATATTTACGAAGCGCTGTTCGCGACGCAATGGTTGGTCGATAAGTACCATTAATGATCGATAATTCCATCAGTTGCTTACGTTTCAATTCATCTTCACCTTCTGCCTTAAAAAAATAATGGGAAATTAAAATATGTTTCTTTGAATTCGTATCTTCAGAAGTTTCAATAATTTGCTTATGTTCTTGAATTATCAATAGGAACAATACTTTACTTATAGTATTCTAGAACGATGTATAATTTGAAATTTGATAAATTATTTCTATTCTTTGAAAATTAGCCGCTTGCCGAGTTAATTTAGAAAATAAATATATTTGATGGCAACGAAGGAAAAGTAATGTACTGGTGGTATAAGCATGGAACGAATACAGTCAACAGCCCGTTTCATCTTTGCTTTTGCTCTCTCTTCGAAATCTTCGCATTGCACTAAAACATGCAATTCTTCCTTCATGTGATCGTTGTGGATATTTTGGCGTTGTGGGCCATCCTCAAATTATTTTAATTTTACTCTCACAGAAATGTTATTGCTATATTTCTATGATTTTAGTTTCATATTTGGGAAGATTTGCATTTTGAGTGAATCGAAAAGATAAGTTTACTCGTTGAGTTTATAAAAAATTGATATAAAACAAATTAACCTCACGGATTGATCCACGTCCACGAATCATGATACGGCAGCCTGATTCCTCCTCAAGCTGTTTTGCGGTCATCCCACGTGGACCAAGAATACGTCCAACAAAATTATACTGTCAAGATAAGACAATAAATTGAATGGTTTGTTTGAAATTTCAGAAATGAAATTTCGGAATTCCAGTGATTTGGAAATTGACAACTAGCTTTGTTCAAATGCTAAAAATTACTCTACTTTTTTTAAATTTTACTTTTTGTTAAAATTGACGATAATCCCGTTCTATGATTTACAGATACTAAAAGAGAACGTACATTGGGATATTCATTTACTGGGACAAATATTTTCTCTTGTAGAAAAACCTTCCCATTTGTTGTGATTGATAGCTCATCCATGGTGTCATCTTCATACGTTTCTTGCGTTGGTATCCCTGGTAGCAGTTCTATTCCATCTCCGTTCACTTCCATTGATTGTTCAAGATTTTCATGAATTTTGGCAATCTCTATACTATTAAATTTTCAAAATTTGATAATTGAAAAAAAGAAAAATTTGGTACTAATAATATAAAATGAATGTACCTTCGTCAACGAGACGAACAGCATGCTTAAAATGGAAAGTGCTTGGTAGTGTTCCCAAATCTTCCTTTTCTTTAATAAGTCGTGCCAAATAATCCTCATTTACCTGCATATTTTAAGATTATTCACGACATTTATTTCATCCTTTAAAATGATTTCAATCTCAGTTTCTTCAAGTTTCTATCAATTGCAAGACGAAATTTCCGTCTGAAAGATTATAATGTTCGATAGTTTTTTATCAAAAAAATAATAAAAGCTTGTTTTAATTAATTTTGACAAATACATAAAATAAAGTTAGCTTAGTCAAGAGTAACTTCTCGAGTTAAATATATTCGAAAATTGGGGAAGAGATGGAATTTTGATAGCAGTTTACCAGTAGTACCAACATCTTTCAAGTCTTGGTTGAAATATTGCTGTTCGCTGTCGTCATCATCACTTTCACTAGCGGCGCCAATTGCAATTTCGGATCTTCCCTTATCTTTGACACTATCAGCAACTGATTTCATTGTTCCTCGATTATTCAAATTGATCGAAGCAACTGATCTCATTGTTTTCCCATTGTTCGAATCTTGAATAGCTGAAGACAAATCAATTTATCAGTAAAAAGCATTTCAAACATTCTAATTCATTCATTAATCAATGGAATTGAATTCAAGAGAAAATTTAAACAGAAATCTTTAACATTTTCTGAAGGTACAAAATTTCAATAACATTGTACTGCAGTCATAATTTTCAATATCTTCAAGCTTTTCAAGTTAAAAATATTTGTTGAAATTCAAAAGTCGAAATTCAAAAATTAATTGATAATTAAGGCATTATAGTTCTGTATAATTTGTAAGAAAATGTTTGATCGAAACACCTTCGGATTCTTCGAAATCCAAATTCGCAACAACTTCAAATTCGTCATTATTTTTTTCTGAATGACTCTAAAATATGGAATAATTAATTATTCTGAAAATTTTTTTCATTTACTACATATCTATGTTACAAATGTACTACATTAAAGTGCGGGAAAGTCACTAATAATGGAACATTTTCCCTTATATCATATGCTATGAATTCTTCCTATGTCTCATTTATTACTTGTAAAAATTTTCGGAAAGATTACTTAACAAAACTAACCATTTTGATCCTTTCGTTGTCAGAATAGAACTATTACGAGATAACAATAGAACGACAGATAATCTAAATATTTGATAATAATTTTGCTTAGCACTACTATTTCAATTCCATTTTAGATATAAAACCTTACTAGATTAGCTGGTTATTACTCAAACACGTACTACTTTTCGTTAACCGTAATTAAGTTGAAAACTCTCTGTTATATTGTCAAAAGTAAGCTTACGATTAAATTTGTCAGTATTTTCTGAGAATCTTTTAGTTGCGATGTTTGTTTGATGTGAATTGTTCACGGAAAGTTGTTAGTGTTTCTTGGAAAATTTCGATTTCTATGGAAATCATATGAAATTGTAGTATCGTGCTTTAGTCCTATTTTAAATTTAAATTTTAAAAACATTAGTATTTGTAAGAGAAAGCAGCGTAGTGTAATTTCTTAAACTTTTCTGCTATCTGATCTCAAAATTCTAAATTTCACTTATAACTTTGGCTTAAAAAAAAACTACAAAATTGGATTGGAAGTTGATATATTTGTTGATATAAATGAGAAACATCTCGAAGTACACTATGAAATTTTTGAACACTAAAGAAATGATTAGAATTCTCAATCCTGAATCCTTTATGTAAGAAGTAATGCGTATAATTTACCAAAAGAGAGTAATAATCGAGACAACCGTCTGCAAAACAAGAAAGGAATGAACTGTTTCCAAATGAATTATTCTTATCGTAATTGTAACGCTTTTCCTCATTTATGCAAATTTTTTTACTTTCATAAATTCCTCCTAAAAATACACGCAGCTTTACTGTTATTAACATATCATATGCAAATTTTTGTCTTTTATCATTTACTTTCGTACCGCCCAGAAATGCACACAACTTTACTGTTATAATATATGCAAATTGCTGGAATTTTATAGCAATATTTTAAGAAGATAAATTCCTTTAAGAAAATATCGACAAGAAATATGCAAATTTTTTATTAAAGATACTATAAGATGGAATGAGAAGTGTGAAAAAAGAGAAGACAATTTAACTGGATGATTTTATCGGTGAGCTAGAAAACCGAAAATTTTGGAAAGCTGGCAAATTTTTCTATCTGCTATTTCTGATGGATTGATGGAGTAAAATAGATATCTCATTTTTGACTTTACTTAATAACTTTCATTATTGATTATACCTCGTAATAATTTGAAATTTTATCAAAATGTTTAAGAACGAATCCGACCATTATGAAATTTCATTATTGGATTTAACAAGTTCCATAGGTAGTTGCAATTCTGCTAGCATAATTGCATTCTTCCAACTTTTATTTCCTTTCAGCATTTCATCTTTTCATTCCGATACTTATCGAATATTATAGTATCCCATTAGCTTATTCATTCATCTTGTCGCAGCATACGTAAGTCTTCTTGCTGTCAGTGTTATCAGTGCTATCAGTACTAGTATCACTCGACCTGACTTATCTGAGACAGAGATTGGTACAATGTGTGGTTGAATGGGTCGTCCATTCGTTGATGTATTATGATGGTTCGAATGATTTTTAAATGATTGTAGTCAAAGTTTAATGCGTAATTTAAATGTTTTGAATTCCATTCTGTACGTGAAATATTACTTCGTATTTTTCATTTCCATTTTATATTAGCAGTGATTTTTACATTTCTCATTAATATACATTTACAAGTGTCAATTTTATAGTCCTGAAATAAGTTCTCATTCATTCCACTCATATGATATTCAAATGATATCAGAAGCGATCACGTGTTTATCCTTTTGAAATAAGTGAGGGAGGGAAGGAGAGAGAGAGAGAGAAACTATTTATTGATAATTGCAGTGTAGAGGAAACGGAGATATTTTCAATTTTCATCAAAAAGAAAAAAATCATTCCAGACGAGATATTGAGTGACGGGTATATATGTACATATTGACGTAGTGTGATAGAAAAAAATGTATGGTGTATGGTCCTGTAAGTATTGTACTCTCCTGAACGATGATGCATCTCTCTTCTGTGCTTCATGTGGATCAGAGAACACAACTTCATCGAGTAATTCCATTTTACGTCCTCAACGTGGACGATTATTCAAATGGCCAAGTAAGGTCTTCCATTGTATTTCTTATTAAAGTCATAGTGATTAAGATAATGAAATTCAGAAATTCTGCTGTTTGCTTCGAAACTTTGATAAAAACTCGAGATTGCGACTAAATAATTAATGTTATTTTAAACTTTTAATTCCAGAAATCTCATTAAGCGGTGCTTGGAATGCAATTGATTCAGCTTTAAATGATATCAGAACACTGCCTACTGTCTTCAGCTTATCACGAGCTTCATCTTCTCGTGATCTTTCGTCATGTCCTCCATCACCAACACAGGTAGAAATGCAGCACTTAATTTCAACAAAAAATTTGATATTTCTTGATAGTTTGAGGAAAAATGGCTTGCGCAAAGATCATATCACATCACTACCAAGACCAACATACTGAGAATCGAAGTCTTGAGAAGAAAATTATGGATTATTGTAATATCGGAAAGCATTTATTCAGCCATTTTCAATAAATTTGTTCATTGATAATTCAGATGCAACTTCCGATGGTGCCATATCACGCCATCTCGACATCATCGTCTCAACTGTTGCAGAATGATGAAAAAGAAGCTGCATCCGAGTTTGATCGGATTGTTGGATTCTGCAAGTAACTTGGTTTTTATAATTCCATTTTTCAACTTGTACAAGTCCATTAAAGACTTACTAATGGTGCCTTGCGTTAAGAGCAGAAAACTTAAATTCAAAAACTGGTACTTTTTTTTTGAAACTTCATTTTGGCATTATTTTAAGTTCTTGAGTTCTAAACCTATGGAACTATAGATGGTTGAAGCAAGTAAGATAATACAAAGATGTAGTAATAGTAATACAATCACTTAGTTACTGGTTTTTAACGAAAAGAGGACTTTCGAAATCATGTTTTGCAGAGAAAATAACATGCCATTTATCGATGATAGTTTCCCTCATTCGAAAAAATCCATTGGTAATTTTATTATTGATGGAAGGTTAAATGGTAAAAAAATTGATGCGAACCATTTTATCTGGCTCCGACCACAAGATATATACACAAAGGATGGCAGGCGTTATAGATGGTCTGTATTTCTGGATCCTAAGCCATCGGATATCGAGCAAGGTTAGTTCTTTTTTTCGTTTTGAATTTTCGGTTTTTAATATTTTAGCTATGTATTCTTCAGAATCAGTATATGTCCCACCAAAACATGTATACGATACGTATCGATAAATTTTTAAACAGTTTGTTTTTTTCTTTACAGGTTGCTTGGGTAATTGTTGGTTTTTATCAGCTCTGGCAGTTATCGCTGAAAGACCAGATATTCTAGATCAGATTTTTCTTACGAAAATTTATAATCCATGGGGCGTCTATCAGATACGGTAAGTCGCATCTTTCCTTTCCGGTCGAGATATTTTATTGCTTGCAGTATTTTTTGTTTGAGGTTTCTCCGAATTCAACAGCTAAGTTTTGAATATCAAATTCCAGCCTCTGTGTTGACGGTCACTGGCAGGTAATCCTTGTTGATGATTTTCTTCCGTGCCACTCTCAAACTCATGGTCTTGCTTTTGCTGTTGGACGACGCAACCAGGTTTTCTGAATTAGATCATTTACTTTTCTATATTAGTTAGAATTTTCATTTTCCTATTTCCTAGAAAGACTTGAAATTGAAATTCGGAATTAGATTTCATAAGCAGCTCAAAATCATCGTACAATTAAAATATTGATTTAGGTAACAAAATTACTTCGTTAATTTGAACTTAAATTATAAATTTAGGACAGAAAAATATGCTTGCATCCTTGTTTTACAGCTTTGGGTCCCCTTGATTGAGAAAGCACTCGCAAAAGTACTTGGCTGCTATGCAAAGTTACCTGCTGGACGTACACTGGAAGGTCTTGCAATACTTACAGGTGCACCGTGTACATTCCTTGATCTTGAAAATTGTACAGACCACGACCTTATTTGGGCCCAGCTCCTCAGCATGAGGTACTTGATATTTATTTTAGTAAGTAAATTGAGGTTCAATTTTAATTTAGATTAGGAATCAAGTGTTTGGCACAGATGAGTTAAATGACGTATTATTAAATAATGTTCAAGAGAATGCATAGGATTTTTCGGCTTTATCTCAAGCGATGATGCTTCCAAAAAAAATATGTCATCAAATTTCTTAAGATTTCAATGAATCAACGAGTGAAGAGAAATGATGAGATGGTGAAGAAACAGTGATTAGAATATGTAAAATTATAAGTAAACATTAAAGCATTACTATTGGGATTCGGTGTCATATATTTAAAATATTAGTGGATACTTTTCATAATTGAGTTTTGCTAACTTTTTTTCAATGTCATATATTCATTTAGAAATTCTAATCTTTTTTTTTTCAGAACATTAACAGGACTATCATTTGCAGGGAAGCAGGTTTCATTATGGGTTGCAGTTGTGGTAGCGGAAGGCGTTATGTAGATGAAGCTGAGTTTAGACGAGTAGGGTTACAAATACGGCATGCATATTCTCTGCTAGATGTTAAAGAATATAACAATCAAAGGCATATCTTTCATTTTGTCTCTTTTAAAATTCAGGATTCTGAGTAGCACGACAGATTACAAAATATGCTATCAAGATTCCGTAAGATTCGCATATATTTTAGAGTTGTTCGCTTACGAAATCCTTGGGGGACGTTTACTTGGAATGGACCTTGGTGTGATACTTGGTCAGGTTGGGATGAATCAAGTCGTCGAATATTGTTACCAGATGGTCCGGAGGCAGGCGCGTTCTGGATGCCTTTCCTAGATTTTATGCAACGATTTGATTCTGTGAGTTTTAAAAACGATTTTTAAATCAAAAACCGCATAGATGTGAATATTTTATTGCTTATCTATCATTAATCAGTACAAATCGTTCAAAAATGACCATTATGGAAGTGAACCAATATATTTTCAACTACTCCATTATATGTATCTACGAAGTGAAACGCCATTTCAGGTCGAAGTGGCGAAGGTACGGTCAGCGCAGGGTTGGAAAGAACTTCGGGTTGATTGCTCGATACCACAGTTCTGGGGCAAAGAAAACGTTATGTAAGTAACTTGATCTTTAAGATTTCTCTTGATTTTTCTTATATTTTGTTTTCTTGATTGCGTTTTTTGGGATTATCAAATTGGTTTATGTTTTTGTGTTCCTTTTTCTTAAAAATGCTTTTAAAAAAAAAAAAAAAAATTCCGTAGGTCTAACATCCGCTTTTGTTATTCCGGTTCATGTCTTTCTAATTAAACGTTTTCAAATCGTCTAGAGGTTTTCAACTTCAAATCGAAGAACCTACGGAATTGGCTATTACCGTTTATCAGAAAGGTTCTCGTGATCGATGTGATAGTGATATAATGGTGTTGCTTCATAAAAATAATCCTTCCAATACGCAAATAGGTGAACTTATCGTAAGGTGAATTTTACAGAATTGTGTTATGGGAAACAACTTTTTTGTTTGGAATAGTCTTTTTCCAACCTTTCATTTTTATAAGATATAATGATTCTTAAAATCGGTGCAAATCGAGTCCATGGGTTTGAATGGAATAATAATTGGGCCACTGGTATTTTTTCTTCTGGAAGTAGATGCATCCCAGTACAAAGTCGCACTCTATAAATAGTAAACGTTGTCAATTACAATGTGGCTTCACAAATCAATTACAATATGGCTTCATTTTTCCAGTTTTCAAACAATTCGTTATTTTAAGTAACTTCGTTGCATTTTCTTTGCAGATCATTCCGCCGCAGTATAGCATTTGCAAGCACTAAGGATGTTTTCTTAAATGGTCCAGCTTTGTATACTGTACTTGCTATATCCTTCAGTAACATGTCAGATCCAATTCCAATTGAAACGGTTGTTGCTGTTCATAGGTAAGTATTTTAAAAAATTTTAAAAGAAATTATGGGAAAGTCTGTTGCTGAAAATTAAAAAAAGTTGTTTGCATACTAAATAACCTTACATTGCAAATGGAATAAAAAAGATTTTAAAATATAACAAGCCCGAAAAATGTTGCAGAATTTTGAGTTATAGAAAAACCTAAAATAAATCATTACATAACAAAAGTCATGCATACTTAAACATTTTGTGCAAAAAGCACAATCTATTCCGGAATATCTTTTCAGTGCAAAAATGGTAATGATGGAAGCTTACTGTTTTTCGTCATCAGTTATTGCACATTCAATGATTGAAATGTGTTTAAAAGAGGGTCAGGAAGCGCCGGTGAGTTATGCAGAACACTGCTTTTGAATAAGGAACTTTTTTGGTTTTTGTTCATTTAATTCATCTATTCATATGCTCATTTGTTTTCTAGTTTTATAAATTATTAAGAGCTATCATAAATTTTTTTTTCTGAAGTAACAAGTTATGATCCTTTATGCAAATTTTTACTTATTTACATGTCATTATCCAACTTTAAGCCACTTTATTCTTCACTGTACCTGCACACAATATCAGATAGAATAAAGTTCAAGCCAGCAGTTTGCTATTTTCAACAGCTATAGATAGCTTACTTAGATAGTGCTACATTTAAAGATTTTCAAATGAATAGTCTTCAGTGCTTAGATGGTACAGTTGCGCGTTATGTATCAAAGGACTTTGGTGGACATATATTGATGGTCGAAAATCATCATCACCGCCACTTTCTACATGTAAAACTTAACTTTGTTGAAATTATAATCCGGAATGTTCATTTTAAATGCAAATTAAATTTACTCATGATTTATAAATATCTAATTTAATTTTGAATACAACTTTGAATTTAGGTTTATTGCGATTGCTCACAATCAGCTAATGTACTTTCAACACGTGCAAGTCTTACTTCTCTAGACGTAATACCACCAATGCATCGTCAGGTTCACTTTCCCATAATCCTTCTACATTCCTGACTTTGTAATTTTTATTTGAACTAAAATTGAAAATGTGCATTTCTTATAAAAACATAGAAATAGTGTAAATTGAGGGATTTTGTTTCAGATTTTGATGCTGCTTACACATTTTGAAACGACCCAAATGTATACCATTCATCATAATCTAAAGCAACGTCTTGCTTCATCACGCGGCTTGCATGATTGGTTATCACTTGCTTCCAGTGAATTATCTCTGCCCTTGTCTACGGAGCATATTCCACTTATCAAAGATCCCTGCATGATTTCACTTCATAAACCTCGGAGAATCGGGTGATCTTTTTCTCGCTTTTCAGCTTTACTTTTTTGATAAAATTTCAATTTATTCAGATTTAATCTTAAGTTTTTTTTGTTTTTTTTTTCTTTTTTTTGTTTTTTTTTGCTTTTTTTTGTCTTTTTTTGTTTATGCGAAGTTGTTCAATTTATACTTACAAATTTTGGCCCTGTAAGATACTTAGGGGAATTCCTTTGTTGGATGTGAAGGTTTCGTTGGAAGACTAAGTTCTGCTATGGGATTTTCATACTTTTTCTACTGAATTTTTTTATTGTTCTTTGAAATGCGAATTCCTAATTTAGCTTCTTTTTCTTCTCTGTTATTAAACTGCTGTCGCTAAATTTCCCGACTAATCCCTTGTTACTTTTGTGTCATTAAGATTAAGGTCAACTTTATAGAAATAAATCTGGTGTATGATGTGTATAAATGAGATTAAACTGGTGTGGCATGTTCCTTATCTGTTTACTAAGCTGATAATCTGATGTTGTGGCTTGCATTTGAAATATTTTTGTGAGCTAAGGAAAGTTGTTTTTTGTATAATTCATGAAGTTATTGTCTTTACGGCAAAAATATATGATGAAGATTTTCGTTTAAAACGAAAAAAAAATTTTTTTTCATATGTTAATTTGGTTACATGATATTGTATCAATACTTATGATAGCTTATCAGGGT
The DNA here is from genome assembly GCA_005281725.1 of Wuchereria bancrofti. Lineage (NCBI taxonomy): Eukaryota > Metazoa > Nematoda > Chromadorea > Rhabditida > Onchocercidae > Wuchereria > Wuchereria bancrofti. Next base: position 3,272,259 of record SSBO01000009.1, on the reverse strand, counting down.
GTGCTAAAGTCGTCCCAGTGTTGTTCATCTTCAAAAATGTTTTAGAACTTGGGTAATGAATAAGTAACAGAAATTTGATATTTGTTTTTACCAAGAAGACTGCTATTTTAAAGTATACTCAAGTTTTACCGTCATAATTACCTTTTTGTTTGATTCTTGTTTTACATTATTGTTGGGCACATTATTTGTAATCATTGTAAAGGAATTATGTTATGTATTACATTGCGTATTTGGTATTATATCAGCACATATGGTAGCTTATCAAATGATCTCAAAATTTTCACTCGATGAAACAGAAAAAGATTTAGTTGCGTGTTGTTGTAATGCGCACTGGAAATACAAATTATATTGCGTTTTTTTCTGTTCATTTGGATTTTTGTTTTTTCCTAATTTTTTGTTTTTTTTTTTCCTAATATTGCCTTATTGAAAATACATTTAAAAATAAATTGATGGTGAAATTTGGAAGAAGCAAGGAGTTGTTCATCTCGGCGATTCTTGTTGTCTATGTAGGATTGTAGAATTTCAAAAACATAGAATATTTTGGAATTCTTTAATTTTTTTGTTTAGTAATAATTTATTTGTATGCTTTTTCCAATAGAACTTCAATGATAAAATAATTCTGATGGAATTTTTGTTATAATTGGAAATCATGTAATGAAGATCATCGGAACATCTTAAATTGATTGTTAGGGGTCACGGATCGAGGAATGCGAATAGATTTTTACATCTCACCGAATCATAGATATGAGTAGTGAGATTAAATTTGTAAAAAATGCGTTTGATGTGAAAGGACGTTTGATAGCTATTTGATGCAAATAGTTCTACCATATGTGCATGTATCACATGGTTACATTAAAATGTCCATTTGGTTCTTAAGTTTTTTCGATCTCATTTACTCGAAAACTTTAATATTTTATAATAGTCTAAAAATTCTTAAATTGTTTTAATGTTCTAAGACATTTTCCGTCTATTTTCTTCAATGACAGTCACATAATTAACTGGATCTCTTCAAGATATTTCATTCATTACTTCTGAAGAATATTGGGCTCAATCATCTTTACATAAACTGAAATAGTGTTCTTTCTTGTTGCCTAGTTAAAATTAAACGATCATAGATTCAACAGATCAACCGTTCAACTTCTCATTGCTGATAACTATTTTATTTAATAAGTTGCGTCATATGGCGGGAGTGCTCTTGTTTTTTGTCTAACTTTGGACACGTCCAAAATAGTAGTATATTCATGTAGTCTGGAATATTTGATTTAAGAAGGAAAAATTCTATTAGGATAATGCGGGATGACAGCAACTTTCGACTTATTTAATAAGAAGTTTTACGTTTTCATTTTATAATACTGGAAAATTTTTCCGATATTAATTTTATATAGATAGATCACTTGTCACTAAAAATGTGGAATTTCATGAAAGTTTGATATATATATATATATATATATATATATATTCTTCTCATTTTTACTAGTTTCTCAAAAAAAAAATGAGAAATAGATTTTAACTAGTTATACTTCGAAAGGACAAAAATGATTCCTCGAACTGAAATGATCTTCACTTCCTTTCTTTGAGAATTGAATATAGAAATAATGAATTACAAAGATAGCTGAAAATTTGTCGATATTCTTTTTTCATTTTTCGATTCATCTCGTTTGCACATTTTCAAAATTCTGTCTTCTTATTCGAGTGTCATGTTTTTTTTTAATTACCACATATAACTCATTATTAGCATTCCTTACTCTCAATATATGCAAATGGTAGTGCCGATTTTCTAATTGTTAAGTTTTTTAAAAATATTTCTAATCGATACAAGAGTAGTATTATAATTCAAGTAATCTTTTGTGATAACTTAAAAACAATTTGAATTAACTTGATTTTTCTTGACGCTGTAACAATTTTACTTTTCAAATGAGCAATAAACGGTATGTCTGTTGAAGATAACAATGATCAGGTTAAGGCTCCTTCATTCGGTATTAATACTTGCCAAAGTGGTGGAACTCTTCTCTTCATTAGCATATTCCAAATCTTATCCTATGTAAAATTGATAATAATAATTCAAAGATTACAAGATCACTTTCCACTTTCCGTAACTTTCTGCAGTTCATTCCTGAAAGAAAAATTGGTATTTGTTTCGTTGCAAATGTGATTAAGAGTGCAATTTTTTTAGGTTTAAAATGGAGAGAGAGAGAGAATCTGAGACTAATGAATGGTACTGCGTATTGTTCGGCATAGCATGTTTTGAGAAATAAACAAACCTAAAGAATTTTTTCATGAAACGGACATCAGCTAACGATCACTCAATTACTGCCGCATCCTTGGAAGTAAAAACAGCAAATAGTTTAGATAAATGGGAAGAAAATTGCATGAAGATGGATAAATTGTAAATTGCTGGCTGTAAATTGGAATTAAATTATCGCAAATACTTGAAAGGTATTTTTGAAGGAGCTATTAAGTAAACGCTTCTAGCATGATGAAGAGAAGTGATATCAAGTAATCAAATAAATTAGGGTACTACGAACTTAAGCCATAGTGTTGGTATATCAGAAATATATGATCTTTATTATTAGGATAAAGTAAGTGAATGGAATAATTGCTAAAATAAGTGCATTGTATAACTATATTGCCATCAAACAAATGAAATTGATCTCGATATACGAAATTATCTCCTATAGAATGGCAAAACAAACAAAAAAGCGAAATAATTTTCTGTGTCCTTTTTTTTTCTCATTGAATTTACCATGAATGATGCATTTTTAGTCCTGAATTTTTCAGTGAATATAAATAATTCCTTAGAAATTTCTATCTAATTCATATTTACATCTTTCGATACAGCGATATGTTCTTTTCGATCATTTCAAATATCACAGTTTAATCTTTTCATGATAGATTTACAATGTGTCATATTCAACCTAAATACATGCACGTGCAACTGACGTACGTTATTCCGTTTACACTGTGATTTCACTAAATATTTGATAGAACTTTGATAGAATTTCTATCAAAATAAAATTTATGCTGAAATTTTTGAAGTTTAGATAAAGATTTATAAGCTTGGAATTCTTCCACATTTTCATTTAAATCTTACGATTAAGAATGAATGAAGTACTGTGGATACGTGAAATGAATTGAAGTTTATTCAATTTACTTAATTTATAAGTCGGAAAATGGAATTTTGATGCTAATCAAATGCAAGGCAAAGCATTTCTCAAAATTTAATTTAGCCAGAATTCTTTTGCTTTCTAAAAATCGTTAGCGGAAGAAATTTCATCAGAAATTCGCTTAAAAAAATTAGTTAAAAAAAACTGATTGAAAGATTTCATAAAGAACCTGCTAAAGAATTTTTTTAAATTGAGTTTGTTGTTTTGCAAAAGTCATATTGTTTATGAATTATTAACATTTTTCGTTCAACTATATTTCTGCCTGAAAATGAATCTTGAAAGAAGTAATAACTTTTATAATGAGAATATTTGTCATTTTAAGACTCTTTAATCTATCACTGCACCTAGCTTCTCTTTTTCATTTTAATTCTATGGCAATTTTTTTTTGGAGTATGAGTGGAAAGGATTTAGAGTGGAAAAGGAAAAAAGCATTTCATTAATTGTTTATCTCTCTTATTGTCAATATTTCCCACATTTCTCTTTTTCTCTTTCTAAGTGGTTATTTCAAATTAACAAGAACTATTTGTTAGTAAAAGAACTGAAAAAAGTAGAAGAAAAGTAGACAGATTGATAGTTTAAAATCTAAAAGTAACAAACAAAATTTTCCCACCATAATTTTTCTTTCTTTAAAAAAATTACAGCAAATTTCTTTTTTTTTGTATTCTTAATGACAAATGAGTATATTTTTTGGAAATTCCTCTCGAATGAAACATTAATGAGAGTTATACTGTAGCTAAGATGTGCTTGAATACTGTAGTTTTAATATTTAATAAATAATATTTCATCATTTTTAAATAACCAAGGAATAAAATCATTCTGCTTATTGAGGGAAATGAAATTAATTACGAATTGCGTGTGATGTAATATTAACAACGGGAATCGGAACAAAGGAAATGTTTTGCCTTAAGGCATTATTCAATAAAGATATTATTTGAGGAATAATAACTTTATTACGACATCTTTTATGGATAGATACCTGTTGTTGAATAAACGAACAAACATTATTCTGCGCATTGTTAGAGACCAGAGTTGATTGTAGTGACCAGTGTATTAGTACAATTGGTCATTCATCACTCTTCAAGACTATCAGAACTTCATTGTAGTATGTCTTACAAAGTGATAAAATTAGATAAAATACTACAGTCGATTCATCCATTTGATCCTTGTTTTAGAATTTCATCTTATATGACATTATTTAAAGGTCAAATTAGTAAAGATGGGAAATGTGGAAAAAATGAAAAAAATTTAACCCAAAATTTTACGGTTTATTTGAAATATTGTTACATTAAACAAAGTTTTAATTAATTAATATAACTCAATTTCTTTTAAAATTAATCTAATGGTTTTTATTTGTTCTACTTTGGAGCTTTTTTTTTCAAATCAGTACAGTAAACTAACAAATAGTTTAACTGAAGTGAGATTAAATTATGACTTTAAGCTATGTGAGTGCATTCATCAATAGCTATTCCGATTAATTATATCTGATATTTAATTTTGACTGCATATAAAGCTACAAAAAACTGAAATGGTAAACTAGAGAATTCCTTGATAATTATTCCTTGATCACTTGAAGCAAACATCAAAAGACGATATAAGTCAATACTCTATGCTCAAATGAAATATTTGTCATTGTAACATTAATTGGTTGAACATGCCGTTGTCATAAACCTGTCGCTATAGCTGGTAACTCTCTTGTGACATCAATGCATAGAGATTATAAATAGCAAAATATCTGAATGATATTTCATTAAAAATTTTAAAGAATAGAACTATCTAACAGTATTGTCAATCTACCCATTATCAATTACTTGCATTATCTATCGGTAATTTACCCAGTATTGTTAATCTACCCATTTTTTATTCCAATTTATTTTCCCATCTTTAATGTAATGCAAATGCTAATATAATTATATCAGTGATTTATTTAGCAAACAAATTATAAGAGATGTTATGAATAAATTTGAAACGAATAGATAAGTGGTGACTGCAGTTGCTGAATGGCCATTGCATAGTTCTTTGGCGCAATAGCACTTCCTCATCTCATTCAATCTGTAAAATTTCGAGATTAAAAAAGAAAAGGAAAATGAAGTCGGATTAAATGATAACATTGACTGCTATATTATTATATTTTATATTCATCACCCATTGACTTTATGTCTCTTATCAGCACTTCATGTATCCATCCGAAAGCTTTACTATCAAAAATTAAAAGAATTTACTTCCAGACATTCATATTCACACATTCACCATCTTTCAGCTTTCTTTCCTCCGAATCTGCACATCGTTTTTCAACATAGTATGAACCATCCTGAAAATTTTAATTATTGTTTTTTTTCGTTTGAAATAATGAAATGTAACAGAAAATATTGCACTATAACATTTCGAAAATTTTGAAAAAATTATGGATTACTCTTGCTGAATTTCTAAATTGCCTATAATACAAAAAACCGTTGCTATGATATCAATTTGTAAGAAAGCTTAAAATTATTCAATTAGTTATCCAAATATCCAAATAGTTAAATTACAGAAATGCAATCAATAAACTATTGATAACCAGTTTTAATTTTTTGAAGTTTTTGATTCAGAGGGTAAAACAGAAATGTATTTAATGAACAAATATTAAAAGAAAACTGTAATTAATTCTTTGTATTTTCCCTTCTTCTTTTGTGATACCTTTCAAATTTAACGATGAACAAATTGAACAGGAATATTTATTTTTTTTTTTATTTTCAAAAACTATTAAAATGTTATCTATTGCATTTTTCTATTTAGCGTCCAAATGATCTGATAAAAACTTTATTACCATTGTGAAAATTTCGATTTAACATCCGCATAAGATGAAGATTGGAGAAATGTTGGTATGAAATTCTGATAAGATATGCAATTATATCTTAGTAAAAATGCAAGCGGAACAAACCGTGTTTAATGCAGTAACTGAGATGCAACCATTTCCAGTTCCACTACCAGTGCAATTTATTTTTTTTGCTTCACCTTTACAGGCTGCTGTTGGAGCACTCAAAAATACACCACATGAATAACATTGAAATGGTGATGCGGATGCTATGGGAAGTACAGGTAGCCATAGCAATGTTAATAGCATTCCTGAATAATTAAAATACCATTAATTTAATTCTGAAAATTCCGAACAGAAAGCAGTTAATTCGAATATTTAAATAACATTTTGAAAGTAAAAAAAGAACATGGAATGAGAGTGATGGGTGAGATAGCGTAGAAGAGGCAAGTTAACATAACAATTTTGTAAAAGATCTCAGAGCAATTTTGATTATCTTGATAAAAGAATGATGAAAACAATCATCAAAAATATTGATTGATCTATAAAACATCCAATTTTACTTTATCTGCTGAATAATAAATGAGCATAATTAGTGATAATGATATTGAAAGCAATGAATGCAGCAATGATAACAGCCTGATATAATTTTAATTGTTAAATAATAGGAAACAGACAACAATCGTGCATTAGCATTCATGATACGGACATTCTGGCAAATCCATAATTGACGAACAGATTGTGGCGGAGCTGCCAGATGTTAGCAGTGTAAATTGAAGTAGAAACATATGTGCTGATATGATCAATAAAAGACAACAACAAAGCTAAATGGATGGTTGAAGTGATAAGAAAAAGTGAGATTTCGGATGCTGATAACCCACATTTCATGAAAATGAAATCATTGGAATTAATAAATAACATTCGCTGTAAAATGCGCAACATTAAAGAGAATGTAAGGACTAAGTGAGATGACAACTTTACATAGATATATTGCTTTAAGGAGTTAAACTAAGAGAATGCGGTAAATTTAATATCATTTCTTGTTTAGCTTTTTGGGTGAATTCTAATAATAAAATTGATTTGAGCTAAATAAGATCAAACTAAGTTAGGTCAAATCAACAGTAGAACAGCAGTAGCAGATGTTAACTGCAACAATAACATTATCATTAATATAAAAAGATCAGGTGACAATACTTAAGACTTATATAGCACTTTTTATGACAAGAAATGTTTGATCAAAAATCAAACTCAAACCTAAAATGTTGACTTCCAAATGGAAAAATGTCAAAAATTCCGATAAATTTTATCTTCAGTAATTCTCTTTCTTTAAAAAAGATAGAAGTAACTGTTTTATGGCAAATGAAAATGGACGGAGCTAATCTTACATGGTTGCAAGTTTTAGCAATAGTAGAATTGTTTAGAGCTGAGCAAAGGTCGGGTCAGGTTAGGTCAGGTCAAATGAACAACAATAATAGAAGAGCAGCAGGTGTGACGATAATACATTATTACTACGAGTATCTATCTGTATGATTGAGAAGATGTTAATGCATACAAATACCACTGCTATTGTGGTACTTGTAAACAGATGGAAAACAAGGAGTAAATATTCTTCAGATCTTCCAATAATTTTAGATCTAACAAAAGCTTATTGAAAGCTTATCTTAAGTCTTCCAATAACAAATTATTGATTTCCGAGTTCTTCGCAGCATCTCATTCTGACCATTTAGATTTAATGCAAAGAAATTGTCATAGTAATACCTCAGCCTATTGCATATTATTCAATGGACTCAAATTAATAGCTATGCTAACAAATAGGGTAATTTTTGACGATAATTATTAAAATTTAATTTCCATTCAATACTGAATTTTAACGAATAATTCGAGATTAGTTTTACCACATTTAGGAAACAAGAGAAGAGAGCGAGAGAGAAGGTTCATAATTGGAAAGTATTAATTGTGATTGTAAGAATAAAGTTCATTTCTAATTATTAGGACAAATTAAAACTTTTAAGAGAAAAATAGTTGTTGATACATATAACTCTTCATATGGCAAATTCAAAAATTTTCAATCAAAATTTCTGAAGGATAGTGATAATTGTCACAATTGGAAGGATAAAATTCAAATGAACTAAACTTGCAAGAGATTCGAGAAGATATAAGAGATGCATGAAGAATTCGTCAATAATTCTTGGCGGTTTCTCATACTGATTTGATGGTTAGAATTAAACATTAAATGTTGATAATGAAGTAATAATCAGAAAATTAATAATATCTCTGAATATAAGAGATAATAATTAGTAACAACTAGCGCTTAGCTAATGGAGGAAGTTAATGCCAGTTATTTATAAAAAATTGAGTGCAAAGTTATTAAATCATTGAATTATCCGTTAGAGCTTATAAAAAAAAAAAATTAGATTCATATATTAAAATTGAACTCTATTAAAATACCACTTTGTCATACAAAAAGAATAGATTAGAGAGTTAACTTCATTTTGTCATTTTCATTATCATTGGAAAAGGAAAATTTGATGAGAATAAGGAAATAAATGTTATAAACAAAATTTGTTGACTAAAGTTTGCAGTGTTAAAGAGGGACATTTTTAAAAATTGCTGATATTCCTCCTATTTTTTTTTTTTTTTTCATTTCACTAGTAAAATGAGGGTAGAGAAGGAGATCGATGTTATTCTTTATTGCTACTCTTCATCTTTTTGCTTTACTTCCAACTAGTGCAAGTTTTATATCAGTTAAATAAATCAATCATTAACTGATATTTCTTCACTTCAATAAAATGACAATTCAAATTTTGTTTAAATTGAACGAAACTATTTCACTCCCTTTTCATTGATATATTAAAGCTTCCATTATCGTCGAATATGGTTGAAATAAGAAGAGAACAAGTTAAGTTTGTTGAAGTATTTGTCTAAGAAATTACGGCGAAAAATTTCCCTTAATTTAACACAAATTTTCTAAATGATTTAAATTAATGAAAATCATTTAGCTAAATGGAATAAATGAAATGGAAAAGTTAGGAAGAAATTATTGAGGTGGAATGAATGAAGAGAAATGATAGAGAATTATGGAAGGAGGTCTCGAATATATTTGATAACTGAATCCGTTAAAGCAATTAGTTTATTTGTTTTTATTTTATTTTTTGGTTGTTTAGTTCCTGGATTTTGCCATTAAGGGTTATTGTTTCTTGTATAGGTTCATCTTGTATTTTTAATATACCTTTTTTATCAGATTTTTTTTTTTGAAGAAAGGTTCTGGGAAAGTTGTATTATATTGAAAAGTTGTAAGAATACTTCTTTTTATAGTTATTGCTGTGTAGGATATTATAGTAAATGTAGATTTAGTTCAATTTATAAACTTTTAGTTTTCAAAACTAACGACTGTATTCTATCTTTAAAATTGTTAAATTTTTTTATTTTGACTTTTAAGTTTTTTGTTGTGTCTTTTATTTTAGTCCTTTTTTTCTGCTCTGTTGCTTTTTGTTTACGTTTTTTGGACTGGGACTGATGAAAAGTTATATTATATGTTTAGGGATTTTATTTATTAGTATATTTCACTGAGTATTCATGTTTGATATTTTTTACTTTATTGTCTTAGTTTTTTTGAGAATGTTTATTCTGGGATTTAATCATTTTTTTTTGAGGGTTTTTTCGTTTGTTTTTTTTATTTCATGTTTCCTATCATATTAGTGTTTTGGCTGCTGTTTTTTTCCAACATTATTTTTCTTGTCTTTTTAGTTATGTTTTTATAATACCAGTACAATCTTTTGTATTATTTTTAATTCTCGATTAAAAGATTTAAAATAATTTTGAGTTTATCGTTTATTTTTGCTGCTTTTTTGTCTTTATTTTAATGTTATTTTTCGAGTTTTGTTAATTTCTGTGTATTGGATTATGTTATTTGGTGGAGAATTTTTGTTATTTATACTTCTTATTTTGTCAGCTTCGAGTGACAGTGATTTTTCTTATTTGCTTAATTACATGTAATTCAGAAGGTTTATAGTTATTAGCGATGTACAATAGATGGACAGAACAAAACGATAATTCACATCAAATGATCGAAATTTCGCCGTACTCGAATTTATCCGTAGGCCTGACAAAAGAATAAAAAAAACACAAATTGATGCTACTACTGATACTATTGAATTCTAGTACTATTAATATCAACTCAGAAATATTTGTCCCTAATACAAATCAGGAAAAAAAGAACTGGTCAGCTAAAAAGTTGCTATATTAGCGGAGTGATGCACAGAAATACGTGTAAACCAAAAGTCAAAAAGACATGAATTCTTCTACAATTCCCAACCTTTTTTGCAAATTTCAAATGATCAGAATCCGAAAAATCCATAGATTACTACGAATTTTTAATCCTTGAAATAGTTTAGCTAACTGATATTTCGAACGTATTATACTGATCTCATATGATTGCATAAAATACATACCTCCTCTTATATGAATGAATACTCCTACAGCTAACCCAATGAATTCCTGACTTTCTGGCTTCGCAGCTTCTCAATAGTTTTTCATTAATTTCAAAGCATTCTAAAAAAGAAAGAAAAGAAATTAAAAAATGTTAGCTGGGATTAAGTATTTTTAGTACTGGAATTAAGTGTTATTGCATATTAGATTTTCACTTAAGTTTTCACCTTAAATTGAAAATTTAATTCTAATATAAATTAAGTAAGCATTAGCTAAGCATATCCTGGTATCTATGATTTTTTGAATGATTTCTGTGTCTATGATTTTTCGAAACACCGATACCTGATTAACAGTTAAGATAAAATTTTTAGTCAAAATTATTATTTAACAAGCTGAATCATAAAAAACAATAAAAATAAAAAGCACATTTGACTTCACAACTTCCTGATGTCACATAAACCTGACTTCACCACAAAAAAAAATATACAATTCAAGAATTTTCGAGGCATTTCACAAAAACTGGAGGAAAAAACGAAATTAGCAAAACTGAAATGTATCATACATTTCGAACAAAGAATTCCACTATTTTAGGAAGAAAATTTATTTCTAGATTTGAATAAAACTGCAAAACCACGATATTCAAAACATTTTATGCTTTATAATTAAAAACAATTGAGAACTGAACAGACTTCTATCATAACCCTTCTGATACATCGAGAATTTATCATTTAAAGACATTGATGTATCAAAAATTAAAAGAATTAGTTACTTCATCTTTGACAAAAATGCACAATTTCTAGTCGATATCAATAACCTCGTTTGATGTAGCAACTTCGACCTTTCGTTCAAAATCATAAGTTTCAGCTAATCTGCGATAATAGTCGCTGGTTTTGCTGATCATCTGAAACTGAAGGCATTCAAAATTCCAAGATTTTAGTATGAATTCTGCGTTTCACAAATCAAATATTTAAGCAGCATAAACTCCTTTGTTGTAATCGCTCAATATGAGAAATGATGAGAGAATTAATCATATGAATTGAAAAAATAATATTAATACCATTACGACAATAAGACTAAAACCTAATGATCAAAATATCTCAAAGAGATGAACGCAATACTGCTGTTTACAGCTTCCCATTCCGACTCATTTCTTTAACTTCCTTTTGTCTCATCTTATGTTATCCAGTTGTTTCCTTTTATATGCTGGAAAACAATCCTAAAACCAAAACTGGAGCGGCAGAGTCCTAAAATTCTACTCCAAAACATCTATGGAACCAGAAAGGTAGCGATTTAACTATAATTTTGAAGACAACATTACAAAATAATGACAAAAAAAAATAAAATAATGATAAAAACATAAGCACAGATGTCAAAGCTCACATCGTCAATTTGCTCTCGCATTTCATAATAGAAAGCTTTCACCATATCCGGCGTCTTACTTTCCAGCACTTCCGCAACAGCATCAAAATCCTTTCCATATCGTTGAAATGCTATTAAAAAAAAGACGTTGGAGAAATTCAAAAAAACTACAAAATATTTCATGCTTAATTTTGCAGATCAGAATATTGTACGCGTGGAAAGAGGAAGCAGTAAAATATTCGCCGCAGTTACTAAACAATAAGAAAACGTTAGCCACTATATACAAATACAAATATTTCTAAATTGTAAGCAGCGTTTGAAGAAAGGAAATATATTTTTGAAATCTGATTTGTTTTTAAAAGAAGTGACACTTACCAAACAAAGCCTGCCACTTTTCTTTGTAGGACCATGATGGAGAACGCCGAGGACGACCAGAAGCTGCAGATGGAAGTCGACTAATTCGATAACGCTCCAAATCTAAAATATTACGAACAATTTAAACAAAATCTTTCCGTTCACTCTATGCTAATTACTTATTCATATCAGCACAGAATTTTAGAACAAAATTTAAAAATTTACCAAAACCAACTTTCATTTAATTCCTTTTCAAATTGCATTCGTAATGTATGTTCCAGTCGTACACAATTTCCTCGTGCAAGCATTTCTTCCCGTTCCAGTTGCCTAAACAGTGAAAATACTAGAAAATTTATACTGAGATCGCCAAGATAGTCTACTTCCACTGTTAAATTGTTCATGGTATTTTAGATCTAGAGACCTACACTCTATCTGGAAGAGACTCACGATGCTATCAAATCATCCCATAATCCATTCAACGATGGGATATCAGATGAAAGAAGCAGAAGCATTTGAAGTGAAAGTTTTTGTCCAAAAGACCAGTTATAAACAAAAACAAATGTAATTTTGTACATGGAAAATTATCAAAAAATACCGAAATAAAGAGTTAAATTAATCCGAAACATTCTAAAAAATCACACGAAAACATGCTTTAAAATCCGTATGTATCGCATTTCTGGTGGTCGAATAACGCTAACAATTTGCAAATCATCGTCCTCCACTTCAGTAACACCTTTCATTGATGATGATGACTGCGCAGTAACCTCTTCCTCAGTTGCAAATTCCACAAATCGTTCCACAACTTCCGCTATACCTAGAATAGCAATAGCTGATCTAATATTTTATCTAGTCAATTGAAATTCTTGCAAGAAAACAAAAATTCTGCAGCATTTTAGATTTTTAAGTCTTAAAGTGCTTCCAAAAAATCACCTTTAGGACATTTAATAGCTTTGTCAGCATTCACATCAAAATTAATTGTTTTCAGGCATAGTCTGTGACGATGATAATTTCTGCAAGATTCATGGATTTACATATATTTTATAAGGAACTCAATATTTCTCTGTATTTCAATTTGCTCAAAATCTTCAAAACAATGTAGATATGTATAAGATGAAAAACAGTTACCAGTACAGAACAAGCTCTTCTAACAAGGACGACTATGAATAAGGATGTAATTCTCATAACGAACATTTTTAAAAAACTTGAATAATTATAAACTAACGGATACCTAAAGTGAATAAAACAGGCGTTGCAAAGTTTCATGTCACCCATCTGGCGCAAATTTGAAATTTGTTCACAATTGTAACATCGAATGCTTTGTTTCTCTATAGCGTCAATATCGCCGTCTTCAGAGCTAAAATTAAAAAGGCTATTTTTATACAACAAGACTAAAAGCCACTTTTCTTTGTTAGTATTAAATCACATATAAATCGTCCAATCATACCACAGTTGAAGTGAAAAACAAAACACGTCAAATGACTTTTGGAAAGAAAGTTCCAGACTGTCTTCTTGTTTTTTCGTCCCTTGGACTACAGTTTGCTAACTTGTTACTGCCCAGTACTGTCGCTATTTGTCAATGTTTGTCCGATGTACATACCCATTACTAATAAATGAAAAATAAGTAGGACAAAAAACAGCTACCTGGATTCGGGATTGTGTTCTTCCAAGTATGTATCAATAATACTTCGAAAATTTAGCTTCTTCTTATTGTCGTAATAGAAGTTGATAATTTCTTTTATTGATTTATGTGGTAACTGAAATTCTTACACAAATTTACGAGTAAACTCCCAGATCTTGCATTAACCATATGCTTCCTTAGTTCTTCAAACTTGAAGTTAATTTCAGCTTGTTCTGAATCGAGATTTTACGTTATTGTACGTCAAGTGACTTTCAGTGTAGAACACAAATCTCTTTTTTCCTCGGAAACGCTTCAGTAAATTATTCTGAATAACTATTATCAGCCATTTGAGCTTCTACTAATATCTTAATAAAGACTCCTAAAAAGAAACTAATAAAGTCAATTAAACCAGATATATTCATTAAATAACGAACCAACTGCTTGATTTTATTAAAATGCTTTCCATATGTTTGTAGTGCTTGCTTGAAAATAGCTGTGTCCTCTTCATTCCATGGCTCTTTTTTGATTCGTCGTTTGGCAAGTTGATGTTTAGCTTCTTCGATATTATAATCTGATGATTGCAAGATAAACATCGCCTGAAATTAAAATTGTTTACAAGACAGTACAACACGTTAATGAAGGAAAAAAAGAGAAGAAAACGAAACATAAATGCTTTCAGTCGTTAAAAGATCAGCTTATTCAAAACGTAGCGTCCTAGTTGATAGCATAACTATACACAGAACCCGTTACTGTTTGTTTATCTTGACATAAAGCTACCTGCTCCTTTGATTCATCTTCTGATTACCTTTAAGCATATGAGTAGTTGTCCAGCAAGACATAGCAGAAGCAGCAATTATACTAACTATTGAACAATAATCTTTATTTGAAATATAGTAGTGAGTTCCGTTCTAACATACAGTAACACAAACATTACGAGATCAATAGATCAATAAGTCAGTGAGAAAATTTTTATGCAATTTGCATACATCAAAGTTACGAAACAAAATATACCCGGTCTTGTTCAATATTGAAGCTTGAAAGTGCAATGGAAAGGTAGTCGTTAATGTCAGCAACTTCCAAGAGATCTGTCGGTCGCCAAACGCAAGTTTCACGTTCTGTATCATCGTAATAATCATCTTCCATTGTCCAGTCTTGCACTGGACATTGATAGTCAACACCTTCACGAATTTCAAGATTTGTCGGTAGATGGAATGCTGCGTGATCTAAAAAATGCACATCACATTCTATTTTTATTTTAAATTACTTCAAAAATCCATATCTTAGAATAGCCAGAATTTCAAAACTAGAACACATTACCTGCACCATAAAAGGGCACGCTTCTGTTGCAGTGGGAAGGGCCAGGTGCATCTTCCTCCATCACTACCATGTCTTCATCGTCCCCGCTACTTCGTGGTGTACGTTGAAGTCCTGCCTGATCACTGTTTTCTTCATCTATGATGTTCTCATCACCACCATCGACTTCGTCGTTATCCTAGAAATAAAAAATGAATTCTAATCTCATCTTCGATTTATATTTGCAGCCATGATATACTAAATCATAAACACAAATGTTTATGACTTGCACATCACTAAATTATGACTCGATGAAGACTAAAAAAGTGTCGATTTTACCTCAAAGAGCTAAGAGAGAGCTTTTTTTATGGAAATGAGAGTTAGTTATGAAAAAGTCAAACAATCGAGGTGTAAATGTTACAAAAAGAGAATTACGTGGAAAGAAATTTATTTAGTCAACAAGGAAAATAAGTTAATAAAAGCAAGCATATCACTTGGCTGTCATAACGAAAAAGGGACTTTAAGTAATCAAGTGGAAAAAAGGAATGATCAAACTGAGAATCGCCTAAGAGATATTTATCAGATTAAAAGATATAAATGTGACCAACCTGCCTCGATAATTGCTCTGACCCTTCCTTAACTTCTTGACCGATATCAAACTTAACTTTCGTATCACCATTAGATTTCATCTCCAAATTGGTAGTTCTTTGATACTTCCAGGTACTGGAGAACCGTCTTCTACAAGCCAGTGTCCAACTGGTATATCAACCTGAAAAACAACAGTATTTTGTTATTACACAAGCATTTCGCTATATTTTCTATCTTAAACTCAGAATCGAATAAAATCACTTCAAAAACTGAACACGCCAAAATCTTTTGAAGCACTTTCCGATCTTTACTGGAATGAGCACTGCCTGATTTGCAAAAGAGAAAAAACTATCCAATATACTGCAGTGTAATCACTGATTTAATTCTGAATGCAATGTAAATGTCCAGAAAAGTTATATCACAACAACGCACAGAATTCGTTGAACGACTAATGCAAAGATTCAAATCGTCGACAGCTTACCGACCACATTGAACGGATGACATTCATAAGGCTTAGGCTTTTTCATTGTTAGCAAAGTGACGCGACTTGTAATGAATGACGTGTAAGAATCTAATAATTTACCATAGATATATTTACATCAATTTATTCTTTTCTGTCCCAATCTACAGTGTAGTGTTTATGGCACTCTGTCGTGGAACACGTTAGGATATTCTAATTTATAATAAGAAATACAAGGGAATGATCGTTGTTAGTAAATAACCATTTTAGGTTATAAATAGTTCTGAAGAGTAGCTACTACGAGTACGACGCAACTGAAATGCATGACCAGCTGAAAAGACAGCTGGGAAGGAAGTAGAACTACACCATTTAAGTTAAATATAAACGAGACTTGAAGACTGACCTCAACTCAATC
Organism: Wuchereria bancrofti; assembly: GCA_005281725.1. Taxonomy (NCBI): domain Eukaryota; kingdom Metazoa; phylum Nematoda; class Chromadorea; order Rhabditida; family Onchocercidae; genus Wuchereria; species Wuchereria bancrofti. The sequence continues at coordinate 3,255,789 of SSBO01000009.1, read as the reverse complement.
CATCCACTGACCTCTTCCTGACCAATAGCCATTACTCAAAATTCTTAAGATCGATTACACAGCACTTCGCTTTCGGCACCTAGGCATTCCGTAACCGGAATTGGAGAAACCGGTAAATAATTGAAATGTTCGAGGTAATGCGACGTTAGGAAAGAAGTGGAAGAGAGTGTTCAAATTGCGAGATACGATAGAGACTGATAGGAATGGATAGTGATCGAGAGTAGGTTTCGTTATTCTGGGTGACCCGGGAAATATTAAATGTAGGAATTTGGGTGGGTTTGATCAGTCTTCCAGAAAATGATCACAAAACATCTGTAATGGGAAGAATAGGACTCTCCTGCAATGCTTGAATGATTCGTTCTATCCCGTTATATTCCTTTTTCTGCTGTTAAGGTAACCTATTTGTACCGTAAGAATTTTACAAAATTAAATTAGGCTAACAGAAAATAGCTTCAAAATCATCCGATTAACCCACTAAGTAAAACAGATATTGAAGTTGAAATGATTTAAATAAGTGTTAACATTTCAATGATTTAGTTATTAGCATTTCATTTCAATAATATAAATTATTAATGCATGAAATATTTATATCTATTGATTTGAACGATGAGAGCTGATATTACGTTATCATCATTCTCCTTTATCGTTATCAAACACTAATTGTCATCTATTATCAGTTTTAATTTTAAATGCTTCTTATTGGTCGAGTTTTTTTCTCTCACTCCTTCAAAAAATTTTTTAGTTTGCTAATGTGAATGTTTTTTTTTTAATTAAAATTTGTTTCAAACCAAGCATTGATCGAAATATATCATTAATAATTTCTTGTTACTTTTCCTTGTTGAATCCATTCATTTTGTGTTATTATTCAATCTCCTCTTAGCAAATTAATTAATTAAGTATCAATTTAATTTGAATTTAATCTAAAACAATCACCAAAAGAGTGGAACGGTTTTCGTTAATTTCGAAAAATGAAATTTAACATTTATAACAAAATTTAACAAAGGAATGTTGCACACACACACACAGATACACATTTATTATACATGCGTACTTTTTTGCACTCTTTCAAGGCCGTTTAATTTTTTTAATTTTAGGCCCTCAGGGTTTTAGTGATTTCAAACAAAAGAAAAAGAAGAGTTAAGGAAACAAAGGCATGTACGAAGATGTACCAGCATAGTGATACAATGTAATGAATTTGATGCCGGACAACTTGGCGTTAAAAATGATTGATAATAGTAATGAGCCCATTTAGGAAAAACATTTTATTAATATGAAAATAAAACTTAAAAGTTTAGATTCGCACATTGCTATAATTTGATCTGAATCCATTCATTCTATTTCAGTCATTTGAAATCATTTTCAATATTAATTTAACTACTGGCATCATATGATTTTTCCTGGAAACTGATGGAATTGCACTATCTTCAAAAGATATTTATGTAACGAATGAATTATTGAGCAGTTCTGATTCAGTTCTTAAAATGTTCATAGTTTATTATTAGAACTATTAGAAATGCCATTTCTGTCATGCTTGACTTTCTGACTCAATTCTGATTGCGAAATGAGGGACGAAAGGATGTTCTAAATCTTAATGATCCAATGATCCATATATTCTCAAATGCGATATTTAATTCGTATTTTGCTTTATTAAGATCGATTACGCGTTAACATAATAGCTTTATTATTTAAACATAGGTTTAACATTTTTAGAAATTTCATCAGCAAATTTCTTACAAATTACTTAAAACAGATAAAATGGTAATGCTTCACTCGCTGAACAAAAACTAGCGATGACTTGGAATATTACAAAAATGATTTTAACTTATAACTTTTTGAAAATTTTAAGATACTTTTGTCTTATCTGAACTCAATTTTTCAATGTGTATGATAAGTTCCAATTGATAAAAACTATATCAGTCATTGTTGGATGCTAATATTTCAATGTTCTAACGATTACAATGTGTTTCGCTGCATTTTCAACCGCACATTTGCTGATTTTTCTGATGTGTTAATACAATTTCAGTGTTATTTCATCAACGTTTGTAAATTGAAACATGTTTAACAACTTTTTCTTCATCTTCTTTTCCAGTAATCTTATCAGAACTACCATATTTTGATGATGGAAGAGCTATGACGAATAAAAACACGAATTTTATTAAAAATTTAACCTGAAATTTCCACTTTTGTCTTTTTACAAACAAACTTATTGCTGAAATGCTCGTTTATCTCTGGGATTTTTTTCACTGGTTTTTTTTGTGGGTCATCTTGTGTTGCAGCTGTAATGTCACATACCGCCTTTCATTTCTAACTACTCATTCCTTTCATCCCTCTCTCTATTAGTTGGTGAACAGATGGGAGGTTATTATAGTTGACACACGGAGAACTTGATGCGCAGAAATGGAGACACGGATCGGTCGACTACGGACGACAATCTTGGATGCTCCAGAAGAATCAGGCATATCGCCGCAGCATCATGCTACTACTACCATCGACGCAACTTCTATTACCAATACTGCGAATTCTTCGGCTACTGAAACTTCCCATATCATTTACCGCTCTTTTGCTCATAATATTTCTAATACTGTATGTTCCATTTACCAGTGCCAGACATCACAAAATTCATTTTGGAAACCTGTGCAAAGAGCCTACTGATTTGGTATGTTCAACATGTTATCATTGTCTTAACTAAATCTAATCTAAACTTTGCTTAAATTTTTTAATTATTTTAACAGGCCTTTTAACTTTCAAATTAATATGTGCTCTCCCAAATTACTTCAAAATTGCATCATCAGTTTATTAAATACAAAAGTATATCATTTGTGCAAAATGCAGCAGGGTTAATTGTGTTCATACTTGCTAAATGCATTTAGAATTTTTTGGAACTTACATTTTGTGGAAGTACCAAAAATTAAAACACTTCACTAAAATTTAACTTTAAGGAATGAGCGGATGTATATTTTATTTCTACAATTTATAAATCTCATTATCTCTAAAAATGAGCTATACAAAGAAAATAACATCCAAATAATAATTGCATAAATGGATAATTAATTATGTCATAAGATTTTTGAAGGGGAAGAGGAAGATGTAAGGTGACAGTTAAGATGGTCATTGTTAATTATTTAACTAAAATCAAATAAACAAGAGAAAAATCATTTCAAATTTCGAACAATTTGCTCTCATTGCTAATTTCTTGCGTCAAATATGGGTCAGCTGATAAAAATGAGTCTGCGCTTTGGATTATTTGAAAAAAAAAGTGGATCACAAGCAGAAGCTCTTCCTGTATTTGAAGTCCTCTTATTTCTATTCCATCTATTTTCCTGTGACCTTTTTGTTCACACATATGTAATTACTTTTACAATCCACCGTAAGATTCTTTACAAAATTAGTTCGTCAATTTGTGAATATCAACAAATTCAACATTTTCAGAATGATTATTCCGAATAACTATGATTACTTTGTAAGGCCGAAGTACTAATGGAATTTACATTATTATAGAGATTATTCTTACATTGATAATAATACTGGATAACTCGATAAACTAAAAATTATAGCAATCATAATTGTAACTGAAATTAAAAATTAAAAGCTTAGTAAAGTTTGCGAATTTTTAGAATTGGAGGTTATTTCGATGGTTTGCTGAAACTTCCGAATCAGAAATTCTGGAAATTGGTGATGAAGACTGGAATCCACCAGTGCCAGAATCGAGCTTTTGTAATGCCAAACCAATAACAGGCATTAATTCTACAACAATGCAACGATCTCTATGTCCATGGCAGTGGAAGTTTGTTTCTAAATTCTAAATTAGGTTACGAAAACACACCTTCCATGGTTTTCCTCTTCTCTTCTCTGGAAAAATTACTAAGCAAGAAACAACAAATATTGATTCTTTTTAAAATTAGCAAGATGGTGACAAATGTGATTGAAAATGAAATGTTGCTAACCAATCCGACTTTTAACGAATACTTTTAATCACTTTAAAATTGAATTTTTACTTTGAAGTGACGAATAAAGCCTAAGTATAATTGATTGATTCTTAACGGATCATTCGTCTACTAAATTGCTTTAAAAATACTTTTAGTATTTACTAATAAGTCATTTGACTTAAATTCAGTTCTTAATTTCATAAAATCAGTTTTGAACTCTTCGGAAAACTTTATATTATTTTTTGTCGTAGCGCTATTAAGAACTTTGAATTATTCTTATAAAATACTTTTAGTATTTACTAATAGAATTTTAGAGTTGTATATTTTGATCAAAATAATAGAATATTTAACAATTCTTAAACAGATGAATCTCTGAAGATGTAGAACGTCTGGGAGATGGTAATTCAACTCTCTTTATTCATCTATTCGATAAATATTAACCTTCCAGTAAGAAATAAATCATTGTTTTCTACGAATTTTACGAAATAAATCATTGTTCTGAAATATTTTTTAAATTTTAGATTGAATCATGATGAAAGTCGTGAGCCAAAGATAATTTCTGAAGCACACTGTTTATGTCGTCGTAGTCGTGGAACCTCAGGCTCGTTTTGTATGCCAATTAAAAGGCAGGTAAAGGTTATTAATATTTTTTGCAGTTGTTCTCTAAAGTTTTTGAGCAATAATCTATAAATGATAGACACAAGAAGAATACGAATCATGTTGCTACCCGGAAAAATGGTTTTGAATTTTTTTTTTCCGACAAAACCATAGTTCTGAAAATGTCGGAAAACCCAAATAATCTTTGAGAATTTTGGAAATTTGCGATTTTTTTCCAGGTAGCTGTATTAAAACGGATTCGATGTGATCCGACAACAGGCTACTACGAATACACTCGGGCACTCCAAACCGTAACTGTAGGATGTCATTCAGTACTTCCAAGAAGTCAAAAAGCCAGTCCTTTGGCAAAATTGTATAGAAAAACTAATACTGTTGAAATTTAATAAATTTATGTTTTTTTACTATCATTAGCGGTGAAGCTTATCAATGTACTTCATCGGATGGAGATTGATCTTAGCTGGCGTAATCCTAAAGAACAACGAAGATTAAAACTAAGCTTTCATGTTCGAGTGTGAAGATGAAATTGAAAGAATATAATTTCGAAACATTTCCTAATTTCTGGATAATTTTGCAGTAGTCATTTCTAGTCAAAGCAGTTACTCGTACTATGCTATTTGATATTTCACTCATATTAATTTCCTGCACTTTTCTTTCATTTAATAAAGATAAATGGCACTTCTTGTTGATTGTAATACGTAAATGATGAAGTGGTTTTCAAACACTACAACTTAATTCGAAATAAATCCAAATTCACCTATCTCAAGATGTCCTAATGCTAAACCAAGTCGATTTAAAGTAAAGTGCTAATAAAGCACCATCTGCTAATTGTTAAAAGTGATGTAAAATTTCCAAATGCACTTGTAAACCATGTGATAATCCACATACAGAAAGTGTTCACATTCCTAAAAACATAAATTTCAGATGAATTAATAAAAGTCTACTAAAATTCAAACATCTGTGTTCATTTCCTGATTATTAACGATGTGTTCTTACGTACCATGAAACGAATGAATTCAGAACAAAATGTTTATTTTACATTGAAATGAACTCATATATTCCACACAGCCAAAACGAAAAAAAAAGAATCAAAAAATCTCCCTTTCCTCACAAAATCAATGAATCGTACTATCTGACACACCTTCATGTTCGAGAGAAATATAACGGTAAAATTTGAAAAAAAAGCTAAAATCCTAAGTTGGGAAATAAAATCTTGAGTTGCAAAACATCTGGCACTGGCACGAGAATATGGAAATAAAGAATGAAAAGAAAAACGCAAAGGTAACTAAAAGTAACCAAGAATCATAAAAATTTCTCATTTTTGAGAAAATAAGGCTGAACTTCTATTTTAAACCAGTGATTTCGAAAAACAAAAGACTATCAAAAAAACCTACTATCGATAAAAAACCTTTCCAAAATTTGATTTATCCAAATAATAAATTTCCTATATATTTCAGATTTTTATAGAAATATGGGACATAATATGTCAGATTCACTATTCTAACTTAAAATTGAAGACGTATTAATGACGCCTACCCAAGCACCTTATGCACATGCATCAAAATAGTATAACAATACCAATAAATGTTTCCACATAAAATATAATCTAAATGTATGATATACAGAAATATGTTCCATTTCATCAAGCCAGAAAACAAAAAAGTTGATATCCAAATAGGCCATGCAAATAATATGTGCATCATGTGCTTTTTGAGAATTAAAATTCAAAGATGGGTTTCAGGATGAAAAGTTTGGGACGGGAAATAGCAACAATAAGGAGAAAAATAGATCAACACAGCTGAAGACAGAAGCTTTAGTAGTTGAAAATATTTAATAGCATTAACTAACAAATTGACCAGCTACTGATTTTCGGTTTGCATTTGAAGTTTATTTTGCTAAATGGTAGGAACTGTGCGCTTTCCAAAAGATGGTACTTTCTGACATTCAGCCGAAACATAACTTCTTGAGATCAAAGTTTTCGTCATGAAGTAGAAAACTATCCAATAAACAAAGATCTGATTGGATAAAAAGGTGCCAGCAATGTAATTTTTTCGAATTATGCAGAAAAAAGATTTTCAAAAAAGTGATAAAAAAACAGATACCGATGTATTCTAATAATTATAAAACGCATAATTTTCTGCAAACTGTACGAACTTCCTCTAGACTTTTTTCGAACCTATAAAAACAAATTACTCATTTCAAAATTTCTAGCAGCTTATAAAAAACAGCAATTTCCGTTTAGATATGGTTCTAAAACAGAATACCCTGCATCTTAATTAGAAAAATTATTTTTACTCCACAATTAAAAACCATTACATCAGACTCCTAAATATATCAAGTATCGAAATCCAAAGTTAACCGTATATTTTCTTATAAACTGCTAGTAGTACAAATCCGATAATTGCTATCATTTGTAAATAAAGTTAGCTCTTTTTCTAGATTTGATCTACTTGTCATACATTTAAAATGAATTAAAAAAAAAAAAAAACAGCAATTTCATCAATCAATATTTAAAACTCTAAAAGAATGGCCACAAGTAATTTCTGAAATGGACAAAGTACCCTCTTTTTTTTCTTTAATAGTAAGATTCGCAAATGCTGGCAGTCACCTGTTCTTTGAAGATTTAATAAATTGTGTTACGCGCTCTATCTCACCAACTTCTCCCTCATCAATTTTAACCAACCGAACATATGCAAAATCTTCATGAATTTTTGAACACACAACAAACAAACTTTCCTCAAACATCCTACCTTCCCAAATTGCACAAAGCACTTATACAATCAAACAGAAAAAGAAAATTTAAAAAAAAAATAATTGACATGTTCACATTTGCTCACAGCTAATACGACAAAGGTAGTGGAAAACATCTCAAAAAATGTCACGCAAAATATTTCTACAACCAGTGTGCACCTAGTAATGAAGATAAAAAACTTCATGTGATCCCATGTCGACATCATTTAACACCAACAGTTCCACAGGATTTGATTTTGTTTAGCATGAAGATGTAGATCGTTACAGCACTGTTACGTATATCTAAACTGTTGAACGCATCAATCACAGTCTTAATCACATACAATTTACAAATGTTTTTATATTGTTAGTTCACAAAACAGCTTCAATCAAGCAACAGGGTAACACAAATATCTATAATGAGCTTAACACAAATACTTATGAATCAGGTTTTCCAATCTACTTCTCTATTAAAAAAAATCTTTAATCACAACCTTTGAAAAAAGAAAAATTTTTGAGAAATCAAGTTCTTCCGGGTGAAGATGAAGCCGAATGAATTTTCTCATTCTTTGCTTCACATTCCGCCAAAATGCTATCAATAAATGATCGTGCCGCATGGATGCTGACACCTGCCGGACATGCCTGTGTCACTTCCCCACCTAACTCACGCATTATAAATTCTGCATCCAAATGTGATTGCTTTCCATGATCCTCAAGAATTTCTGAAAATAAACTTCTACGAGTTTCAGATTATCAAAATGATCCAAAAATTATAATTATAAGTAGATGATATATTTTGCTGCTATTAACCATTCATCATCAATCTGTATTTTTAATTAATACATTTAATAATCCAGCCTCATTCACTGAAATTCCACTTCATACTATACTTGCTACTATTTCATTTATTCCATTGTAATCTACAGTTCGCTGCTTGCTAAAAACGTCAAAAGCGCTAGAAGGGTAACCAGTTTAAATAAAGTAATAAAATTCATTTTATATAAAATACAGTTTCAAAAAAGAACCCTGCACTCGTTCAAAAATCTTTTGTTTCCATCCCTCTTCTTTTTTGACTGCTTCTTGATCAACTTTCGGTGCTGCATCAAAACATACAAGTATAATAGTCATGTTATCCCGTGAGCCTTTCGATAAACAAGCATCCAGCACCTGGAAAGAAATCCACCAATATAAACTTTTGATCTTTGTAACATATCAAAACTATTAACGAAACAATTCCATCCATTTATAGTTTTCGATCATCTTACAGGCAAAAATTTCAACAGAAACTGTAGTAAGCAGAAACCATTAGTCGTATTGTAACATTCTTAATAAGCTACCTTTTCCAAATGATTTTAGAAAACCTTGGATCTCCACATCACTCCAAAAGTAAGAAAGCTAAATGAAAGAGTTAAATTTAATATGAATTAGACCCGAAATATTCCGAGATTATATCACACAGTACTATTTCCTCAAATGTGTCATAATTGATAACTGCTCCTTTTCTTTCCTTCCTCCTAAAAAGAAAAAAAAAACCTGGTTTGCAACACTGGAGAGATCACTGGTTACAAGAAGACGCGATTCTACGAAACTACAAATCTCGGCATTTTCCATAACATCATAAACTCCATCACATGCAAGTAACAAGAACTCATCTACCTTCTGAAATAATTTACCTACACATAAAGCATCTCCTATTTCTGTTCTGAAGTTATTGATTTTGATACTCATAAGGCGAAAATAAACCAATTGAGCAAAATAAGAATGTTAAGCAAGAAAAAGTGAACGAAATCCTAAGAAATAAAAAAAAATGTGGTATGCCTCCCGTTGATGGTACAGCTGTACGCTAGATACGATTAACAACTTTTTAAATTGCATTCTCCAAACTTTAACATTATTTATTTTCCGTTAATTATACCATTAGTAGAATTAGAACTATTAGAAAAATATAGCAGCAGTTTTCGTCCTCGTCATTACCTAAATAGACTATCCTTACCGGATCTCTTACAATCGTATAGATATCTGGTTCCGGACTGACCAACTGTTTCGTTGCATCCAAACCTGGAACAGCTTTGTATTCAAAGTCGCCAAGAGCTCGAGATACCGCCAAGCTACCATTGACACGCTGGATCATCACAGAACCACCAGCATTCACGATACGATCACGTTCTTTTGGAAGAAACGGTTTGTGATCTTCGGTACCAAACGCTGCTTGATCTTTCCGTGCCAGTACGGCACGAGAATCGCCTGCATATTCATAAAATATAAAAAAATCCCTAAGAAAGCATATATAACCTATGAAAAACTCAACTTATGATTTATAATTAAGTAAACTTACGACAAGTTTAAACTAATAAAAGTTGCTCTTTACAACAGTAGAGAGAAGGCAGCAAACAGTTCTTCTAACAATCAACACAAAACGCTAAATTTGAAATCAGTTTCTCAGTGTTTATAAATGTCTAGCACGTGAAGAAAAATGTAATGAAAAATGTAAAAAATGTAGTGAGGAGATAAAATACTACATTCCATTTCATAAAACGAATACTTCCTACCACAGAAACTTTAGTTATAAATTAATATAAATTTACAGCATACTGCATAATTTCAATATGCTGAATAGCAAAAACAGGGATGTTAATCGATGGGATATATTTTCTATTTACACTGTCAAATCAACAATCTTCTGAAATCAGAAAAGCAGCAGAAAATGTTTCAAATCTATAAAGCACACCAAGATTCGCGAGAACTATGTGCGACGGGGTCACAATAGCGCATATAGCAGTAGTACCGCTGCGCTCATTGTCCTCATCAGTCTCATGTCGTTCTCGTAGTTTAGCATCCAAGGTTAAAAATCCTTCTTTAATACCTTCTTCGAGAAGTGATAATGCTGCTGCATCCATTACTCCCGATGAATGGTTTAGCTTTTGCACTATCTGAATTTATTGAAAAGTATTTAATTCGCAATTTGCAAAGTACCGAGGTAGTTTTAACTTTCTGGAGGAAGAATTCCTTCCAAAACAAAAGAACGTCACAACTACTTTTTAAGAAAAAAAAACATTTTTAATTCCCAATATCTCAACTAAAAAAAACTATCTCAACCAAACTCTAAATTACCATCACTGAATGGTTAAAAGTGCAGGTAGAATTTTTTTGAAAAAAAAATGAGGCAAAAACAAAAACCTGTGCGAACTGTGATGTAGCAAGCAATGTTTTTAGCAAATTTTCAGCCGAATGTTGAGCAGCTTTATTCCCGGCATGTCCATCAAAAACAGCATAGAACGACCAATTAAGAAATGGTGGCTCTGAAGACATTGAAATTTCGACAACATGAGCATCTTCCATATCGATACGCCAACCCTGCATCGATGCTACTGCATACCGAGTGCCCTACAATAGAAATTGGAAAATTTTTTTCAGCTGAGGATGATATAGTGCAAAGCATAAGGCTTCACCTTTTTAATGGACTGATGTATTTTATAAAACACGAGAAAGGTGGCTCCGAAGACATTAAAATTTCACGAGATAGAAAGAATATCTAGCACTGCAGTGTGATGAATAATGATAACTGTCATTACAAGAAATTGTGATTAAATGTTACAAACATCAACAATATTTACTAGAAATTGTGCAAAATACAAAATCCAAGAGAGTCATTCCACCCTGAAATAACATGGTAATCGAGATAACTTAATAAAATGAATGAGACGAATTAAAGGGTTTGAATACTCTTACAAAATCAGAGTCTTATACCGTAATTCGAAAAAAAAGACTGATATTTTAAATTTCGATGAAAAGAATGATCATTAAGCTTACGTGAGCCACGCCCTGGTCATTATTCTTGTCAGTTTTCGGCTTATCAAGAAAAGCGCCCATTGAATTTTGTCGTATAAAAGTAGCCGTAGTGTTGAAAATAAATTCGTCAACAGTCGCTACCTCCAAAGTACCGTATAATAGCAGCAACCATAACCGGAATCGAAATTCTAGTTTCTCTTCAAATTTGCTGTATTAAAACAATTGCAAGTATCTCTAATGCGCTACTATAACGTTGTTATACTGCAAACAATTACCAATTTCTCATTAACTAAAATCGTAAGCAGCCCATAACTCGATGATATTTATAAGGTTTAACTAACAATAACGATCAATGACAACGAGGCATTGTAAATTCAGTTTTAAGCAATACTTCTCGTCATGCAAAGCTAAATCACAAATGTGAGCTAAAATATTGGTAGATTGTCAAAAGAAGAAAAATCAATGCTAAAATTTTCTCAATATGAAAGACTTGCCAACAAACATTTCAACATACATTCACACTCGCATTGCTTGTTTTTACCATACCATTCAGAATGAATTCACTTCGACGAAATGTTTTTCCTCTCTTACATAGCATTTCATCATAAAATCCATTACGCATAATTTATGCAAAATCCAAAGTCAAAACAAATTATCCTACGATCAAATATGCAAATTACATCAGTTGATATGTGTTTAAGCTGATATAATATGAGACACTGAAAGCAACCATTAACTCATAAGTATTACGTCCAAAGTAATTCGAAAAGCAAAAGATGAGTGGAAATGATACCATGATCTACTATCAGTAAGTTAAGAAAGTGATTATTCACTTCTACGGAATATCTTCTAAGAATAGAGACATCTTCCCGCTAATCATAATGAATGCAATGGGAATGTATGAAGATAACTCGTGCAAAAACATATTATGGAGAGACCAGTAATTTCACAGTAGCCTTTGCAGATTACATGAACTCATTATCATCTATCGAGTCTTGTACCGACCAGCACGCAATTTACGTGTTTCCTGAATAAAGCCGTTCTTAAGAAAAGTCTGAGGGCAGAGGAAGAAGGCTGGGAAGGTGCTTGTTGAAGAGATCGGAATGGGAGAGGAAAGGGTGACGCATTCGGCACTAGAATTGAAAGTGTCGGATAAAGTGTTGTGAGAGAGATGAGATGGAATAGAGCATTAATTGGGGGAGCGTTGATGAGTGATAAGAATTGCAAGATATTATTATGTTTAGAAGGAGTGAGAAAACAATTCAACAATAACAAGTGACAGTTATGATAAGCGAAACAGTCAGTATCTGAGCAAAATTAGAAATATTTCTTTTAGCGTCCCTAAAATTCAAATTGAATTTAACAAAGTTGGGTAATGTTTTAAGGTTCTACAAATTATAAAAGGTAATTTGGACGATTTTTTTTCGTTCGATTTTGAACATTTTCTTCTTATATGTTGATGACACGGAAAAGAAGAGCTAGCATTTGAAATTCAATTAAACTGTAACCGGGAACATGATTGCTGCTAGAAACATGATAAACTGGCATTTAGTGATCAAGAAAAACTAAATGAATTAATTAGCCTTATCGAGATAGCAGATGAATAATGAAAATATGTTCCATTTCCCCTTGTTCGATTTTAGATTTAAGACTTTTCCTTTGAAAATTTACTGCCAGTTTTAGTACTACTCAGATAATCTACCATAGCATTAAAATAACGAAATTTATGCTTCCCTCTCCATTTACAACTACCTATTATCGCATTTGCAGAGAGATGTGGATGCATTCTTTCGAGTTACTTTTAGACAAATGTGTCAATCCTATATGAACTAAAACCTAACATATGTCTTAAAATCTCATCATATCTGAGTACTTTTTTTTAGTTTTCCCTAATTTCCAATATTTAAATTAAGTTTTATCCTAAAATTTTGAAATTCGAGAAGTTTGTGAATCGCTGGACAATGAAATCACTAGTTGCGAGTTAGGGAGATGCCGAAGTGGAATGGCAAAAACCGCACTTATGTGTATGTGTGTGTGTATGTATGATGTGTGTGTGTGTGTGTATGTATGATGTGTGCGTGATTTGTGTGTGAATGACGTAATGCCATTGTACCACGTGGGATGACGAAATGGAAAGAGAGAGAAGGTACTCTCATCTTGTAATCTCTTTCCTTTCAAATGTGGATGTCTTTTTTCTTCTCGGGGAAATTCTCATCTCTTTGGTATAAATTCGTCATTTCTAATCCAAATGCGGCGAAATTGATGTGTTGACATATAGTTGTGATAAAATACCATAAGAAGTATATATCTTGTGGTTTCTATTTTCATTTGTCATTTCCTTGCAATTTGCGCTCAAATGTTATTTCTCTGCCTTTTGAAACAAACATCTTAGCTTTAATTGCAGTAGCAGATCATTTCAGCTTTTGTTTTCACTGGTATGAGTGCTGAAGGTAGTTCATTTGTGGTAGAATCAGCTAAAGTCCATTGTTAAAAGTTGACAGATTTCATAGTACCCTTCCTTCCCGAACATTTTTGTGGTATCCATTTGGGTAGCAACTAGTGACGCTTAAGATTTTTCTAATATAACCCGTCCTTATGTTTTACTTATTTCAAAAAATGATTTTTAGGTTAAATGAACTGCTTAGAGGCAGATAACAGTCATTTATTACTTTGTGTTACTAATGCTAAATTTGTCAGTTTTAGTGTTTTTTTTTTTCTTTTTTTTGCAGTATAATTCATCTTTTTGTCTATTAAATTTAAGCTGTTTCTAATTCGTCTTTTTGCGATATTTAGTGTAACGTCACTAAGGATGAATAAATGTTAATTTTAGTAGTGGTAACTAAAGTTAGTGGCCAAATTTGGTTATTGATGATATTCTCTCTTAAGGGATTTAGGTTCAAAATGCGAGATCAATCTTTTCCCATGCATTTCACTACAGACTCGTGTTCTGTAGTTAAGGTTGTATTGGAGTAACCAAGATCAAGTATGCTGATAATATTACATAGTTTTGATTACAGTAATAGCTTTTAAGTAATGATTTTGAGTGACTATAGTTAGTTCTCTATCTTTTCTGGCTTTTCTAACATTGGCAATTAAACCGAAATCAAATTAGCCCATTTTTTTTAATATTTTATCGCTTAGTTGCTAGATGCTTTTGCTTATTTTCTATCAGACTTAAAGTTGATTATCGGAGTTATGAGATTTCAAAAACTCCATATGTAAGAGATTATTGATGTTTAGGATTTCTTGGCTTGTTTAAATAAAAGGAACTCGACTCTTTTTAATTCCTTATACTATCGCATAAATATTCGATGATCTTCTTCCTAACTTATTTAAATGTAACAAGCGGTTATCATTTCGATATTTTAATACTGCGTCAATCTATGTCGTAAATAGAGTGGTGCAGGGCAAAAATTTCATCAAGTTTAATATACTGAAGAAATACTGAATAATTACTGCAACAGTCATTCTCCTGCAAAATTTTCAATCCATATTATGCCAAGGACTGAGCAAATAAATGCATATTTACACAGATTCTCGAACGAGAGAAAAATTCAGCAGACTTTAATTCAGCCTGAATTTTGAAAGAAGGATCTTTAATTGAAAGGAATAAAAGTTTGAAGATAGTGAAAAAGTAGAAATACTGACCTACTCTGTAAAAAAGTCACGATGATAAATCAGAGAAGAACTATTCCATTATAAGATAGTAAGAAATGGCTAATCTCTTGGATACAAAGTGAGAATATTGCATCATATACCGTATGCTAAACTTATAATCTAAAAACTAGCAAATTTTGGTGGACAAAAGATTATTATTCGTTTAATTTCATGCATCCGTATGGTACATAAAGGTCTTCGACAAGCTACCATAATATCATAAGAATCACAGGTAGCTAACAACAAACTACCACCAAATTTAATAATTTCATTTCTTCTGTTCATATTCGCTTGACTATTTTTAAGTCCATTTTTGATAAGTCACTTGATCATCTCTATAACTCTTTCTCAACGTTTAGTTGTAACATCCAGCTTTCAGTGTTTCAATTTAATAAAAGAAACTCAAAATTCTAAATGAATCACATCAATTCATTTCGAGTTATTCAATTCTTCAACCTCTAAGGTTGCTTTATTCATTACGCAAGTAAATCATAAGCTTATTAGGCTGAGCTCTTATGCTCTATGTTATCATTTTTCAAATAATACTTGAATGATACTAATAATCGTCAAATTTGAACAATCAAAAATAAAGAAAAAGACGTCTAGCGAGAAGAATAAGTATTGTATCTCCCTAGTCGATGCACGAAGTGCTAAAACATTTCACTGATATTACATATTACTATTTCACTTATATTATTTATCACAATTTAATTCAAAATCCATTTCAAATACAACTTTACTAAAAGTATCTAATGATTATTTATTCACTTTATACACATACATATGTACACTTTTCAGTGAACCATTGGACAATTAAAGTATGAGGTATGATTGTTAATGTATAAACTAAGGGACAGAACTATCGAGTAAGCATTTCGTAGTGGACTAATTCCCAGTCATTGAAAAGTACTTCAATCGAATAACTTTGGAATTTTGTCTAATGCTGTATTTCTGCTTTGACAGTCAGATGGGACTTGTATCACGGGGAATATTAATTCACTGGTATGAAAATCTGGCAATAGGGGTAGCCAGATTATTTCATAAATCCAGTGGCTTTAGTTATCCAGATTGCAAGAAATAAATTCGAAAAATTTCAACAACTTCATGAACACAATTTCGTCTAATTAATTTTATAATTTTTAACCGCTGAATTTACATTTTAACTAGTAATAAATTTTGTGTCCGAAAGTGTTTAATGAAATAAATCATTAAAGAGGAAAAAGTCTGGTTTTAAAGCTAACATTGAAGACTAGGAATTGGAATACTTTCTCTGCTAGCCATCTTGCAAACATTAAGGCTTAAAATTAGTTAACAATATAAGTTGCAATCAAAAAAGCTATTGAAGATATAATGGTTGACAAAGTGATAAAAAGTTACAAAATAAAATAATATCTATGATAATAACTTGATACCTGTAAATGATACTACAAGATCATTAACTGAAAATTCATAAAAACCCATATATCTCAATAAATAAATTAATTATTAATGATTAATTTACGAATCGTAGCACAAGTGATTCTTCAATCACTACAACTAGGAATAAAGTAAATTCCAGAATACGGAACTTATTTTATCCTAACTTATCCGTTCATAAATCCAAAAAATTCCCACATTATCTTGAAAGGAGTCCGAAGTACTCCATATACTGTGCAATATTTTAATATAGCATGAGAAAAAGCAATAGCTCCAATAATTATCAGTATATTCCCAAAATTTACATCAATAATTTACATAATTAGCTGCGCATCTAAATTATCTGTCAACTGCATATATTCATCGGTCCGTGTTCGTTTTTGTATACTTTCATAGCTGTCCTCATCGTCAAAATGTCCTTGTAAAAGTTTTGCTATTGTTGGCATTTTACGATTGTATGCTCTCAAAGAAGTATCAAATGGTAGTGTAGGTGATAATTGATCGCTAATACATTCAACATTTTCTGGTAATTTTATCATTGTTGAAGAATGAATTGATTGCATTTTGCTATGTTCCATTTCCTCGAAAAACTTGTCCAAATCACCGCTGAGATCAGGTAATGGTCCTTTGATATTTCGCTCCAAGCATAGTTCCGGCAAAGCTTCCAGTTCACTGCTTTCATCATCATTGCCTGAAAAATTATAAACACTACTGCCACATTGCCAGAACCCATTCAGACATCGAACGCTTTTTTTTCTTGAATCATGCTTTCAGCTTTTCTGATAACAATTCAATCTGATAAATCTAATTCATGAATTTTTTCAAAATTATCACAAGACTGTCAAAGTGTACAGGCAAAACATGAGGAACATTTTTTACGTGTTTCTTATATTTTAGATTAACAATACCAAAGATCAGAAAAAACGGTGCACATTTCATAGCTTCTAAAAATTAAGCATAAGAATAACAAACCAAAATCCAAATCAGTAATTTTCGATTCATTCGTGTTTAAATCTTTGAAATTTCCGCCCTGAAATGATAGTATGATAACATATCATCGTCATTGGATCTTGTTAGCTTGTTTCTTTTTCAAACAGAATCGATGAATCCAAACAAAACTATTTGACAGATCATGCGATGATGACGCATTAAGTGTAAAATTTTGCTGTGTACAATTGGTTAATGTCTAAATTCTTAAAGTAAATAAAGTTTTTTTCAAGTGATTTTAGAGTTTGCCAACATTTTTAATTGCAAACTTTTAGATCATTTCCAATCGTTTAATCATTGAATAGAAGTGGAAATGAGGAGAAATAACTAACAAAGTGATTAAATTCTTTGCTATCACTAGATAATGGCTCCTTTTTAATGGCCAATAATGAGGCAAGTGTCGATGAAGCATATTGCTTCGACATTTGTTCCTCTTTGACATCGCTATCTTCATGGTCATCCATAATATGATCAAAAGATGCTACCATTAATTCATTCCGAATTCCATAAATCCACAAATTGCCTTGCAATGAGAGCGCTTCCATTTCACTAAAAAACGTTTAACATTCTAATCGATTTGTTAACATCAAATGAAGTATAAAAAATCAAACTGAGCTAATTCATTGAAACTAATAATCTCTAAAATTCGAAGTTAATCAATAATGCATAACTGATCACAATGTACTATTATAATAGTTATCATTAAAATGAAAGACTATAACAAATGAAGTTTTATATACATAACTGTAACTGCTCAGCTATATAACTTTTGTTACACAATGTAAAGAAAGTCAATTTATGGCACAGTTTCACAAAAGTAAGTAGCATGTCAAGATTATTCGGCATAACTTATTTTCTAAGGCAACAAGTATCGTTTCATTATGGTATATTTATATAATTTCCTTACTTTAAAACTTGATATGTGATATAAATCAAATGTCGCATTCGTTTTCCATGTGCTGCTTGATACCATAAATTATTCTTTACGGCAAACACAGTATGTAACCAAAGCCATGAACAATCCTTTATTTGTAGACGCAGTAAGCACATTACCGCACCATCTTTACGTTGACTTACTCAAATATATAGATTTTTAATTTGTAACATTGATATACTTAAAAGTCAAATTTAGTTTTCAAGTTTTTAGCATGGAAAAATAAGTCTCGAAACTTTTAGTATGAAAAAACACAAGAATTGGAATTATGCTTACAGATACGATGTTTATAAGCAACTTCAACTAAATGATCGGGATGCAAAAACTGATACCACGATTTATCAATTACTTCTTCATTTTTGTAACCCAAATAATATGCAGTCCTAAATTGTCGTATTACTAATTATCATATTTGAAACCTCGAAATCTAATAAACTTTTGTGAGGAACGTTTTAGTTAAATTAGTTTGATGTGAGATGCTTCCATCAGTGAACGGTTGTGCCCAAGAACTACTACAAAGAAATCATTTTCAGTAAGTCAGAAAATTTTGATGCTTATAGGTCAATAAAGCGAAATTTTTAAAGTCAAATGTTGACAAATCTGAAACATACATATGGTCAACATGTACAAATTTTAAATCCATTGAATGTACAGTGCAGAAGATTGACGTATTTCCGGCAGATAATGTCTCGACATTTTCCGGATTAATAAGCATCTCACAGTATGCGGCAAACAAAGGCTGAATATGGGATAAGGGTGCTGATAATGACTGATGTGTGTTATAATAATCACTGGTATGCAGATAACGACCTTCCATCAGTGTGTACTGCAAGAATAATTCAAATTATGTTGTTGCTAATTTTCTTGAATTTAAATTTGAACTCAAGTTTGTGCTTAAACAGAAGAGTGAATTTAACTATTAGTTTTTTTGAAGTATAGATTGATTCCAAATTAAAGCAAAAATGAAGTATTAGTAAAATTTACAATTTAATATTTTTTTATTAATGAAATTTTTATTAAGAAAAAATTAAATATCAATGAAATTTATATTCCAATGTTACAATCTAATACTTTTTTTTTGGTCAGCGTGCAACAATTAAGTTGAAAACACCTTGTGATATTGAAGTTGTCTTTTTGTTGTACGCGACAAATTCATGCGACAAATGAAAACTTTCTCACTGGGAAAAAAATTTTGATCAGAAACTGGACCGGACATGAGTTCTGCTTGTATACGCCCATGATCACGATGATCGATCAGATCATACACCGAATCACCTTGGCACATTATTTCTGCCTTAAATTTAAACAAATGAAGAAGAAAGAATAGTTTACATCCCGAAATTTCTAGACCAAATGATCTCTTTCAGTGGATTGCTTTCATTTCACTTATTATTAATTGAAATTCACCCTTATGCAATTTGAATTGCGCCGATACACAAATTATTTAAATCAAAGAAAATTAAAATTTAAGTAAAACTACCACGGAATGGCCGAGATAGTCGCTTGCATTATCAGATATGTAAACAATTTTTCCGTATTTTGTCATCATCAATAAGAAGCCTCGTAAAGCTCGAAAACTTTCCGATTGTTTTAAAGCTGACCTGAACGATGTTTGTGTACCCATTCCAATCACTGAAATAAAAAATTGAAGCTGGATAAAATACAATGATAATTTAATTTTATATTTCAAATTAGCCTAAAGAAAATAGCATTCATATGAAGTGGAAAAGACCGGATTTAAATTAAATTTCAGCAACTGCTAGTATCTTTTATTTCTAATCCTAAGTTTTTCTCAAATATTTAGACAGATGAAAAGAGGAACCTTACGGATCATTGGCATAAGTAATTTAATACTGAAAGAAAGCGCAAACCATGTGGTAGATAATTTTGTTTCCTGATATAAATGCAGGCAAGTGACATTACTTGCAGTTGAAAGAGTCGTTTTCTCATCGAATCTGTTAATGGAAGAAGATCACGCAATTTCTGAATTTCCAGATTGATTTGATCACGGCGATATTTAGATGCACCACGTGTTGACCTGAATGATAGTTGTTGCTTTCATTCCAGAAAACATTAATTTTTGTAAAATCATACTTTGAAATTTTAGTCAACAATAGCGAAATAAATTATATTAGATATTTTATATTTTTTGATACATAATTGCAATTAGGCCACTAATGCAATTAGGAAATAAGCTGCTGGTCTAAAGTTGTCCTGGACTAATTTAAGACAATTAATTTATAGTGTGGAACGAATTTCAAAGAAACATTAATTTTAGTACTCTGTTCGGTAGTTCCTTGTCCATGCAGAATATGTGTCGAGTGATTTTATTACTAATAATTTGTTTACTGTGTATTTTGGTCATATATCACTTTATCTGCTATCTAATTCATATTTATTGAATTATACTTTATGCATCGTACAGAGCTTTTACGAGTATTTGACGCTGTTTGCTCGCTTTTTTTTTTTAAATTAAATTTTGTAATTTGGTTATACCATGAAAAGATCATCAGCACCACATATATGCGCTTATGTCACAAATATGGAGCATCTATTAAAGGTGATGTTTGCTTTGTTGTAAGTAGGAGGTGCAAATGTTAAAATGTGATCAGTTTTCGGTATGACAAAATTATTTCAAATTATAGTATGAAAAAGTAAACAAAATTACCTGATGATATATTACTCTGTCATTTACTCTTCCAATCAAATAAACAAATATTACTGAATGGGAAGTGCACACGGAAATACTTGAGCACCAACAAAACTTGTTATTAATGAGTTAATTGAATGTGGAACTTATGAACTATTGTAAATGGCTCATTGTCATCATTCAATCCTAATGATACTGGTCAATTGGAATGAAGTAAGACAATTCAAAATCTCATAATCATGATAATTTTAAATAGTTTCACCAATTTCCATTGTAACAGTTGACTTCAAAAACTTCAAATCTTTGTTATCAGCTAGCCTAAGAAATAAATTTTTGATTATATAAGAGAAGAATAAATGATCGTTCAAGAAGTGAACACAAAAAGAAAGAAATTCTCATTGAATGATATAATAGTAAGAACGTAGAGAAAAGGAAGTCAAAAGGGATAGAATCAATTAAAGTTGAAAGTTATAATAAAATTCTTCTTGAACAAACGGATATAACTGATAGCTATGAATTACACTCAATGATGAGTGAGTGAAGTTAAGGTATTGCAATAACAAACCACCGGAGATTCGTTTCATTTTCATTTTTATAGTAATGAATTTATCTGAACTAAAATAGTGTAATGAAATTTTGATTGATTTATAATTTAAAACTATCATCATGCGACTTATTTTATTGGTAACTGAAAATTTTTTATAAAATTAATGATAGTATTGCATCGTATAAACAGATGATAATCGCAGTAATTCACTGTCATTAGTCTATTCTGGTATAATATCCACTGATACTGATGATTCCAAGGTATTTAAATTTGAGCTCTCAAATGTAAGATTATTGATAATTGTTTGTTTCTTTTGGATTTTGTGCTTTGTAATGCTATCCTTACATATTCTTTTCATAAATTTACAACAGCGATTGCAGGTGTATTAAATGCACATTTTTGTTCTTATCGGCAAATAATCCAGTAATATAGCATGCTAAGCTTGCATTTTGCTTTTTTTTTCGGATCATATTTTTGCTTTCCAAATTGTCCATAGAAAGACTATGAGAATCTTGAATGTTAATTGCCGAAGTAATAAACTTATTGCTTTTAAAAATTTCATTCCAATTAAAATTACCAACTTTCATGAAAAAAAGAGACAGTGGGCTAACCTGTTATTGTTTGATGATTGCCGCTGTATTTGGTTCATGTGAAGAAATTATATTACCGATAATGATTCGTAGTACGGAATGAACTTACAATTTGGATAACAAACACAAAATACGAGCCGGCTGTCAACTGTTCCTCAAGTTTCAATGTGGACGTTTTGTTATCGTGACCCGCCCGACCTGATCGTTTCATCAAACTCTGATCTGTCAACTCAATTTGTTCACTACTTCCTTCTCTTCTCTTTTCAATTGGGATGTGACGTCATAATGGTCAGTATAATAAACACGGGAGTTAGTTCATTGAGGAAGAGGAACTGTCCAATGGTCGTTACGACTTACGTGTCTGTCTATTAATCCCAATCATATCCTTCTTGTTGTTGTGTAACTATATACATACACTTTTCTATACTAACCATATCCTCTTTATATTTCTGTTTTCCAAAGTAAACTAAGACCACAGGAAATTTACCAATAAAACCGGTCACATATATATACACGAAATTTCGATAAGTAAACAAAAATTTGCACAAAGTACGGCGGACTTAACTAAACTAAACTAATTCTCGAAAACTAACCAATCAACTACTTCTCAAAGATTCTGGTATGTCTAATATTAGGGGAACAAACTTCGAAAAAAAAAATCCGGAAATTTTCAGTTTTTTTTTTTAGCTGAATCTCCACAATTTATCATTTTGTACTTTACCAAGAAATTGAAAAGTATAATTTATTGAAAGATATGCTGCAAACATGTGTTTAATCTTTCGCAATAAATCTTCTAGATATAGATTTCTCGGGAAAAATTTAACTTGAATATTTCGGGAGTTACTTGAAGAAAATTGCGATTCGACCACTTTAAAAAAAATGAAAATTTTCAAATTTTTTTTTCGCAATTCATTTTCCTAATGTTGTATGATTTCGGGAATTGTATAATGGTCAGTCTGTATTGTTGATTTTAGCTTTGATGACCAGTATAGGCACTGACTGACCAATGACCACTAACGAAACCCACTTGAGATTATGTAGTTTATCTGATACTAAATTTAGCAAATCTAATTAGTGACTTTCTAATTATCGCTGAGCTTAGATCTCAATTTTCATAAATATTTCTGTAGTTATATCATTCCGCTTTTCGTCACCTGAAATGACCGGATCCCTGTAAACTATGAATGATTCATCGAACTTTTCAATTCCAACAGGTCGTTTATCTCGAGGTCGTCATTTTACCGATGTCCTTCACAATAAATTGCGATTTTCGGCAATTTAACATCAAACCCGTTAGTTCGAGAGAGGGAGAGGCGCTAGTGTTAGGCATTGTTGCTAAATGTTAGATTCCCCCGATGGCGGGGAAGTTAAGGTATGTCAGGAAGATATGGCATTTATTTCGGGTAGTTTGTCTTTTGCAGTGAACAAAAATAGAAATGAAAACAACAAAGAAGTGAACGATTCATCCGAATTTATTATTTAGAAATGCAACAGCTGATGCACTTATGCGCTATACGATGGCTTCTTGATGGTTCAGTTCGATTCCTCAGACTATCACCAAAATGTTATGTTAAACGGAAACGGAGAAAATTTATTGATCCTATTGTGGTCGGGAAAACACCCAGTAAGAAGAAGGTTGCCGAAATTTATGAAGATATGAAAGTGGGGTAAGTTACTCAGAAGTGGACTATGATCCTATGAATATGTACATATTACTCGTGAGTTTATAATGGCATTATTATATTGAAGTACCAAGAGAGAATTTTATTATGTATGTGACAATAATAAAAGATGAACTTAGCCTCTTGATAAGTTATTTGTGATATGCCATCGCTTAGTAATTTAGGTTCAATTATTCCTAATTCACAGAAATTTCACTTTATTTCTCAACTATCGACTCAGAGGATGTCAAATTAGATATACATCATTTTTCTGTATTGTTTATTGGAGTTATCACGTTTTCAGAGAATTGGCCAAAGTGTTAGGGAGTTCTGACGAAGAAGTTTTACAAGTGCTCAAAAATTTGAATAATTCACCCGGAATCAACAACGAAAGTAACTTACACATGCTTTGTCCTTGAGTAATTAATCGCAGTATTTTCAGGTTTCTTCCAAAAAAAAGTGTAATTCCTTCCAAAAACCTTACTTCAATTTTCATTGTTATAAGTATTTGTCTGGAATTGGTGTTGTTCGAGTTTTCAGAGCTGGATATGTCTGCTATCACTACCGTAGTTGGAGCTTTTGGTCTTAAACCAAAGCTGATACCACATCCTCGAAGTGTCGTCAGTGAACATTTTGAATTGGATGCATTTCCACAGTCAGTTTTACCCTCATTTAAGAGGCCTGTTTGACACTCTGTTCTTATAAATCAAATTTTCAGATGACCTGATGGAATTAATTCTAATAGATTCGTATATTCTTAAGGTCATTCCAGTTGTGCTCTCATACTCTTTACACTCATTTTCTAATGGTGAAGTGTAAGCTTTACTGGTTTTTTCTTCTAGACCGCCACCTCCGGAAAATGAATTGAGAAGACGTGCGCCTATAATCACTATTATGGGACATGTTGATCATGGAAAAACAACGCTTCTTGACTGTCTAAGACATTCTCAAATTGTGGAAAGCGAATATGGTGGCATCACACAGCATATCGGCGCTTTTACGCGTGTGAAAATTTGTTTTTTTCTTTTTAAATCTTAATATCGTTGCCTCCATGCATGGTACTCTCATTCTATCGATCTTCGATTAGTTTGATCATATATTAGTAATTTACATATCGCAGGAAATTCCATTTCTATGTGTGATAACCTGCAAGTTTCGTATTTTATTTACATTGCAGTAAAAGAGAAAGATTGTGAGATTACATTTCTGGATACGCCTGGACATGCGGCATTCTCTAAGATGCGGGAACGTGGAGCACATTCAACTGATATAGTCGTCTTAGTAGTTGCTGCGGATGATGGAGTAAACGAGCAAACAGTACAGTCCATAAAGTAGGCCCTTTTGATTTGACTCTTTTGACTTTAATACAGCAAAAATTTTTAGCATACTTAAAGATATATTTAATTTATGTAGTGAAGCTGCTTCTTATATACTTCGTTTGCATTGCTACTCAAATGCCTTGAAATACTTTATTTCAATTAAAGATTTAAAACTAGCCATAATAGTATAATGTTTTATCTAAATTTCTAGAATTTTACTTTTTTCAGTTATGCAAAGAGAGCAAACGTACCTATTGTTGTTGCCATTAATAAGATTGACAAGGCTAATGCTAACCCTGTGAGTAATTTTAGAGTTCATAGCATTTATTTTTCGTTTGAACTGGATTATGTTCAGATTAAATTTCATTTATTCAAATTTCAAATTTCCAGATCAAAGCTAAACAGTCGCTTGTGGAACACGGAATTTTGGTTGATGATCTTGGTGGTGATGTTTTATGTGTTGAAATTTCAGCTCTAAAAGGTGAAAATGTGGATGAACTGAAGGTTATTGCTTTTCTTACACCACTTGTTTACTTCAGTGCTTGTTTCATTGATAATCATTGCAATATTAGAAGATTATCAAGAAGGAATTTCAATGATGAGAATCAAAAATTATTCAGGAAGCAATATTACTACAAGCTGAGGACATGAATTTGCGTTCAACTTGGAGTGGATTAGTGGAAGGAATTGTGATTGAATCGAAAATTCAGAGTGGTATGTTTTTGCTTACCCAGAAAGTATACTATTCGATTCTGAAGATGGAGCATGCTACTCTTATTAGTTGTTTGAAGTTAAACGATGTAGTAATGGATAGATTTAGGTTGGTGATTAAGGACTAGCATCGCGTGTGATCATTATTTAAAGTTCGGATAGCCTTTATAATATGTTATTAGAATATCACTGGAAGTTACATTAAGTAGCTAATAATATTCAGTTAGAAATCATTTTAACACTTGAGAAGTGTAATGACGGTATTAATCGGAAAATGTACAATTAAGACAATTTTTACTTTATTTCTATTACATATTTAATTTTCATCGTGTCTTCATTTTTTCTTCTCTATAATTCAGGTTTTGGCAAGGTTTGTACAATGATTGTTCAACGTGGTACTCTTGTGAAAGGCGCAGCACTTGTAGCTGGAACATGTTGGGCTAGGGTTTGTCATCAATTTTGTTGCACAGGAAGAACTGTTATGCAGACTATTTGCTCTTCCTATCTGCTGTCTATTTTGTCAGACTTACTTTCGTACCATGACTGTCAAATTAATCGTGATATAATAATTCCTTAAACTGTTTACTACTACTTGGAATTAAAATTGTTATAGGTTCGTTCAATGCATGATGAATTTGGTCACGAGTTAGTGAAGGCTATCCCAAGTACTCCAGTAGTTGTGTCTGGCTGGCGAGAAAATTTGCCTACTCCAGGAGAACGAGTTCTGCAACTGGAAAATGAACCAAGGGCCCAGGAAGTTGTTCGTTATAGATTGAAGAAAGAAATAAGTAAAAAAGCAGAAGAAGATTGGGTGAGTCATCCCATACATTTAGCTATTTCTGACATAGTTGTGAAGTAACAACAGTTCATCAGAAGCAATTAGTTATCCTGATTTGTTTCTTCTTGTATTCTTATTGATTTCAAAATTTCATTTCAGAAAACAGCCGAACAGCGAAATGAGAAAGAAAGAAAGGAATATTTAGAAAATCGTCGTAAGTTATTAGATGCTGGTTTACGTGCTGGTTCCACATTACGCCTGATCGTCCATAAAGTAGGTTACATAATAATTTATCGAAAGTCAAACTTATGATAATTTGGTGACCAAAGTTTTCATACAATTATCAAATCTTTGGAAAATGCAATATACAAAGGAATTTGTTCAGGAGCAGAAATATCAAAAAGATGTTGGAAGTCAAAAACCATGCGTAAGGTTGATGCTAAACACTGATGTTGATGGAACTCTAGAAGCTATCCTAAATGTCTTTGACACCTACAAGTCGGAGGAAGTTGAGCTAGATCTTGTGAAATTTGATGTTGGACCCCCGAGTGAGAGCGATGTCAAGTTAGCAAAAGATCTTGGAAGTATTTTTTCACTATATTCAGATTCATATTCAGTAAAATGACATTGAAATTTTTCATATGTTAGCTCAATGAATGGACTTACATTCTTAGAGGCAAACTGTGTTTAATGGTTCTCAGTATTGACTAAAAAAAGAACTATTTCGTTTAAATAATCTTTTATTCATGAGGTAAATTTGAACTGAAAGTAGAGGGAGGAGTATGAGTGTCAAATTTGAATATAAGCACCACATCGGCATTTTGTGCAACGTTCATTTTTGCCATAATCGGATACTGCGTTGCATTTAATGATTACACTGTCATAATAATCTTAGGAATTCATTAGGTTTTTTTGAGTACACTTTATAAATATTAAATATTTGATGCACTAATTGAGTATGCTTTGCAGTTCTGCTTTACTGTTTCAATGTTCAAGTGGTACCTGGAGTGAAGCGTATTGCTGAACAATTAGGTGTGGAAATCATTTGCTTTAACGTTATTTATCGTTTGGTAGAAGATTTAAAAAGTCGTTTATCGAATTGTCTTCCGGAAGAAGTGACGCTTGAACAAGTTGGCGAAGGGCATGTGATAAAAAGTTTCTCGGTGATTGTTGAGCGAAAAAAGCAGTCGATTGGCGGAATTCTGGTAGACTGGGGTACTATCAACAAGTAGGTTTCTTTCGGATTTCATATTCAATCATGAAATCTTAACTTTATTTTATTTTCCCCTTTAAAGCGTTCAAGAATACCTATTTTGTTGATCTTTTGATTTGTTGGTTCAGATATAATTATTTGGAATGTTGGATCAATTGTTCAAACTAACCTACAGTCAAAATCTTCAAATTCATAGATTGCAGATCGGATTTGCTGCGGGTGCTGAGAGACACAACTGTCATCTTTGAGGGTTCTATACGTTCGATGCGTGTTGGAACGCAGGTAATTTTCCTTCGTTGTAGAATTGAATTGGAATGACCAAACCTGTTTGTGAGCAGGACAAAATCGACATCTTTTCATTAATTTACTGACTAGACGAAATATGACTTAGGCTACAGCTTTCTCTAAATTAATCAAATGCACTTAAGGTAGTAAGTTCAGCGAGCAAAAACGAAGAGGTAGGCGTTGCTGTGTCGAATGACAAGATCGTTTTCAAAGAGGACGACATTGTTGAAACATATCGAGAGAAGAAAGTAAAAAGACAGATTAGTTGGGACCCTCCGGGTTTTTAGTTTTACTATGAAAGCATGTAACCTAGTTTAGATTGAAGGAATATTATTAATTAGTCTTGCGATGTGATGCTGATACAGCATCTATTTGTAAAAAATGTAAATAAAATGTTGAGATCCCTGAATTTTTATTTAAATGCTGTTCTGCTGGGTGAATGAACTGTTAATTTCTTTATTGGATCGGTTGTAATAGGCTGCAAAACATGAAACCAAAAAATTTACACACTTCGAAAGAGAACTTTGTGTTACTGGTACGTGTAAAACATAGAAACAGTGCTTAAAATGATCTGACATACTAAACCCTGTCAAAAATGACTCCAGGGATCGTCAATTGAGACAACTAAGTTGCGATAATAAAATTTTGTGTTCTTAACTGTCCAGGAGATACATAAATCTGACGATTCACGAAGCTTATCCATAACCCAGGTAATAATTCCTTTCTCTTTACATTTTCCTTACTGCTTCTGTACGGATATATACATCTCTTTTACTAATATATCGCCGTGAAGACCATTTGATTCATAAAATACATAAAATTATGCACTACAGAGAGAACTTAATTACAGATAGAGTATTAGTACACATAAAGGCCACACAGACGCTGCAAAACAACGAGAAATAATCAGGCACTAATATGGTCATGAGTTAATGGCATATTCACCTGGAGAGTGGTACTGAAAAATCTCCAATTTCTAACTTTAAACTTCTCAGATCCTAATGTGTAAAACTGAGTAGACCAAATATACACCGCTCCAGAAATTTGCCATTACTGAATTCAAGGTAGGTAGTTAAGAACATTAAAAAATTAACCTAACAAGTAAATAAAGTTTGGATATCAGCTAAGACAAAAGTCATATTTCGGTCACAAAAGTAATCTCCTTCCCAACTGCCTAAATGAAATACTGTCGGAACAAATCATTAACATGGAGGACATGTAATTTCTGCATCGTTGAATTAATATCGCACAACAAAACGAAATCAATTTGTTGAAAGTCGTATACACAATAAAAAAATAAAAGTCATTTAAATCAGGAAATGTAAACTTAAAAGCTTTCCCAGCAGTACAAGGCACGAAAAGCTGATCACTATGAAATTATGGATTGCATCACAATTTCTCGGAAGATGTAAATAATGTAAGCATTAAAAACAACATATAGCATTCATAACAAAAAAAACAAATTATAACTTAATGGGTTTCTCTCAAACACTTCGAATTGACTAAAGAGGAAATCAAGTAACTCTAATTCACGACAAAGAAAATGGAATGATGAAGAGTATCGGCGCTTTGATTAAAGAATATTTTAGCAGCGAGATCTCTTGGCCCCTTTACAAATTTGGTATTCTAAATAGCAGCAGTTAAATTTTGAAAAAAAAAAAAAATAAATCCAGGAAATTATAAGATCTCCAGAAACATTCGTTCGTGATTATTGCTTTGCTCCTGCTTATTAATTCTGTTTTGCCATGTTTTGTTGCAGCAGAGCAAGCAACTGTTGTCCGTGCCGCTGGAAAAATTCCGCTGGATCAATGTTACTGGTAATGTTATGGAAATTAGCATTGCCATCACTAGTGCTACAAAGTTGCTGAACTGGGGCACTGCAATAAAAAGCCATAGGAATTAATGACAAAACAAATGAATGTATCGAAAATAATTCTGCAGGAAAAGTAATAATATCCTTTATTCACATCACCTAAAGAAGACGTTAACTCAATGTGTGTTGGATCTCTCTATTATCACAAACTTCACTACTTCACTACATATCAAGTTATAGAAAAGAAAAAATAAAAAAAAGCAGAAGAGATACCATTGCCGTTGACCAGGAAGACTATTTGGGCTTTCGCTGTGTCGTCCATCTGGATCATAACGGTCATCACTGCATTCCATCCGTTTAAGGCTTGTTCGCATTGCTTGATTCAGTAAGCGTAGCATTGTCTCGCGATCATCCGCTGGTAATTCTTGCGAAGTTTCTAGCTATAAAATAAGGATATGCAATATGAAAAAGAACTAATGCAAATAAAAAAGGTTGGTTGAACTTTAGTGGAGCAAATTTTAGAAGAATTAAAACACACAATTCTTTAACCATTGAACAAATATCAAAAGAATGAAGTAATCCATAATTTAAGCTACGAATAAGTTAAACATAAGGATAATTTAACACATTCCAAATTGAAAGGATAATAGAGGATTGCGACACTGTTCTTACTTGCAACCTTTCCAGATAAATACATTGAACCAACAAGAATGACACTTAAGATTTCAGACCTAATAAATTTCGACAATTTATCAATCTATTTTCAACAATGTTAACTCCTAATCTTAGTTACTCATCTAAATCAAAATTCGTCACTAATAACAAAAACATATACTTACTAGTTGACGTGCTTGCAAAACTTTATCCAAACCCGTATTGAACTGCTCTAAACATTCCGCAATATGCTTTGCCATTTCTGAAGTAAAAAACGTGTAAATAAGCGGGAATATAAAACAAAACTCAAAAGAAAAATATAATCAATAAACCTGTCCATTATTTGAAGAATCACTAAGTGAGTTATGCCGAAACAGATAGTCCCTTTATCAGATAAATTTCAATTATAATCAAACAAACAATAACAAAAACAAACTTGAGCAAAACGAAAAATCTAGGAAACATGTAAATTTATTCTCTTGTTATAACTTATAATTAAATACAGCTCTTATATTTGATACCAGTTCCTGTACTTCCAGAAAATGACCTTGAACAAGTGAACTAAGTCGTAGAAAGAAATAAATTACCATCCACTAGTTGCTGCTGCGTTTTTGAATACATCATAGATGGATAATAATACCACTGATTTTTACTAATAATATTTCTCATATTGCTGTTATTGTTGGCTGCAGAAGTGAAAAAAAAGGACATATTCCTAGCGTCACTTGAATGGTATCGTCGATGATAATTCATCGATTGTAACGGTTTGTTAGATAATAAATAACATTGACGACTAATATCACTAACAACGTCAACATTTTTTGAAGACCAGTTCCTGTCGATTTTTGAGACAGAATCAGATTTTTTTTTGTTATTCAAGTGATGGTAATAATAACGTTGTAAAAATTGCCCAGCCAGTTTTCCACAAACATTATTATTAGACTCATCAGCTCTACCACTGTTCTTGAAGACATCTACTTCATCGCTATCAATATTATCAACGTAATTGTTACCATCATTTCTGTTATCAACAGTGCAACTATGGCGCATTATTAAATCAGTACTGACATCATTTTTGTTACAGTTAATGCCATCATTAGCGGAACTTCTATATTGCCAAATGATCTTTTTGCTACTAACAGCATTGTCGTTACTATCAGTACAAATACCATTATCATTGCTGATATCAATACTACGACTGTTATTGTCATTGACACATGATTCCGTAACCGTGTTAGTAATATCCTTAACAGATGATTCTACGGCAGTGTTAGCAGTAACGATCGTACTTCGATGTCTGCCAAGAAAATAATCAGATACAGATTCATAATGGCGCTGCAGCAACTTCTCCCTACGTCCTTTTCTGCATGAGCCATATGAATCCCACGACGTATCCATTTTTGTAACATTACGTATCGATTCAAATGTTGCTCTTAATAGAGGTCGCGGTCGCATATCCATATCAAGTTCTGGTATTGACAGATAAACTGGATCCATCCTATTCCTCTGATGGAAAACATTTATTTTTTTATTATTATCAAAATGGGATTTTGCAGATATTGGTTTTGATTCTACTGATAAATAATGATGTTGTTTATTGAGATCAGGTACAGAACGAGAATAATGATGCTTCTGCCATTGGCGTTGGCTCTCTGAAGCATATTTTCGTCCCCTTCCCTCAACTTTTGCTAACTGTAGCCAGAGGAAAATATTGCGGGTTGGTAAAGAAGAACAAATGTTGTAGCAATCATTACCGTTATCAATTACTTCAGGTGGACTGTCCGTAAACGTAACGCTACGTCGTTTCATGCTAAATGGAATATTAATACTTGGAAATACTCAAAAGTTACTCGTTATCAATAATATCAGTAATCGAAAATATAATATTATTAATAATAGTAGCAAAAATCGCAGTGATAACAGCAGTAATGAAGGAATTATTGCAAGGTTATCAATTACTGCTGCCTTATTATGATAGTAGATGATAAATGACCATCGACCATCCGCAAAGAAGAGGGCAAATTCATAACTTTAAACCTTCTAAATGAACTTCGTCTGATGAACGCCCTAATCGCACTTAAAGGTCACCACAATACTATCACTGATATCAATAAAATATTTGTGATCATACCACCAGATGGATTACGACAGCTACCAATGCATAGAGAGAAGTAGACTAATATATAAATTCTGTGTCGTCTTTTAACCATAATAATCGGCTTTTAAGATTTGGATCTAGGAAATAGAAAAGAATAAAACGAAACGAATTATGAATGAACTCAGAACAATTCTGTAGAAATATTACTAATGCCACAAAAATATGAAATACTTGCTACCAATACCAGTATTATAAAAATAAATTTTAGTTTGAAATTCTAAAATCAAAATCCTTTAAAAAGGTTGAAATCTAGTAGTCTTATAGACTGAAACGCACAACAACATCCACACAAGAAGATCCAGCAGTCCCGCATATAAGATACATGACAAAAAGCAAATTATAGACTTAGGATTCTCAAAACAGAATAAAAACTTAGGTTTCTAGAAATAGAGCGCTAAGGAAGGATTCCATTAGTGATCGGATTATAGTAAACTAGTAAGAAATTCGAGCAAAAATTTCAACTAAAACAAGGAATTGAGAACACAAAATATGATCATCCACAGATTTTCTGAATAGTTAAACACGGAATTCAATTGGACAAATAAATTGAATGCTGCTTAGAGAAGTACGGGAGACAATGAAACGAGAGATTTTGATGTAATAGCTGTCTACCATAAATTTCTTTCAAGCTTATAAAACCAATCCAATAACAGTACTATTACTGTTTTTTTGTTAATAATATTACCAGTATTATCGTCAAGGCCAGTCCTGCATACCTCAATTTCTTTATGTCCAGTGACTGAGACAATTCCTATATATTTCTTTTTGAAAACTTGCACTCATAAAATTAAAAATCTGTAGGTCGTTCTTTAAAAACGAGATACTGAATAGAGAAATAAAAGGAATAGTCGCGCTCATAATATGCTGAATACTTTAAACAACCATGGTCAGATTAAACAATGTTTTCTATTTTACGATAAGACGCTATTATTCGTGTCGGAATAAATATTTTTGGAAATTCTTCATATTCCAATTTCTATTAGAACACTAAAAGTTCTCATCGATATTGAGTATATCTCATTTTAAATATTCAAAACTCTTCCAATACATAATGTGTATTGGCAGGTATTTTTAAATAAATTTATTCTATCTTATTGCGG
The DNA here is from genome assembly GCA_005281725.1 of Wuchereria bancrofti. Classification (NCBI taxonomy): domain Eukaryota; kingdom Metazoa; phylum Nematoda; class Chromadorea; order Rhabditida; family Onchocercidae; genus Wuchereria; species Wuchereria bancrofti. The sequence goes on along the minus strand of SSBO01000009.1, from coordinate 3,222,256 downwards.
TCCAAATAACGAGAAAAAAAAATCTCACTGAATGTCAACACAGAAATATAAAACAATATATTTACAACAAAAGAAATTCAGAAGTAAGCTAAAATGTGAATTAGGAAATCGGGTATAATATTCCTTATCATCAGAAGCTTTAGAATGTCAATATTTATAGTCAACCCAAAAAGTCTTCCGGATCAGCATTTCTGAGTACTAAATTCATTTCTAGAGATACTTTTTGTAATTAATGAAGAATCGTAAAGTAAATCAAAGAAATAATCTATAGAATTAATCTCTATTCTTAGAATTCTACATTTCATAAATTAGATAAAAGATAGATTCTTTGAATAGAACAAAAAATATTTTGACTTACGTTTTGACTGATGAGTTTTAGCAGCAAAATCCTGGAAAGCTACCACTTCACTCGATGGTGTTGAATGCTGCGAATATTCTTCGCTACCCACATCTGGTGCTACTATATCACTACTACAATACATGAAGTATTAGGCAAAAAGTCGAGAATGAAAAAGATGTTTGTGAAAGAAAATGAAAACCATATTTCTTGTTCAGTGAAGTGCAGCATTTCTAGAATCAGCATATGTGTGGAAACACAAAAATTCAAATAAACATAAAAGGTGAATAACGAAAACCAAAACCTTGCAAGTTTTTGAGCCAAATAACTTGGAACTCGACGTTGAGTATTTGAAGAACTGTGTCTTTGTAGTGGTTCGAAAATACGACGAGTTTGAAGAACACTTTGTCTTGGCATAGTTTCAATACATGATATACTCCTGAGATAAATGATAACTTGCTTTTTATCTAGATATTTTAAAAAGATTTGAGATGAAAATTATCCATAATTGAATTGGATTTTCAAACCTGTTTGTGCCATTAATAGTGGTAAAATATCGCCGTGGAGTAAATTGCTGCCCGAGAGTTCCACCTGTCTGTAGCAACGGGGATCCGTTAACTTCTGAACTATTACTATCACTTTCACCACTCGTCGTATCTCGAGATACCCGACTTCGCGGCTGATATCTTTCAACCTAACACAAAACAATGTTATAGGTTGTCCCAATGATGTTTGTTTTTATTCTTTGTCACCAGTTACCTCTGTGTTTACCTCCACGTCATATCAAACATAAAGTTATTTAGAAAGATATTAAACCAGGGAAAAATAAACCAACTCGCTTCTGTACTGCTCCTTTACCCTTTTGATTACGTGTTGAAAGAGCTAACGGAAACAAATGCTCCGGTTCATTTTCTGCCTCAAGCACAACATCACTTGCTTCACTAGCTTCAAACTTCGAAAGATCCGGGTTACTATAAAGAACCTTCGGATAGAATAAATCTCGAACTTCAGCCTAATTTAGGGTATAACTTTTAATACTGATCTTTAAAAACATCTATCTTCTGCTGTCATGATTAATTCATTGGCTAAAACAATTTCTGGTGAATGGAAAAACGACTCAAGCCTTTTAAACTTCTCAGTGAATAAAAAATTGTCCCAAATAATGCGTACAGTAAGAAGCTATGGAAAAAAAAACTTAAAACTCAACAGTTTAATAACCAGAAAAAGAAATAAATTTCCAAAAACCTCGCTTTCTTCAGATTCTCGATAGTTTTTGCCAAATTTCGTTCAGTTTTTGCACCCAAAGGTACTTCTGGTTGGCTCAAAAGATTGTTACCATTTAATGTGTCGTTTCTTTCCGAAGTACTGTATAAATTACCAACTGAACGAGCAATCAAACGATTTCGAATATTCAATCCCGATGCACCACTAAAAATTACTGAATCATTTGCTGTAAATATGAAAAACTATGAATTTTTCAAGAGAAAATAAACTGGGCATCGATATATGCTAATCATACGATAAATTAAAAGCATGCTTAAATCTCACATCAAAAATGTTTCATGCTATGTGCGTTACATAAGCAAATTTTACTACTTAAAATATGACGACCAACAGTTGGATAGCTAAATTCTGGAATAAAAATAGTACTTCTTTGCAAACATCTTGTTGCAATTTCAACAAAACTAGAAAATTTGGATTTTTTACTTAAATTCTTTCGCAACCTGACACTAGCTCACTTAAGAGCTGCTATAAATTCTAGCATTCTAAAATTTATTGTAAATTAATTAGAAGTGGCAGAAAATTAGCTATTTCAAGTTACGTTCAATTAATTCAACAATACTTGACATTCTAGTACTTGTAAGTGACAAAACCATGTTTCCACGAAAATGACTAATCCTCTCACAAACACCAGAAAAAAAATATGAAAAATGTTATGGAATATCCTCTTTTACTAAAATTTGTTTTGTATATCCTCTTATTAAACTATCGTTACACTCCCTTTAAACGAATTTTATGCTGGAGTTGTGGGAAAACTAATGGAATAAGACCACTAAATGAAATCAAATGAGAAAAGGAAGTTTGTCCAATATGTGAGCAATTCACTAATACGTAATTCGTGAACACTCTCAAAAAGTTTACTGAAAACCAACAAAAGAATAAAACAGTCCTAATCTAATAACAACACCAACAACAACTTCACTTTATCACAAGAGATTCTTACACCTAGGTTACAGTGCGGTTCAAACATTTATTCTCATTTAAGGGAGTAATTTAGAAATCACTTACGCAGGAGTGATATCAGCATTTAACCGTGATAGATATGATCTACCAGCATCGCTATTAGTACTAAGCAGTGAACCAAGCCCAGGTCGATTTCCACTAAGTGGTGCAGCGGCTGTTAGCCGAAGATTACCAAATGACTTTGAACGCGACATAATATTTGGATAAACTGCTGAGAAACTGTCATCATTCAGAGGTCCAGCCAAATTCTCCTGCGATTTGCGTAACCTAAATAATAATTAATGTTACATCAAATAACCCAAGCTTTCCATTAATTAACAACAAAATAATTCGCTAAATCCACAATCATGGTTGAAAATACTACGTCTACGTGTAAGAAAGGTAATGTATAAATGCAATGCAGAGTTTGATGATCTCCACCGCACCTGGTATACGGATAAAATTAGAACTGTGGATGATATGACATGAAATTTTAAATTGCTCGACCTGAATCACATGGATTACATACTTAATACAAGTCGAACAGACTGCTAAAAAAATATGATCTGTCAAACGAGAGGATTGCGAAATATAAATGACATAATCGATGAATAAGTGTTCCAAAAAAAAAAACTGGCATAACTCTAAATAAATTACTCTAGGACAACTGAATGACATATTTCCAACATGACCGATACTTCCAGTCAAACGAACTATTTCAAAATACATATATGTTGCTAAATACCTATAACGAATGAAACTCTACGGAATGCAGAGACATGAGTGAAAAAAAATGATCGAATGTTCGGAAGGAGTGACATATTCTAGTTCAGCAAATATAAGATGGCAATTATCTAACATCATCAAACAAAAAACGTCATTATTGATTAATACAGGCGAGACAAGAGTTATATAACTCTAAATAAATTACTCTGATGTATGCATGCATTGAATTGCAAAAACACTGAATCGCAAAAAACTAGTAAAAATTAGTAGTTTCTACGTTAGAGTTTACATTTGGTAACGGAAATGTTTTCTTCAGAACTTTCAAATAAGTTTCAGAAGCAGTGGAAAGCAACAGTTTTTGAAATTTTCTAAATTTTAAACAACAGCAGATTGCAACGAATGAATCAGAAAATCTGACAGAATCGACCGCTGACATATTTCAAGTAACTCATTCCATAGCTGACTCTAAAATCATAACTTGTGAATACTTCTATATATAAAAAGACCTGTCACGCAATTCTGCCAATCGATTTAGCGTCTGTGACGATTGTTGCTTATTAAGAGTGACAGCTCGTAGATTCGTCCGTGATGAAGATGGTGTCAAGCGAGTAGAAGCCATCGTTAAAACTGAATATGTTGACATATCAGAATCCTGGAAAGTTGCAAAACTTATGTAATGTTTCAAAAAAGTTTGATCTGCATTATACAAACGTGATCAAAGCAAGTTCTTTACTTGTCGCTGCCGTTTCCCATTTCCTAGGACATTGAGAGCGAGTTGCGAAGGGCTTTGACTTCGACTGCGTAAATGAAGGTCAGATGAGGCGTAATCATCTTCTGGAAAGGAATAAATAATACGTTTTACTTTCAATTTCAAATAAGAGTGTCAAATATGTCGAAAACTGTAAAACTCTGTACAGTCATTTTTTTTTAAAACTACCGTAGTCATAAGTGCTTTCAATCCATTTTCAATGACTCTATTATTTCATAAAAAAAGAAATTTGAAAAAAGAAAAGAAATTGAAAATTTCCAAGCCTACTTAGTTTGCAGAAGTGTTAAGCTTTAATTAGTCATGATAGAAACAAGCACTCAGCTTAGAGATGCTTCCAAAAGTAAACAAAAGCTGTTGGCTAATGCTAAAATCGAGAACTCTGTAGATAAAAACGTAAGAGAACGGAAAAAAAAAATGGAAAGAGCGGTGTTTCAATTATTTTGTGCTTTTTTTCTATTGTTCACTTTTCAAGTACAGCTAACCAATGACTTCGGATAATATTAGCTGACAAATTTTTTTAGTCATGAATCCTTCGCAAAAACAAAGAATTTCCATTGAAACTTTTTAACTCCGTTTTAGGAAGCATATTTATCGTGAATAACCCATGAGTCATCCTTCCAGTGAAAAAGTTGCAAATAAACAGCTAAGTACTGGAAATTACAGCAAAAAAAAAAATTATTTGGAAGAATTATTTTTTTAGAATTATTTGGAAGATTTCAACTTAGCGCAACATTAGAAGCGCACATTCCTTTATCTCAAAAGCAAAAATTGCCAGTCTACAGTTGAAACGTAAATAAATTTAAGCCATAATTTACAACACTAACTCTCCACATCCACATTTACAAAGTAAGCAGTAGGCCAGAAATCACCAAAAAAGCATGCTAGCAAAATCCTAGCCGTGAATATTTCTAGCTATAAGTATTTCTTGCTATAATGAATCGAAACCTCCTGTAATTGTTATTCGTCGATTTTTGATAACATCATTAATCACTTGGCAACGAGCCAGTGGACTTAAAGCTCGACCTATGACTGCGGTGTTTAAATTATTCTTTTCTTGTTGTTGTTGCTGATATAAACGCGACAAAGTGATGTGCAAGTCGGATTCTGAAAGCAAAACAAAAGCACAGTGCAGAGACAACAAAGTAGTATATTTATAAGGAAGCGAAGGTATTGACTCAGAGAGAAATTTGGCATACAGGCGTAATTGATCATGTAAAACCACGCATATTTATGTCTATGCAAATGACGATAGTTGGAGTTGGAGGAATTTTCTGAAAGCTGGCGTGAGGCTTATAAAAAAACATAAAAATAAAGTAAAACTGAAATCAGTGTGGAATTCAAAACTAGCAATAAATCAATAGCTCTGCATGCGAATTCTCAAAAGCTATCACCAGTAATAAAACACAATAGGAGGAAGACACAACACATAACTAACAGAAGGCTGGTGCTGAAGTGCTATACATATTTAAAATTAAAAGCAACAACCGCAAATCTTCATAAAATATAGTGCTTAAAGATGGACGATGAATCAGTTATTCAAATTATATTTTAAGAACTGGGAAAACTAAATATGAAGTACTGTTCTTTCAAGAAAAAAAAATTATTTTTTGAAAAAATAAGGACCACTAAAAAATTGTTTGATACATTTGACCCTTAAACAATGGATACAATCTCATTTGAAACATTCTTTTTAAATAAGGATATTTCAAGCAAAATAAACTGCAGGAAGTAATCTTGAACTAACTTCGTCGTGTTACTGGGATTGTTCGTCCTGACACTGTAGTGTAATGCATATTGCTTGCCGATCGCCTAGTACCAATCAAAGGCGGAGTCCATACTGTCTGTGACTAAATATATATCCTCTATGTTGTAAGAAATTTTGAAATGTTCTTAAAACATTGTATCATAAAATTTCTCAAGATTCCCTTACAAATTATAATCAAATATCACTTGTTAATTACAAAGAATGAACTTCTAATGATGGTACAGGAAGAGAATTTCAATTATAAGCAATGAATAAAAGAACAAACCTCATTACTTCTGATCCCTTTCAGACGTTTTGTTAAACTGCAACGTTTCACGCTAGAGCGATTGAACGCCGAACTAGGAGACTGAGAGAACATTGAGGGCGAAACTGTAATTGGCGTGATGTATGGTTCAGAAGATTCTCCAGTACTTCGCACTGTGTTATTAAGTGAAGAAGAGACATGTTGTTGCAACTCAGCAATTCCTGGTTCTGATACGGAATTCGGTATTTCTACAAGAAGAAATTAATTATGAAGAAATTTTCTCAGTGAAAATTCATGTACATTTTCTTTTCATGTATTTTTTTCATTCATGTGCACACGAAATTAATGGATAAACAAATCTAGGACCGTATTTCATTTAAAAGCTCTGTCGAAACGTAACGTCTTAGATCTATTATACTGAATAGGGATTTTGCCTATCCTATAAGAAATCGAGACATTAGTTTAAAAAAAAGCGTTGCAAACAGAAGTCTATTGAAAATTTGTTAGTAGTAACAAACTTTTGTGAATATTTCGTTCGGGTGAACTCGGTGAATACTGCATTTGATTACCGTTCATAGTCATAAAATTATTTAACATATTTTCCTTGGAAGATGATGGCTGCATGGATGACGGGAAGACGTGTGTTTCAGTGGATGGAACATCGAATGAATTTGATATTAATGATGAAACATAAATTGGTGTATCTAAACGATTAAATAAGTTAATTCATGCTACAAAGAAGGTAACAAGAGTGACCACAATGTAATGTTTAAACTGCAATCTTTAAAGAGCACTTTCGCATAAACCGTATGTTCAAACAGACTAATAATAAAGGAAGAAAGGTTAATAATAAAGGGAAGAATCAGAAAAGTCTGAAATGATAAATGGTCACACTTTGGCACTTAACATCGATTATTTTAAAGTTGAATGCCAACCCTGTCGGCGATTTCAGACCAAGCTTGTAAAGAACAAACATACCCCTAGTGGGGCTAAGTGACACATCATCCCACTTTTTCCGTGGTTTTCGTGTTAAACCATTGCTTCCCGCTACAATAGCTGATGATCCATGACTGCCTATACTTCTACCTTTAACACTATCAGCACCATTTCCGGTACCATTAGAGTGTACCGCTGCGGCAGTTGTCCCTGATAGTTGAGCAAATCGTGAATTTAAAGGTGTACTGCTTATAGTGCATATATCCTCTCCTCCTCCAACGGTCGTGTTACCGCCTAATTGCTGCTGGACAAAGTTCATTGCCCCTAAAGATCTACCTGCGCCTGTAGCTGTTGATGTTGGTGTTTGCTCATCATCGGAGAAATCTGCAAGAATGAACGAGTCGGTGACATGAAAGGTAGGTCAGAAAATCGCACAAATATAAAAAAATGATCCAAATCAGCAATAGTATGTGGATGAACCACCAAATTTCAGCAAAGAATGGGCAAGAAAAAAGAATAACAGATTGAGAAGAGATAAACAAATGAAATGGAGAAATGTGAAATAAAAAATCAAGGAAAAAAGAAGGGAGAAAAAAAAGAATCACTGAGGAAAGCTGAATACTACTACTTTCGTTACATCTATTTTCAATGTCATAAAATTAATGCTTTCAAGGCAAATTTTTTCATTTTAATCAACAATTAACCAAAAAGCCAAATCATTCATTACTAGTAAAGAAAAAGAACTAGAAATAACTCAGTAGTTATGTTACTGAATGATCAAACAGTCATTTTAAATCCAATATTAAAGTTTCAATCCTTTTTTAGTTTATAATATTAAGCCTATGTTAATGATGAAGTAAAATTATCAAGCACAAATCCTACGAGCAAGTGGTGTTTACTTGCAAGATTTCAAATCATCAAACCACTCCAAGAGAAATTAGAGCAATTTTTCCCTTCTAATAATAGGTAGAGTAACACATGTTATAGTTTTCTCCTTTAATGCACAGAGTTTGAAATAACATCATCTATTAAACCCAAAATAAAATCATTTTGAATTCTAAAAGCGAACAGATATTTGACTAAAAGTGAAGAATCGAGAATAGTTGCAAAGATGGGGAAAGTAACTTGAAACGTCTTCAACACGAGCAATACAAATTCAGCAGGAGCGAAGATTATTTACCGAAAACTCCTCATACAAAATCTCCTCTCTAAAATTTGAAGTCATTTATTAATTTAATGACGGATTAAAATCACCGCGCCAAAACAATTAAGATCAAATAATTACCATTAGCTGCTGAAGCAGTATCCCAGCTGGTAAGTTGATCATTCATTATCCCACTTGTACTACGTCTCACAACTTCTGTTGTCACCCGCTTCAGTTCGAAATTATCACTGTAATTGCCAACTGTAGAAATTCAAAACTAAAAACTTGACTGTCAAAACTACTTATAATTTTTCTAACAGTTAAGATAAAACACAGAGTATAAAGTGAAAATATTTAAACTCTACATGCTGCGGCCTACCTCAGGACTGCAATTTCAATTATATCTTACGATCAAAAATTTATTTTAGAGAAAAAAGCTTTTTGTTGTGAAAATTTTCAAGTAAAACACAAACATTATACATGAAAATCAGAACAACAGAAGAAATTAAATGCAAGATAGAGGCAAAATCAGATAATGAAAAGATAGAATTTTTTTCTTGTAAGGAAATGAGGGCATTGATATTGCAGTACTAATTTTGTAGCTAGATTAAGAAAGGTTCAGTGACCTGTAATTTTATAGATGGAAATTAAAAATATAAAAAAGCGTTCATACATCAGAAATGTATTAATTAAGTATATCAAGAAGTTCAGTCATATTTCAATAAGGTTCAAACTATTAAGTAGAGAATAATTTAAAAAAGTTATTTTAAATAAGGAAAAGAAAAAAACATGATGCTAAGGTATTACTAGGACAGCAGAAACTGGACTAGAAAACAGATCAATTTAAAGTTAAAAGACTATAATGAAGATTTTAGAAGGAACCAAAAACCAAAGCAGTATAATAATGTGCATATTCATCATTTATAGCACATGCATCTAATAAATGGTGAGACATAACCGGTGTTAGAATACGCAAATGGTGCGACAAACTTCAGTACTTTTGTTTACCCTCTTTGTATCTCGACTATTCCTTAAACTAAGTGTACATTGTGTGAAGATGTGTCACACATGCCTATGTATTCCTTCTAAATTGCCATATTTTTACTTGCCATTAAAGAGTGGACGGAATACATTTCCTAGAGAATGAAGGTCAAGGATAGTGTCATGAAAAGATCTAAGACAAATGGCTAACACATCATTATTCATTATTTCAACCTCGCTTTCCTTTCAAATCAAAACAGGAAATCGTGGCATATAAAGTTGAAACGGAGAAAGAAGCATACTCTGTAATCACACTACTGAATGGAGTATTGATAATCACCGTTGTTGGCTTCCGTCCCATACAACTATCCGAATCTTCATCACCAATTTTAATGCTGCTTAGAGAACCAAATTCGGATTCTGAATCTTTCAGCTACAAAAATATCAATTTATCGATTGTGAAGCAACTTCTTTATGTCGCGGAATTGGGGCAAACATAATGCATTTTCGAGATAAAATTTGCATAAATGTTCCCATTCTAAGCATTAAGATTTGCTGAGGTAAACGTAACTACGATGAAATGCATTTTTTGAGATAAGATCTGCATAAACAATCCCAATGTAAACACTAAAACTTGCTGATATCTATATGCCACCTCCTCCCAAGAATAATAATTATCAGCCATATCGCAATGCAAAATAAGGTTTAATAATTACTTTAAAAGCAATATAATTTTGTTACCTTGAAAATATTAAAATCAATTTTAAAGAGTCAAAATCAAGTAAAACCTTCAATAACGTCAACCTTTTTGTAAAAAATTATCTAAACCATAAAGTAACACCGGAGGTGTTACAGTGCAATATATCTCTTATCAAAGCTCTGCGACAGTTCGAGAGGCTAAAAACAACTCTCAAAGACAGCTCATGCTTTCAGCCACTTAATCATTTTTTTTGTAAACATATTTGCTGCTTAGTACTACTAGTTAAACCTAGGGAAAGATCAATAATAAAATTTAACCTTCACATTTCGTGTATACTCCATGTGTTCATCACCAGCTGCATCACTGCCACTCCCCAACAAACTATCTGGTGTTTCCGACCTAATAATTTTGTAATTTTAATAGAATTCGAAAGTTCATTTTCACAATACAGAGAAGCATGAATAAAACCTCTGCATAAGCCTTACGAGTTTCTGAAGTACTGAAGAAATAGATAAGCTAACGAGGACAGCTGCTTACCGTTCACAAAGTTTTTCAACTCCATTGGCGCCAGTATTTCTGGTGATTTGGGATTTTCGTACAGCCATCATTTTGCTGACAAGAAAATTGGACAGTCGCCACACAAAAATGCAACCGCTATAGGACACAACATATAATCGTCTGCAATACTTCAAACAAATCAAAACTGACTGCTGAAAATTTATGCATCTCCGAAAACAAAATGTATTGGAAATCATATTTATACTAGTAATAAGGCAGACTTTTAAATTGGAGTTATTTTTTTCTATCTTTATTTAGCTCTCTAAGTTCAAAAAAATATCCTAAAATTTATCCATGAAGAATGAAATATGGTGTACGTCAAGTCTTCTTTAGATGGATAAGTATATCTCTAATAAACTGAGAGCTCAAACTTCATCTGATCTTAAAATTAACCTGCAATCAGCGGAAAAAGCAATATCTGTGATGTTATCTGATTGGCCAGTCAATACAGCAGCAAATTCTCCTGTGGCTATATCAATGATATAAACATTTCGATTTGTACATACTGCCGCAGCATAAGTTCCTGATGGATCCAGTCGTACCTGTATAAGAAAGTTTCGATCATCAATTATAAAGAGCCTTAACTTTTTATAATTGAAGATAACAGCTGCACTATAAAATTTTAGACTGTACATATAAATGAGATCAATAGAATCAAGTTTGTCAATAAGATAAAAACCTTAGTGAGCTGTCCATCATCACTTGCAGCGCCTTTAATCTGCTTTACAAGCTTTCCCTGAAACGAATATGTCCGAAGCTGACGATCTTGGCAAGCGGCAACCATTCCGTCAGCACCCAACACGACATAGTTCAAGCCAAATTGCGATTTTATGTGAGTTGTACGTGAAAAAGTCACCAAAGATGGCTGCAAAGAATTTTTATATAAAATTTGTTAGGCGAAATCAGATAAAGTTCAAATATATAACAAATGATCCAAATGTTCTCAACGGAAGAAACGGTTCGGAACAACTGTGTTATAACAGATTTCGCTTATACATCACCACTTCTATTATTTAATTAACTATTCTGATCAAAATTCATAGCCTTCCAATTCTAAATGGTTTCATATAGTCCAAACTGTCTTAATTTACTATATAATCCACTTTAAATAAATAGTGAAAGTACTCGATCTAAAAAAAAAATAAAATCATTGCAAAACTACTTCTGAATCGACCATCTTTCTAATTACAATTGAACGATCAGCAGCGGAACTTATCAACTGCAAATTACCAGCTTCCTGCAACACAGCTATTTAATTTTCTTGCAGATTAATAAGATATATCTTAAAAATGAAAGTAAATTAAAAGTTTATTAAATTAAAAATTCAAACAGCACTAATCACAAACCTCTACGAATAGTATAGAATTGACAGTGCTTGTATGATCATCAATACTTGCTAATGGTTGATATCCATTAAGTGGGTCAAATAAGTGCACCATGCGATCGCGACTTCCAGTAGCTAACAGATAACGAGCTGAAATAGTAAAACTATAAAAATTTGCAAAAATCTGTAATTAATGATAAATACGGAAATAACGTAAGGAGCACATGTGAAAGGTAATAGGGAAGCTATCAAAATCGGTAAGTTCATTAATTACAATCATTCATTTCTTGTAAGTATACCATTCTATGTCTCATATGAATTAAATAGCAAAACTTGTTACTCCACAAATTAGTGACTCTCCAATTTTTTTGATATAGTTTTTCATTTATTGATATTATTAACTAACAAAGGAAAGTAAAGCTCTGCTTTACTAACAGTAAGACAGAAAATCCATAAACTTCGATGAATTACTACAGTACAAACTCACCACTTTGCGGGTCAGAATACTCCATACACATAATATCACTTTCGTGAGCTTCAAAAAATGCAATCATTTCCATAGTTGGTACAGTTAAATCATAAATACTGAAACAATTTGGTTGAAAAATCAAACTCGAAAAAAAAAGATCGAGAAACTTTTTCGAAAAGATTTCGCAGTATAGCGTCAACAATTTCCTTTAAAATTTTTCGTGTTTGAAAAAATTAAAAACTTACGATAAATTTCCATCTCGACTGCCTGCAGCCAGATGTTTCCCATCAGGACTTACTTTCAAAGATTTTACACCATTGCCTGTATCAGACATGGATGCTCCAAATACTTCTAAAAATAGAATGAAAAGTCGACATAAAGTGAGTTAATTGGGAATTTTTTGATATCTCCTGTTTCACCTTTATTATTTTTTGACTAATTACCACAAAAACAGTGAGTGAGTGATGCTGCTCATCTGAGCTGTATATAGAATAAGTCAATCCACTTTAGTTAAGATAATGTGAAACATGCCATCTGGAGATTCGTTAAGTTGAGAATCACTATTGGTGATAAAAATAACTTTTTTCAAATCATCCGAGAATACATTCGCATATGGCAAAGAAGTCCGTTTGTTCTGCAAAAAATAGAATATAATTTATTAATAAATGAAACTTACGATTTTTAGAGTCCTGAATGAAATTTACTATGAATCAGGCTACAAACAAACCTCATCAAATGATCTTAATAGATGATCCACATTCCATATGCGAATAGTTTGATCTGCACCACCCGTTATGATTGAACTTTGTGGTAACCACTCGAAATTTGACGGATAAACCTGCAAAACTCATGCAATTTTCTTAAATAAAAAAAAAAATAAAGCGAACTAAAACATTATTCATGACTTACTTCTAGTGAAATCACTGGTCCAACATGAAAAAGCTGTGAAGAAATTTTGAGAATATTCTTATCCGTTTGTTGCCATGTATAAATGGATCGATCGCTATAAACCACAGTAAGCATTCCAGTCTTCCTGTTGTATGCTAATGCCCGCACATCTGGATACCTGAAAAGCATATACTAGAATTGAAAACTTGTACTTGAGTCATACAAAATCATTCCGAATGAGACCATTATTTCTGATAAGGCTTATTTTCCTCGTAAAAGTAATTTCCACCTTAATTTTCCATTTCATATTCTCTCCTAAGTAAAATCTAGAAATCCTAAGACGATTATCAAGCTTTAAATTCTCATAAGTTTAACGAAAAAAATTGCTGACCTACACCCTATCGGATGTGAATCAGGCGACAGTGCATCTTGTTTTACTCCTTCCGCAACATCACATGACAAATAATGTGGTTTACAGAATGTAAATTTATGCTTCATTGTTGCAATATCCAAACATCTTATAAAGCCATTGTTGAATCCAATAAACAGCTCACCAATTCCAAGCACTATCGATCGTGGAACTTCACTGTGTAGGTCATAGGTACTCACTAACTGAAATAAGTTCAGCTGTCAAAATAATTTAATGAAAGCACATGAAATTAAACATTAATATGAGTTTTAGGTGAAGCTGTAACAATAAGAGCTGTGTACTGAATAGGTGAAAGTGATAAGAATTCAATATTTTATTATTCACTCGACTGCTGAATATAAAGATAGGACTCCTCCATCATCCAGTTCCATCTCCAAAGCAGGTAAACATAAACTTAGAACTTTAGTGAAATACTGGTTTAATACATTAATTTATGATATTATGGATAAATTGAAGAAAAAAAATGTGTGCAAATATAAGAAGGCAAAAAACAACAGCAATAAAATCAGTATGGCTGAAACAAACTTGAAAAAATACTTGAAGATTCCTCCATTCAATTATTACCTTTTTGTCATGAAATTCAATCAAAAGACTGGTTTCTGTAACTGAAAATGTTCGATTATCGGGAGCGCAGCACACATCCAAAAAGGTATTGTTTCGTTGATCGGCCAAAATTGCTGAACGACCCTGAAAATAACCTAGATATAAATTCAAGTTCTAAAAATCTAATTCTAAAATAAGAACATAACTAAAAGCAAAGTGAAGTGCAAAAGATAACCACAACAAAGCTCAAACTCAAGAATTCGATTTCTATCGTCATAATAGGATAGAGTCAAAACCCTATTTGTATGCTGATTTTCATACCTGCAAAGGTATACTCTTCGAACTCTCTGGTTTCCTCGTAACATGCCAGAATTTAACATGCCTGATTCCCACCGTCACACACCCGCCTTGTTCTGTAACGTCAATTGAATTAACCTGAAAAAAATATTTTTAATATTTTGCACGGCTAATTTTAACATGAACCTTGTCAAATTCGTAATTAAATAGTAATTTATCACAAACAGTTGTAATCCAGATAGATAACCCTGTCATGTCAAATCAAACTAAATTATATGGATGAATGTCAACGTAGTAAGGAGTTCTGTAAGTGAAAAATGACTTCAAAAAAATATTCACTTTCGAAGTAAGACGATTTTCAGCAATTTTTTGTTGTGCTCGCCAATCCCAAACTACGATCGAACGATCATGCTGATTTCCTACTGATACCAAATGACCATTAGGCGTAAAGCGCTAAAAGCTGATCAATTACAAATACATTTCTAAATTTTGAGTGCGATCCAAAAATGCACTTTTAACTAACAACTAAAAATTTCTAGATGATGAAGTTAGCAAATCAGACAATTTGTGGTATGAACTGCCACTGAAAACTTACCACACAGCTTATTCCCAACTGATGATGTTTTATATCAACAATTTGGGTGAAAGCAAACTGTCCCTTCGCGTCGTATAGCTCCCAGACTCGTAATCGAGGTTCATGTCCAGCCGGAAAATTAATTTATGGATTATTGCTGTACTACTGCTTCAATTTATCTTCAAATACTTTCTCGTTCTTTCCAGCTTCGAAATTTCATTTCTCTACAAATTAATTCATTTAAGAATACCTCTCCGGTAGCGATGTATCGTCCGCAGAGAGAGAACGATAAGCATGTTATGCTGTTTTTCGTTGTGCCAATTAAATGGGCTTGGGCGTTATTTCTTGGATTATAAAGAATGACAGTAGCCCTGGAACAACAAACAAAATCACATATCTATGACAATTCTTTAAGTATCTTAGCTTCACTTATATGCTGTTTTGGTATTAAGACTTTATTTTAAAAATTTTACAGTAATAATCTGACATATTAGTATAATACCAAATATACTATAATATATTAGCAAAATTTCATATGTAACTCAAAGTAAAACTAGCAGAAAGAAAAACTAAAGAATATAAAAAACCAACCAAAATTTCGGAAAACATCTTCTAATCAAAAAAAAGAAATTTTCTTTAATTTCTTCTAATTTTTGCTTTAACTATAAAAAACTTAGTAAAAAAACCCTTGTGCTAAATTTTTACGTTAATAATAAACGGGTAAAATAAATAGAAAGTACCACAGAAATATAAAATCCGCAAACAAATAAAAATGACATATTACGATGCTAACAAGCTAATGACATTGAACAAGTGATATTGAATGTGCTATAATTAAAATCCATACAACTTTTTTTGCTAATGAAAAGTCCACAAAGATATACCCAGCCGGATAGGCTACAATGCCTTTGATGTCGTCCACCGATACTGACGATCGTGAAACAGCTGTGCAACCTAATACCCGTTCTAATTTTGCCTGAAAAAAAACGATAAAACGTATGTAGATATTTTACATCGTATAAAAGAAATTATTTTACTCCATTACTAATCACTACATTATTAGCAGATTATATATATTTTTCATTGCTTTCTAGTAAATCAATACATGAATAATAATATAAAGAAATAAGTGAATAGTAGAAAAAAGAAAAAAAACGAACTGAAAATTAAATTTAGTAAAATTTACCCATAACATATACCTTATCCGAATGATAAATATAAATTTAAATAAAATATTTTACCATATGCATGTGCGGTGCGGATGCGAAAGAGATACACATACAAAATAGAAATAGTTTGCCGTTTCAAAAGATAACAGTCATAGAAATAAGTACGAAGAAATGATCGCAAAAATCAAAGAGAATGAATATGGTCGTTTATCGTTCAAACATTGATATGAAGACCGAAAATTAGGAAAGTTACATAACAATGGAATTATAGATGAAAATTCCTTCGAAAACTGTAAAAACATATGCATAAACACGTCAGCATATCATCAAACATATATCACGTCAGATAGGAATGACCAAATCGAAGTTGAACATACAATATTTTTCAAAAATATAATATCATGAATGATCATGGTGATTTCCCTACTATTAATATGCCACCTTGAAATCCCCAAAAAGAAATTTAATTCTTTCTCAGAATATGACTACTAATTCATAAGCACTCATATTTCCAGGGAAAGTATTAGAAAATGTAATGACTAAATACATTAACCTTATTATTCTGACCATAATTGAAGCACTAAAATTGTAATATAATGCATTAAAATAGGAAAGAAAGTGAGAGAGAATTATTTTAGGTGATAAAAATGACTGAAAGGAAAAGCAACCATCCACATCAGATGAATTATACCCGAGAGAATCAGCTTAACATTTATGAAGTAAAATGCTAAAAATCCGTTAAAAATGTATCAATTTGCTGATGAAAATCGTTCATCCCAGCTATTTAGTACTGTCTTGTCTAAAATAGCAAGCGCAAATTGAGTGTTGAAGTTGCGCATTTTTAATGATAACAAAATTCGTACTCTAACAATCAATTTGACATATCAAGATACTGCGGGAAGATTAGAGTGACAAATTATCTTGATAAGTCGTCAATAGCAAATAATGTGTTAAATGTGAGTGATGAAAATTTTCCAAAATCCAAAGTTTTACCTTTTCTATTTTTACTAAGCTCAATAACATTTTAGGACATAGAATTATCAACTAATCTATTTTTAAAAAAAAATTTGATTTAAAAGATTAACACTTTGAAATTACCATTTTTCATTAATCGATGAGCTAAATTATTACTTCTTAATTTCTAACATGAATATAATATGCAGAAATATCAAAATGTCATTATCCGCCATGTAATTATTTGATGTTGGTAGGATTGATGGCAGGAGAAGAAGCAAATATAAACAGTAAATGACATGATAAAGATAGACGACATTCAAATTTGTAATGAAAATATAAAATTTCAATTCATTAATTAATTACTTCAGATAAAAGTTTTAATTATTTTCAATTTTCATAATTCTCTCATTCAGTATTTGTTCATTTGATAAATATTTTAAAACGACAGTTAACAGATAGCTTTGATTGTTGAATGATTATTTTCGCTTATGTAAAATTATGAATAATTTCCATCGCTTCTTTAATCTCTCTAAATGAGACTTCTTGAGAGTCAATTTGAGAATGTTTCTCACAAATCTTTTACTAAATGTTCCCTATCAGTAGTGCACTACATAAATGGCTTATCAGTCTGTTGATTAATTGATTGAAAATTAATTAGACTGATAGCAATTGAAATTAATTCAAGAGATTCTTTGATAGGACCATCTGCTTATTGAAATCAGCTGCTGATATGTTATCAACTAAACATTTTGCTGCAGTAAAGTCGATGAACGCGTAATAAAATAGAAATCAGTGACATTTCAACTGACAATATCAATCAGAAGACATTTACTGTGATAATCTAATTGAAATTGGCAGCGGAACAAGTTCTTGCGATTGATCTAATAGCAAAAAGGAAGTGAAAGAATAGTACAATAATTTTTCCAGTCTTTTTTTTTTCGAAATTATTGAAAAATAAGGCTAAGATAGAAAATGAAATGTAAACTGCAAATGAATTTTAAGTTGGAAATTTTTATTATCAAAATTTCAGGTTCCAAAATCTCAGTTAAAAAAATTTCAGGTTTCCTTGATAGGATACAGGAAGTAATCCGGCTAACATCTCTACCCGACTAGACCTGTGCATTATTATTCCTAATAAAGAAACAAAAGGAATGCGGGGATTTCATAATGCTTGAAGAGTTGTGACGCTCTTGAAATGTAGAAATTTTAAGAAGTTTAAGTCAGTTTCACTTACTTATGTTTATTTTCATCTCAGTAACCTGAACAATTACACTGATAAAGCCAGTTGTCCAATGAAAAGTCATCAAACATTGAATCAACTTTAATCAAATTTCATGAATTCTTCACTAAGCTAAATTTCAGACACTAAATGACATTTAAATAATAAGGACAATTCTTGATCGTTTTTAAACTATTAAATGAAACAAAAACAAAGAGACAAAAAAAAACGGAATATTATTTTAAGCTCCGTCCATTACTTTTTTTTTTTTTTGGATTATATACTTCTTTCTGTTATGTATTAATAATCTTAATTGGTTCTATTTCAAATGTTTTAGAAAAGAAAAAGTTTGACATTCCTCATAAATATTCTGGAAATGCCACGCAATACAAAACCTGGAGGTCGCAGTACAAAATGGAAAAAGAAATATTCGTGCCAACAAAAATTTAGTGGAAACTGGTTTTTGGTGCACTTCTAAGAGTATCATTGTAGTGAATGGACAATTTTCTCGCAAATAATTGTGAAAGGAATAAAAATTCCGGAAACTATTTTCATCTTCAATTTTGGAACTAAAAACAAGAAAAAACTAAAAACAAGATGAAAGATGAAAATTTAGATGAAAAATATCTACAAGTTTTCTTGTTAAGTTATTCGTAAAAATGCATTATTTAGGAAGAAGTATGGATGAGTTTCGATTTGGTGTGACAAAATTTAACATTCGATTTTCACTTTTTTTAAACAAAAAAAATTTGAAGGTAAGAAAAATCAAAATATTCCATCTGAAATTAATTAGGACTACCTTTATCGTATAATCCATTTATTTAGAGAGAGAATAGCATTCTGAACAAGGGATCTTCCAGAAGAAGTTCTTTCCGCTGAAAATTTCGATCTCTGTTTTCATCGATGGGATCAGCGCGTTGATTCCTTCGAAATTGTTGTAAAGTGTGCAACGATCATTAAAATTGTATCAACAAATGGAACAATTGATGAATGAAATCATAAATGTATGCTAAGAGCATTACATCGAATTACACCAAAATTTAAAACCCATTTTGAAAGATGGCATCCATTTAAAGGCAATGCTGAATTATTCCAACTTTTAAAGAGATGTTATCTTTGTTATTGTAAAATGTTATCATTGGTGTTATAAAATAATGAAATTATACGTGAATGTCACGTTAATTTCCGCTAAAACCACTAACTTTTAATCTAGTTCATTATGTTAGATCTACTATATACGAAATAAATTTTTTGAGATAAAAGAAACGACTATTTGAAAATAAACTCAATTGAGAGAATTCAATAACAAAGAGATTTTATTTTTGGTAAGAATTGTTAGAGAGAAGTTTTTTGAAAGTACAAAAAATTATAAAATTGCCTCTTCAAAATAAGAAAACGAAGAGGAATTCAACTTGTTCAACCAATAACATGCAATTGCATATATATTTCTTTCTTTGCACAAAAAGAAAAATAATTTAATTTCTAAATTGATATATATATATATATGTTTTAAAAGATTAATGATGCAGCAGCAAAATCAATTAGCAATTACAATCTGTAAAATTTTCCTCTAAATAACACAACATTCATTATGGTATGATATAGTCATTAAATATTTAAAAAAAAGCTTTCAAAAATTTTTGATATATTTTTCGGATAATCTTGAATTTACAAAATGATATGCTAACAAATGAATCTTAACTAATCATATGCTAAGGCATTAATAATTCTCAATGATATTCGCAGGAATCTTTCTAACGTACAAAACGATAATTCAAGAATTAAAATCGTTTCAAAAATAGGAATCATCGTGAGATATGATTTATGGAAGAATATACAAAAAGAAAGGAAAAAGAATGCTATGATTTATTTTAAACAATAATATATTAAAAAAGTGATTTGAATTTTCACAAAATCATGTCATGACTTTGCATTAGAAATCAATTTTAGGCGCAATATAAACAGAAAAAAAAAAAACTTTTATTTCTCTTCCAGTTTTTGATTATCTCTCTCTCTCTCCCTCTTTCTCCCTCCCTCTCTCTTTCCTCTTATTTATTGCTGTTATTCTGAGTTCTCTAAGCCTTAAAAAAGCAAAATGATCTCATTGAATACAATGCATACGATGCAATTAAATAATCTATCCAGCAAGAATGAAATTTCAAATCTTACAAATTGTTAGTTTTATTCACAAAAATTTATTCACAATTTCTTTCAATTCTTTTATTACATCGCTTATTGAGAAATAATATACATTAAGTAGATCGTTGTGTAAAACTTTACTCAAAAACGTTTGATTAATTAAAATCTAAAGGTTAATTAGTTCTACCTTTGAAGACATTTGAGAAAATAAAAATTCCTTTTGATGCCTTTTTAAAAAAGAAATTAAGTGCTTTTCTGACTATTGAAACCATTGAAAGCATCAATTTTTGTGCAAAAATTACTTTCCATTAAACGAGTAGGAATTAAAAGAAAAAGGAAAACATCGACAAATAGAATAAATAATTTTTTGATGTACCAAAAATGATTAAAGAATTTCATTCATTTCCCTTTCGGTGTCGCAAAATTACTCACATCAGTAGTTCCGATGTGGATAAAAAGATTTAATTGCGCTTTTTTTAGGAAAAGAATGGAAAGAAAGAGGTAAAAAGAAGTACCGACCGCTAATTAGCAGCTATGACTTTTCTCTGAGAGATCTTTGAGAGATTGCACACTCTTAAAGATAAATAAAATGTTAAATTTTCAAACTAAATATTGATTAAATGAAAATATCGAGTAAATTGCATCATACAGACTAAGTCATTTGCGCTTA
Organism: Wuchereria bancrofti; assembly: GCA_005281725.1. NCBI lineage: Eukaryota > Metazoa > Nematoda > Chromadorea > Rhabditida > Onchocercidae > Wuchereria > Wuchereria bancrofti. The sequence goes on along the minus strand of SSBO01000009.1, from coordinate 3,201,194 downwards.
GCGGGTAAAGAAAATAAACTGTAAAATGTCATAACAATTTTTCCGCAGTAATTAAATTTATTTGCAATTTACAACTAAAAAACACAAATAAAAAAGGAATTGCTCTTTTCTGAGTTTCTAAAGATATTATTTGAATCGGTAAATTGTTAGAAAAGAAAATTTTCAAATAATACTTTCATCTGACCGACAGGTTATAATGAAGCTTAATTAGAGGAATATTTCCGCTCTATTCATCAAAACTGTGGAGGGTTTTCCTTCATTTAATAAGGCTTATTAAGAAGAGCGTTGAGAATGCATTAGAGCATGCAGGCATGCATTCAGCGTGCTGCAGTATATGACAAAGCAGTTTTTACAATCTTTCATTTCCTCATATAGTGTTCAAGAATATATTATTGATGTATATTCAGAAATATTGCTAACATCTTATCAATCTATTTTGAGATTTGATTTTGGTACCTTTTTTTATCAGCTCATTCCTAGATTAAAACGATAGCTTTGATGACAAAATATCATACGTAATATTATCAATGAAAGTTATTGCTTTAAAATCTTATCATATCTATAACAGATCAACATTTAATATAGCAATTATTAATTATTTAAGTACTTGGATTGAAATTAAAATGAATAGAAAGAATTTGAGAGGAATTTAATTATTAATACTAAATTATGTGATATGAATGTAAAAGAGAAAAATAGGGAATTAATACATGTCGATTGAAAAAAAATGGAAATGAATATATAATATTTCGAGTAATAAAAAGAAATTTATTTCATATCTTTAATTATTTAGTGAAGTAATTTCAAATCGAATAATTAATTGTTTTAATTTAGAAGGAATTCTAGCAGAATTTTAATTAAAACATGAAAGATTGCAATGGAGAAGTAAGAATAGAACAAATTTAATTGTAACTTTTACCGTAAATATATATATTAAATGAAGCCAAAGTAACGAGAAGATGCGAATTGATTTTTGAGCGCCCTTGTCATGCGCATTCCATTTTGGTCAATGTTGTCAACAAGTGCATTCCTCTCTGATCATTATCATACTTGTCAATAAATTAATCGATTTTAGAAGTCAGACAACTTTAATTCATAGTATTTAAAAAATTGGAGAATTAAAATGAATAATTTTTGAAATTAAGAAATTTAAAAAAACTAGAAATTAAAAAATCAATGCAAAATTAGGCTATAGAATTATAAGATTAGATAATACTCGAAATATACTTTGTTTAGATTACTTGGTTTAGATTACTTGATACAACTAAGTTATTGAAAATGTTTATGGAAAATATTTTTTTATTACTATGATAGGTTAGGTTAAATTGATGATAAATTATGATCAAATTAGAGATAAGTTTCTAAGATAAAACATATTCGTCTCTCTACTGAGTGTAATATCGAATAGATCAATAGTCTATTTTAAAGCAAAATGTCCTTCCAAAAAAAACATTAGAATTTACAATATTCTTAAAAATAGTTAATTGTTACTTTATCATTTTTCAATGAAATCAAAGCATATGTTTATAGAAAATTAATTCTAACTTAGCATTTTTTATTTGCATGAAGGATTCTCGAAGTGTCAAAAGAACTTATCCATCGGAATGGAATAACTAACTAATTCCCTGCTCATCCAGTTATTTGCAAAACATTCTGATTGATTGCTCTTAAGGCAGATGTTACTATGGTAAATATTTTCGATTAACCGATTTAATGGATTGTTTTTTTTTTTTAAATTTCCAGAACACTAAAAGCTGTTAGAAAAGGTTTTAATAAAATGAAATATGACTCATTTTTCAAATTTAATCCGCAAAACATCTTGGAAAAATGTAATCGTGCATAAAAGAATATTTCATGGAAATGATGAGGACAATGTGATCAAATGTCGCAGTGCTTGGATGAAATATAGAGAATTATCTATTTTTCGTTGTAATATATTGCGAGAGGTATTATTTTTCATTGTCACTGTCATTGATTTGTCATTGCTTTAATGTTTTGGATATGACCTCTAAAATATTTAAGAAAATATTTTAGAAAATTTTCTATCCGTTATATTAATCTGTTTTGAATAAAATATTACCTTGATTTTTTAAACGATTTTTCAGTAAATTATGACTTAAATCATGATGAAATGATGAAAATTTTTCAATCGAAAATTTAATCAGGACAAAAAAAAATTACAATAAAAAAGAACTTTTTAAGTTATGGAATAGATTCATATAGTGCTTCTTTTTTGCCACAATAAATTAAAAGGATTTAATTGTTAAATTTAAAGATGGAAAATTATTTTTCAAAAATTCACGTGCGCTAAATTTATTAATTAGTCTTCTGTAAATGTTCATCTTTGCATTGACCTATGTTTTTGGTTTACTAATAATTTTTGGTAATTCATGATTTCTTCCAATAAGTGTGTTAAAATTTTTTAATGGCCTAAAATTTGGCTCTAAAAAAATTGCAGGCCATGTATTCCATTGGCTAACACACACATACACAGCATAAAAAGATGGAAGGATGTAAAAAATGACCACTCAGAGCGGTCACCTCCCTTTTTCCATCCTTCATTTCTTTTAATTCTCTCTTAACAGCTTTTTCATCTCCAACTCTACCGATTATTTCGATAATTAAGTAATTGGGAAATTATGAGAGCTAATTTCTCCTCGGAGTAATTCGAAATCTATAGAAGAGGAAATACAGAGAGGGCGGCATATTCCCATAATGCATTGCCTATTCTCATACTCGGAGCTATCGGATGTAACAAAAATTCAAGAAAAAAGTGAAAGAAATAGTAAAAATCTAACGGTCCAACCATAAAATACAATAACAAATTCAAAATGTCAAAATTTTAAAACCTGAAAAAATTCTCGATTGACATATGCAAACACTTCTATTTTTCAGCCACATCATATCATAAGTTAAATTATAATACGGCAAAAGCATTACATTTAGATTTATAAGTCAATTAACAGCTCTAAAATAGGTCTAAAATTTTAAGACAAATGAAGTAAAATTAAGCCTTAGATATGATTACATTCTTTGTGGATAATAACTTTTTAGAAATCAAAAAGATTTACTGCTATCGTAAAATCTTCAAGCAATAGGAAAAGATTTGACATAAGATTTATTATTTTGATGGAAGCAAATATTGGAACATTTTGTTTTTTTTTTAGCGAGTAAATCCGCTAATAGAATGCAAATAAATGAGTGAAACAATATTCACACTTGCTGGCAATTCATTGATTAGTACACTTTCCCATATTTTTGGATTGTTTATACATTTCACAGCTTAAGATATTTAAGGAAAAATTGTTGCATAAACAATAACAATAAAACAACAACAACAACAGATACTATTCAATTAAGATAACAGTAACATTATTAACATTATTAATCTAAATGTAGTCTTTTCTTCCTTTCATTATTAGCTAAGCTCACAACAAATATCATTAACAAATATCAAAAAAACAAACAAACAAACAAACAAACACTATAAACAAACTAACAAATATCACTGAAATCATTCTCTTATATTAACACATCTAAATATAACATTTACGAAAATAACAGAGATAAATTAATGGAATTAAAGGTTACACGAATAAGATTGATAACTGTTAAAGACCTAACTAATAAAAATTTAAGAATTTAAATTAACAAAAATATCAGCCAATTTCCAACAATAATTGCTTATTTACTGGTTTAAAATGTCTATCGATTGATAATATTAAATAATAATTATTGTTTTTGTTAGAGTCCTTGACAAATTGAAAAATATTAAATGAAAAACTTCGGAATTTTAATGGGAAAACTGACGAGGAAGGAATTTTGAAAAATGTGAAAAACAAATGTGTTCATTCAAAGTGAACAGCTCATTGAGAAAAACGAACCACAATAGGGGCGGTAATGGCAGCAATGACAAAAGCAGTAGCAGCAGTAACAGCATCAGCAATAGTTCACCAATCAGCAAATTAAAAAAAGAGATAGATGTGTTAGAAAAAAAAAAAAACAAGCAAGAATAGTGTTTGCACATTCTCGAATTGAGGGATGGATCTCGAGAATGATGAAGCGTACAAGGACATTCACGCCATTCTCTTTTCAACTATGACAAAATGCATGCTAGTGCAAACAAAATATTGCTTCATGTAAAAAGTAATGTTAATTTATTATTCATTCTCATTTTATTTTATTCATTCAAGTATTTCCGGAATAATTATAGCATCTGAACGGTTATAGAATAATTTGAAAAGTTGTATTACACCGTAAATCGCTTAGTATTTGTAAACGATTCTGTTATCACTGTTTAAATTAAAAAAAAAATGACTTAAGAATGGGAAATGTCTCATAATAATAAATAAACATTCATATAAGTTGTAGAAATGATAGGTTTCTTTTTGAAAAAAAGTTTTTCAATAATATAATTTGTAAAAAAAAATAATTTTAATTTGGTTGCCTTAAGAGGAAATAAATTTTAAATCCTTAGAAAAGTTAAGTTGTTGACGAAGTGACAAAAAAAAAATGAGTGCTAATATTTTCCCTCAAGTATTAAATAAAAAATTTAAATTATCTCAACATGAATTATTGAGAAGATAAAAGAATTTGTGATCAAAAATTTTATTCAAATAATAAAATAAATGAATGATTTGACAAGCTTGTACTATTCCTTTTTGTTTAATTCTTTTCGTTTTCCTTATTTTTTTTAGTTTACTACTTCATTAACTTTTTCATTCAACTTTTTTGAGTATAAAAAGGAAAAAAAAAGCATCAAAGATATTTAAATAAACAAAAGAATCTGCTCAATGCTAATAGCATTCATTTGCCAATGAAAATGCTAAATTGTTAAATGAATAATTATTAAAAACATTTATTTTGTCTATTAAATTAAAAAAAAATTAAGTCAATTAAAATTTCACTTGATAAAGCATATAGCAGTAATTAAGTAAATGATGTAGTAATATCAGAAAGGTACTACTAGTAGTAATGAGCGCTACGAGCTAATTTACTTTTGAAATTGGCATATGTCACAGAGAGAGCACAGCACACACACACACACACAACTTTCGATCCTTTCGTTTTACAAATTGCCGAGGAAAAAAAAAAGAAAAGCGATATCACACTAATAGCAGTAGCATCGTTAGGATAAGCTTCAAATCATCAGGAATACCGGAGAAGAGAAAAGATGCCAGAATCCGGTTCCTTTCCAGCTAATCAATAGATAACTGTATTATTATTCTGTTGTATTGTTGTGAAATAGAACAAATTCCGAAAAATTTTCTTGTTTAATTCAGTGCTTTAATCGTTGTTTCATTAAGCATTCAGATTAAATTTCAACCGAATAATTCAACTGCAAAATAGATTGAACCAAAGATTACTATAAGTTTCGATTGCAATGTTTACATGTGATATGGTTTGTATATATTGTAGTTGACAGCAATCAAACTAGACGTACACTCTACTACAGAATAAAGATTCATGCAAACCGGATAGAATGTAAACAAAAATAAAACTAGTATATACACTCACGTGAAGAGTGACGTTTGCAAATTTACTAGACTTTTTACAGACAAAATGATGTAAGAGATTGTAAAATTGTACACAAATATCGATTTTTGTAGAATTTCAAGAATTTTATTTGTAATCTTGATTGTAGGATGTTTTTTTTTTCTTGAAAATTTTCCATAGAGGTCAAAGGAAAAAGATGCCAACGCAAAAAGGGAAGAATTGATGATAGTAGAATCAACATAATAAGGTCATCGACTTCATACATTCGAATGGCTTTTGTTATGGTAATTTTTATCGATTCTTAATAATTTCAAATCAGGTGGCAGTGAAGATGAAATGATGGCAACTGTCACTGTCATTGTTGTATTATGCAAATTTCACTATCATTTCTAAGCAGAGATAATAGATATGGTTGGATTTAACTAAATAATAATATATTCAATAGCACATACTATTGTTGCTTGTAAATAATGCTTAGAAGTTTATTTACTTATTGCATAGATAATAATCAGTGAAGCGAAGAAAAAAGAAAACAAAGTTTGTGAGATTAAAACAAAGTAAATTTTTGAGTGTTACAAACTGATTACAATTATGAATGATGCATGATGTTTCAGAGTTAGAAACGAGTTTTAATTCTAATTAAAACCAGAAATCAGCTTATTATAGAATATTTGCTTACATCCTTTTGATTAATTTGCAAAAACGGACATGCAGTATGATTACTAAGTTTAACGTTTTCATCGGTAAATCAAAGGTATGAGAATTAGAAGGGTAAAGAAGATTAAATAACAAAATATTGCTTATTTAAAGAGATGAAATTGCAATAAAGTAAACAACATTATAAAAGAAACTTAGAAAATCTTATAAATGTGAAAATGTGTTCTTTAAAATTAGTTAGTACGTGTGATGAATTGCTTTGCGTGTGTGACGTGAAGAAGGGTAAGCTGTTATATACTAGATCTATTGGTTGTAACGTTATAGGTTAAGACTTTTTTCGAATTAAGTGAAATTAATTTATAAGGTTGTACGATTCAATCTTTGTACTTTGCAAATGGATCATGCAAGGTTATCGCATAACTATTAATATAACTATACAAACCTGATTAGTTTCATTCTTTATATTTTTCATCAATAAGCGGAATTGTTCGTCCGCCGTCATAAATATTCGCCGGCGCAGAAGGCGTTTCATCGAAATTGGCAATGTCGTGTTGTGTCTGAGATAGTTCCGGAAGAAGGCAGAATACCATGGGAGTAATGCAAATGTTGCATGGTAGTAATACCTAAGTTTCAAATGAGCTTTAACAGATAAGTTATCATGTGAAGTAGTCAAATAGATACCGCAGATACCTTTTTTTTTAAAAGAAGAAATGACGATCATAAATGAAATGATTTAGTAGGTGTGAACGATGAAGGTAAAAAATGGAAAGTTTTGAAAAAATGAATCAGAGTTAAGTGACGTATACAAAAGCTTTTAATGATTAATACGATAAATTCATGATTTGTTTTTTTATTGATTAGAATGATTGGAACATCTTATTCAAAATAACACCTTATTTAAAGAAACCAGTGGGTAAAAATTCCTAATTAAATTAAGAATACTCCAAACACATTAGAATGAAAGACCTAATTTCAATACAAAACAAAAAACTATTTATTGATATTTGCGAATTTATTTTCCTTTTTTTTATTTAACAAAAAATTTGTTAATAAATAAGATTTCATTTACAATTCAAAGGAATAATTCCCTAGTAATGTAGTCGAGCTTTTCTCTTATCCATTCGTTAAAAATAACAATATTGAAATTTTTGGATACTTGAAAATTGTAAAAAAAATATTTTTTGGAGAGCTTATTTCGTATTATGAAAAATTTTCGACGAGACAAATGATTGCCATGCATGCTGGATCAGAGTAAAACTAATAAACTAATTCATATTGTCAAAAACTTTAGAATAAGCTCTTCCAAATGAATAATTCAAGAGAGCCAACGGTGTATAGGACAAACACCTTCAGCTAAATCGATCTCTTAACCATTCAACAGCCAAAAAAAAAAAAGAAAAAAATTGCTTGAAACAAATGTAAAAATTTATTTCGAGAATGCAATAAAACTAATTAATTAAGGTTAAGGTATACAGTACTGCTTTTATTACTACCTGTATAATTTAATGTTTTATTTAAGAGAAGGGGAGAGACCAAGAAAAAAAGCAGTCGACTGATTAATTAATTAACTAAATTATCTACCTTGACATGAACACTGATTTAATCAAACAAAGAAAATCTTTTTCTAGATGTAGAATATTAGTTTGTAATGGTTTCCATAGTTAATTAAGTTGCAAACAAATTAAATTTAAGCTGTTAAAAACTAAATTTTCAATTGTAAATAAATTAAATCTTACTCAAAATAATTAAATAAATTACAAATATATTTCAACTAAAGAAAAAAAAAAGGTCCAAAAGCACTATCTCATAATATTCATATAAACATCTGCGTTAGAAAAGCTGATGATGCGAATTGTCGCAGCACTGACCTTAACAGGTACGCTGCTCGTCGTTACCATCAATTGTCAACCTTACCCACATTTATCTCTTTGAATGCAAAAGAAACGAAGCAAGCAAGCTTTAATCGATTTTATACTCTATCCACAATACACGTTGACAAATGCAATTGATATGGATAATTAAATAATGAAATTTAAAATTTATTTATTTGTTGATTAATTATTGCAAACATTGTAAACATTTTTTGAAATTTTTTTGTAATTAAATAAATTGCAAATATATTGCAATAACAGAAACAGAAAGAAAAAAAAAGGTCTAAAAACACCATTTCATCTCATAAATAATGTAAACAGTTATTTTAAAACTATTAAATTGAAAGAATTCTATTACAGCTAGAAATAGAAGTGCAAATTTCAATTTAGTAATTTAAGTTTTAAATCGACTTTTGTTGAATAACTGAATTTGACATCTATCTTTGATCTTCAATATTGTCATAACAAATTAATTTCATCATTTGTTGTTCTTTGATTGATTTGTTGCAAATTTCAAAATTTATTCACAATAAAAACATATCAAATAATTTTGCACCAAATGTAATAGTTTTATCAAAATCAAATGTTTGTTTCAATGAAGCTAATAGAAATAAAATTTCTGTAATAATATATTGTCCTACTAAAATTCGAAATAATTTCTAATTGCTTTGATATATTTCTCCTATAGACAGTGTCATTTGTCTTCAACAATAGTAAAATTCTAGATAAAAGTATTTGATAAATAGATGGAATGGTCGTAAATCAAAGAAAAAGAAAAGAAAAAATTAAAGTTAAACGATTTTTCAGAAAAAACTTTATCCTGAACTGAAAAATATGACCTTTAACCTTTAACCTGAATATTTTACTTTTATCTTAAAGCGATTAAAATTAGAAAATTAGTGTAAGAGATAGAATTGTACTTCTTTTATCCTTCATAAAATACTTGGCAGTAATGTAAAATTAAGTTTAAAATTTTTGGATCTTAATACTCAGTAAATGAGCAGAACTTATTGTTCCAAATCAATTATAATCAATAAAGATTATTCAATTAACTCTAAATGATATCTGAGAAACTGTTTATGTAATTTGAAATTCTCAAATGGTTATTTTAACACTTACTGATTATGATTTTTTCATTATTACATTTAAAAGCAAACTGACTGATAAGAGTAAATGTTATCTAAATATTTGTCACACTCAATAAAATAGATTGTATCCGTTGAAATTTTGTTCATCTATCCAATTATATGCATATTATCATTAAATTTTTATAATGTAAGACAAATTGAATATTTAATTAGTTAGATATAAATAATCTAAAACGGTAGGCACAGTTTCATTAAGGTAGGAATGATTGTTAGATTTACAACTGTAATGAATCTGTACCTCTTCCTTCTATCTTCATTTTCACTTTTTCTTTTTCTTTAAATGATAAGATAAATTAATGAAATTTGAAACGAAAGAAAGAAAGCTTATACCTCTATCTATTCGTACATATTAACGTAGTGTCCTCACTATTATTCAACGACATCATGTTATCATCAATATCAAATGAGGACATGCAATGGAATTTTAATGTTAGACCGTGAAGTGAAGGTGAAATTTTCTGCTCAAACTTTTGTTTAATGGCTCCTTATCAGCATTAAGATGCAACAGATAGGCCTACTGATAAGTTTCTAAATAGTTATCATTGCTTATGTTGTTTGTATAAATATATGCATATGTATATGTACGAATATTATAACCAAATAAAAGATATATGACAGCTAAGTATGCTTCAATATTATTCTTTGAATTTCAATCCATTAATTGATATCGAACTTAATTTTTAGTCAATATTCAAATAATAATACTGAAATACTTTAAAATCAATCAATCAATCAGTCAATCAGTAATCCAATCGATAAAATCATTTTTTTAATATTATATTTTCAATTCTTTCGTATTTTTTAGACCAAAATTCAACAATTTTGCAATTAAAATGAATCAAACACATATGGCATTTTTCTCGTCGTAATAAAACGATGAAATGTGGAGACACTTTCAAAAATCGAGAGAGCGACACTTTCATGATCTTATCTTTTACTTGCATGCACACACAGATGCATGCATGCAAGTAAGTAAATTATTATGAACAATGTGCTACTCAAACAGATAAGATTAGAATATTCTGATTAGTTGATAAATTGTGTGACTAAAAACTTTGTCATCAATTGTTGATACTAATTACATAGAGGTAATTGCATATATAATATGATTATGTCATAGTTTTAAAAAATGGTTTGGTTTTTCTTATTTTATTTAAAAATATAATGTCGACAATATTTGTTTTTTTCTGCAAATATCAAATTTTTTTCAATGAACATTTAAATTTAAATAAAAAGTCTAATTTTCATGAAAACATTGGTAAGAAATGATAAATGAATAATATGAAAGCAATGAATTTAAAAACGATCATGCAATAACGATAAAACAAGAATTTGAAAATAGAACAGTAATAATGTAGCAGCAGTAATGGTAGTAATAAATAAAGACGCCGATTGTTTACATTCCATCAAGAAAAATTTAATTCTTACTAGAAATTAAAAAATGATATCTTAATAATGTAATACTTATTAGAGTTTAAAGCAAAACAAAAAGTTATTTTGTTTTTTCCGGAAATTTCGAGTTTAAACGTAAATTAATTTCAGACTTAAGAATTAATTACGAAGAAATTCTTTTCTATTGTTAGCAAATTAATTAATCATTTTTTGACATTTTTTGAAGGAATTCGATCGGAAATTAATTTATCTTCCTGATTTGCAAGTTTCCTGATTTTCAAGTCCAAAAGTTTACTTTGATTAGTTCATCTTACGTTAAGAAATCATCCAATTTCTATTGCATTACTCAGCATTTTTTAGCATTTCGCATGTTTTGATTTTAACATTTTCCGTTTTATTATGGCTTCATCGTCTATATATGTTACTTAAGTAATTGAAGACTTTTTAACTCATTAATAAGCACAAAATTTAAGTATTTAGCATACGAATATGATATGGAAAAAAACTTGAAATTAATTCGATGTAATGAAATGGTGTTTCAGTGTTGGCCAAGAACTTATGGATGTAATTGCTTGAGCATTGGCCAAGAACTTATGGATGTAATTGCTGGAGCATTGGCCAAGAACTTATGATGCCAGTGTCAATATTGTAATATCGGACAAGGTGCTAATGAATGATAATTAATTCAGGTAAACATGTATTAACCAACCTTGCTTTCACTCATTTCCACCACTGATGACATATTTGGAATTTGTGGTACCTCATTTTTTCTTTTCAGATTTCTACTTCGTTTGTTTCGTGTTGCACGTAGGATTGGTCGTTTTGATACTATTGTAAAATTTCTTATCACTGAAAATTATCATTATTAGTTTTATGACAATTTCTAAATTTGAATTTGGGAACGGAATTTCATATGAAATTATTCAATTTTAAATATTAAACAGAAAGCTGAAGAATTTTCAAAGATTAAAATTAAAAATTAATTTTCTTACTCAATTATTTAATCTCATCTTGAAATTTATAATCTGTATTAAATGCCTACTTCCACATGCGGTAAATAATTACTCCCGTTAATGACGTGTTGCCAAAGGACTTGAGTCTGATACGTCGGTTAACTCAAATCCGTAACAAATATTGTGCCAAGATTTTAAATTGAAAAATGTTGATAACACTTGTTTAAAACTAGCCAGAAAAGAACACACGATTAGCAATAGGAATTACACCTATAATCTCTGCAACAGCAAAATTAAAAGACAAATTTGTAAAATTTAAGAATAGTATAATTTTAAATTTCTGAAATGATAGTTTGTTAGTAAATTGAACGGAAATTTAAGGATTTCCGTCAATTACGGCTTTCAAACGTATAAGAACGGAAAAGCAATGATTGTTGCATTTGAACGTGGGCGAACTGTATTATAATTAAGAATAAAATTTAAAATAAACAAACTGTGCTGTAGGATTAAAACGTATGATAAACAAAAGTTCGAATTTTTGAAAATGGAACACAAAAATAGGTAAGAAATTGCTTCGGAAAATCAATAATTTAAATAAATATTTTTCGAAAGCTAAATTAGCACCGTTCTTTAAACGAATATGTTTGCAATATTGGTAGCAAGCAATGAAAAAATATCAAATACTGATGAGATTCAGAATTTTCTTCGACTTGCTTCCCGCTTTACAAGAAGAGCATGAGCTTATGCTGTAAAGCGGGAACCAGGACAAAAAAACATTTGTCGTCTTTGGAAAATTCCGGTTGATCTAGTTGATGTAAGATTTATAGATGAAAATAAACAGGAAACATTAATTTGAAAAATGACAGCTTCAATGGAAATAAATAAATAATAAAGCTTAGGATGTTAGGTTAATTCACAAAATTCAATTCATATTTCTAAATTCAATTCATATTTGAAAATTTAAAATCAAATGAAATCGTAAAGTGTATACACTGCTAATAATAAAAGTGTATCATTGAGCTTAACTTATCCTATTTCAAACATTTCATATGTAAGAATAAACAAATAGCCAATGGTGGACGAAGGCTAGCGAAATAAACAGTTGTTAGGAGGATAAGTCGAATTCGCTGCATTATAATGTAAAACTATTAGTACAATTAAATTTTAATCATTGATCAATGAAAGTAATTTAATTTTAGTAAAACTTTTTGCGTCAATTCTAAGTTTTCTTCAACACACTGTTCGACACATTTTTGCTAGATAGTAATAAGTAAGCAATCAATACGTTTTGTTCATTTTCGACCAAATAAGCTATAATTTTTATTTGTACGGATTTGAAAATTAATTTTGAATTTGAAATATTTTCATTGACGTCCTTTAAAGTGCTAAAACACTTTAACAACTATCCCATAGTTTTTTAATCTAATAGTTCTTTCAAAAGCATATTATACTTGCCAAAATTTTAAATATTTCGTTGATGTAAGCTTTTATCTCTTAGCAGTAAAATTTGTTAGCAAGTTATCAATTTTTCAGTATATTTAATTAAGTTGATTAATTAAGCAATTAGTTGATTTGTTAATGATACTTTTAAAATTATTGCGATGAGCAAAAGTTGTTGCATTAATTGGCAACACATATCTTCAATTATATTTTGAATTTTTTTCATTTATTTACTCTTAGCTTCAATTTTATTTTACACTTTTCAATTTTAAATTATAATATTAGATTATATTTGTTTTTTTAATGCAGACTAATAATCTGTTTCTATTTGATAAAAGATTTTTATAATTTTAAAATCTTTGAAAATTTACAGGATTGAAAATATTCATATAACTGAAAATAGAAAGTTATAAATGCCAATAAATTTAGAAATGCGAAGGACATTTTAAATCTATTCAATAGAACTCAGCCAACTATGTATGTATAACCTTCAAGACCAGCGATAACATTTAACATTTAATAACCTTTTTGTTCTTTTATTATCTTTAAAACTTAAATCATTAAATTTCCGGCTCGACTTTCAACACTTTGGCCAATGTTTATGTGGCCAACTTTAAATGCAATAATTAGAAAATATTATAAAAGATTTTATGCATATTGTTTGTATAGCTTAGAAAGTAAGTACTGCAACATTTGATAGTCTGATAATTAGTTAAACATCATAATGTACTCTGAACATTTGGCTCATTTGGCTTAAGGCTCGCTATAAAGTTAATCATTGAAAAAACGCTTGTTATTACGAAATATTTCTGGATATTACTCAAATAATGCTATAATTTCTGTAAAGTCTAATCTTTTTAATTTTTTCAAAGGTTAATCAGCAAATAGACAAAAGGAAATATTCGAATGCTTTTTTTTTTCTTGAAAGCAAATCCGGCAGAGAGTAAATTCTGGCAATTGTGAATTTTTCAAATACTACTGTTAATAGCAAATAATTCAGTACAAAATGTTGAATTATTAATTTGATAATTAAATTAAAATTACAATGTTCATTGGAATTTCCCAGTGTCTATTGTTAGTCAATTCTAAATTTCCAGTACTTTTCGCATTTGTCACATGAATACTTGCCATAATGCATTAATTAAAAGAATTTGAGTAATTACAACGTCAAAATTAGTCCTAAAATTTAAACAATTTGAATTCTTCGACTTATTTCATAGAAATTAAATATAATTTCAATGATAATTGTTATGTGAATTTGTATCAAAAGAGTTTCAAAGAAGTCGCAAAAATTATTATAATGTCAAAAATTAGTGAATTATGTTTTTGCTAATGATAAGTCAAGTATAGTGTTTGCGAGGGAAAGAGAGAGAGAAGGGAGAGAGAGCGAAAAAGAGAATAAGGATGGATAAGTAAAACAAATAGCCATAATCAGGTCAAGAAATGATATAAGAAAGATAGAACTATTAATTTCGTAAGGGATAGGTGACAATCTTTATTCAACACATATCTAACTTGCAAATTTGGGTTACGGCTATTTATCATAAGTTCATATCACTATAAGATATCACTCCTCTTATTCCTTTTCTTCTTATCAGCAAAAGGCTAATTTCACGTCTCTTACTTTACTGATCATTAGTTATTTATTAGCTAATACTAATCATTTCCTTATCAATTATTTCTCAATTTTTGCTTACTATAAGTTAATTTCTTGATCAGTCATATCATTCATATTATATTGATTGATTCATATTACTTTTTTTCTTTCAGATTAATAAAGTTATATTTGTATTACACTTGGAATTGCTTTATTGATGAGAATTATAGTTATCGGTGCTGCGCCGACCGGTCTTGGTGTAGCTTATCGTCTTTATCAATTGCAAAACAATAACATTGATATTGCTAAAAATGTCGAATTAATTGTTTTGGAGAAGGTTGGTGACATGAGAGAAATATTCTTGTCAACATCTCAGGTCACAAACATTTCTACATAGTATAATGTATAGTATTCACATTTTCCCTTCAACAATCTTAACTTTATCACTATTTCCGCACATTTATTGTCAAACGTTTAAATAAAATGTTATTTAAGACAAATTATTCCCTATATTTGAATCATTTCCACTTATCAAAATTATGAAAGAATCAGACAACTAAAAAACGAACTCATTTAACTTTTTTTTTTTGCAAAAAAAAAACTTGAAAAGGTTTTTTTTAATTAGACAACTTGAATTCAAAATAAAATTTTAAAACAATTTCAACAATATTGGCAGTAATAAGAATAAAGAAGTTATTATAGATAACGAAACAAAAAAGTGTCCAATATTTTTCAAATTTCTCCAAGAATTTTAATAATTGAAATTTATTCAGGTTCCAGATTTTTCTAGATATTAATTATCATCAGAATTACTCAGAATAAGGTTATAGTATAAAAACATGGTTACGTGAAACGGCTGTACAGGATGTCCTTGAAGTCTAAATGTTATGTGTACAAGATATATTTGATGGTGAAAAGAGAATTTGAAAAGAAAATAAACCGGAAAACTTTCCCATCATTTGCAATGTTTTAAATATTCTAAATCAAAGTAGCTCAGTTTTAAAATTAATTTTCTAAAATTGACAAAATTGCAATTTAAAATTTGCAAAGGGTTAAAAAGTTATAATAAGATTTATTAACCATTTTATTTTCTTTATAATGAAATTTTTGATAATTGGAATGATCAGTGAGAGAGAAGGAGGAGAGAGAGAGGGAGAGAGAGAGCACTTGCTTCTTGCTGTTATACTGAAACGATCAATTGCAGTAATACAAATTTGGAATGATATAGGGATCAACTTTAGCGGTATAATGTAGCACAGAGCAAAGAGAAATCTTTAATAAAATCATAAGAATTTGAAGGAAGAAAGAATGAAATGAAAAACTGTCTAAATTATTTTTTAATTTGATTAATTTCAAATTTTGATTTGATTGCAATAGTTTTATAAGGCTTACATCTTTTCACAAAATGTTGGATGTAGGAATTATCACCTGGTGGATTAAGTCGAACAGTTATGGATGAAAATGGATTTTTCTGGGATATGGGAGGACATGTCACTTTCGATCATAATTTACCTTATTACAAGGAAGCAATATGTTGGGCGATCAGTGAATGGAATATTTTAACAAGAAGCTGTCAGGTTTTGTTTATTTTTTGAATATAGCAAAAATTAATTTAGAAATTTTGTCATCATTTTTAATGATTTCAATTTTGACTTATTTCATAGTCCATATAAATTTATTCGGAATACAGAGAAGATGATGAAATGATGTTCTTATCAGATCAAAATTAGATACTATGATATGATATGATAAAATTATCATTTTGCACTTTCATATTCTTATAGGTTGATATAAGTTATATGTTCAACGAGAAAGGTTTACATCTTGTACCGTATCCAGTGCAGTATGCAGTACCAATGTTTCCAGCAAGTATTAAAGCGAAGTGCTTGGAAGATCTACGAGATCGATCTAGAAAATCAGCGGCAAGTAGATATTCAGCGATTGTGAAATTTGACAAAATTCAAGATTCTCCGTCTAATCACTTCATTGACAATTTTCATTTGAAATCTCAAATTGCTAAAATTGTGATATATTTCCTTTTTCTTGAATCGTTTAATAGAATACATTTTTCTGTTGACAATATGAATTCGCAATTTGAATTCAAATGACCAATGACTTTGCAAAGAAGGCGTTTCCGCTGCTAATCATTGCTTATATAAGTTTACACTGTTGAAATTTTAAAATCGAACTAAAAGAATCGAATGTTTGGGATTTACATTATTGCAATATTCAAATGATGATGAATAGCGGCGCATTTATCAAATGTGTAAAAGTCATCTACAAAAGGCAAGCATATATCTTAGCATATCTTCATTTCATTGATTTAATAAATGAATATTTTTTTTTTAGGAAAGAATTCCGCCAAAAAATTTTGATGATTGGATCGAAGAGCATTTCGGGCCAACACTGAAGAATTACTTCTTCAAGCAATATACTCAAAAGGTTTTTCCATAAGTTTATCGATTCAGGTAATTAATGATTTAGTGCTATCAACATTCCCTGATGATCAATAGATTCTGTTTGAAGGATCAGTTTAAAATAATGTATGGAAGATGCAACTGGCATAAACTCTATCCAGGGTTAACTTATTTGAAATTAAAGGTTTGGACTGTAAAACCGGATCAGATGAATCCGGTATGGATTGGAACTCGGGTTGCTAAGATACCTTATGAAAAATTGGAGGAATTTTGTGCTGTGAATGAAAAAGATTTGAAGGTATCAATTTGTCATAAAATTTTCAGTTTTCAAGCAGATCGAAACTTTTTTAAAGTTATAATCATTACATTAAGGAAACTTTAAGGCCAGATAAGTGTTAATGATTATAGGCTACTGAACCAGAATGAAGCAAGAAATTATTTCTTTAATTTCATCAAATACTCACTACGTTAATTTATCAAAAGGGCCTATTCTTTTTTCCGTCAATAATTTCTTTCATGTAATGAGTATTGTCCAAAGTATTGTACAAATTTCAGGAAATTGACCTTGGCTGGGGTCCAAATGCCAGATTTATGTTTCCGAAACGCTATGGGACAGGATCAATTTGGAAATCAATGACTAACAAATTACCATCTCAGTGGTTTCATTTTGGATGCGAGTCAAGTTTCCCAACATTTTTTCCTAACTTAGCTACCGATCAATAGGATTTGACTGATAGCTTTTATGTTAGGTGATAAGTGCAGCAAGATTTATTTAGGATTTTATTGATTACTCATTCTGAATAGAAAAAATATTTGAACGGAAAACCGAAAATGTGTTTATTGGCATTACACGTGATTATAGTATACAAAATTTGGATTCAAGCTTAAACGATTTCTGGAAACTTTTTTAAAGTTGAGAAAAGTTTTTCCTCCATGTCAGTTTGATATGTTGCAACGACGGATAATTTCATTTTAGGTTATTAACATTGATGCCAAAAGAAAATTAATTACGTATGAAAATGAACGATATGGAAAGGTAAAGCTCAACTATGATATGCTTATCAATACAGGACCTATTGATCAGCTAATCAAATACACTAAATTATGTCAAGAACTTGATTTGAAATACAATAAGGTAAGAAGAATTAACTCTTTTTAACATATTTTTTCAATATTTGAAAAAATTAATTGACCAAAGAATATTATAGTATTTCAATGTATTTTTCAGGTATTTGTGATAGGTGTTGGCTTAATAAAACCAATGAATCGAGTTGCAGAACAATTTACTTGGCTTTATTTTCCGGAAAATACCGTACCATTCTATCGTGTTACTTTCTTATCACGTTATGGTGAAATGACCCCAGATAATGATAAGTATTGGTCGATACTATGTGAATGTGCCTATGATATTAATGATAACAGTGTTAGTACTTCATATTCCATTTTCTTCATTTACTTATAAAATCCAATTTGAAGATTATTATTGAAAGCAATACTTTATCATAGATTTGCTAATGCAATTTCTATAGCGTTAATCTAATTCGTTTATTTTATTGCTTAATTAATCACTTGTATTATTAAATTTATATTCTTGAAATCAAATTTTAAGAAATTTATTAAATTTTGATAAATTAACAATTTGAATAAGTTGATTTTTTTTAAGCATACTGAAATAATTGATAAACTATCAAATTTATTACCAATCAAATACAATAGTTTGTTAAGTTTAAAGTTTGTAAGTTTGCAGATTAGTGAGGAAGAAATAAAAGAAAAAACAATTGAATGTCTGATACGGAAATCAATCATTTCACGTGAACAGATTGTTAGCCTGTTTTCAACGTTGTTACCATATGGATATCCTATACCAACTGTAAATGTTAGTAAGTTCACGTTTAGCGCTTTTAATTTAATCAGTTATGTATTTTCTTTACACGTATATACGTTTCATGCTAATGAAATTTAGTACAATTTTACTTTTGTGATACGTGCATATCTTGCGTGAACTGAAATTAACCATTTTTATTCTTAATTTTAAAAATTGTAATTAGTGATATATTTTATCTAAAGAAACGATATCAGTTGATATGAAAAATGTTTCAGAGAGATAATGAGTTAACTCGTGCTCATCAAATTCTCGAAAAGCATGAAATATATTCGAGAGGTCGATTTGGTGGTTGGAAATATGAGGTAGCAAATCAGGATCATTGTTTTATGCAAGGCAAAGAAATTATCGACAGATTGTTATTAGGTAAACCAGAAATAATTTACAAAAATGGATTATCAACATGTCAAGGATGAAATAACATCTCCTTTACTTTATCAAGGTATTATCATGGTGATAGTTTATCAATAATCATATTCAATGATTGCACCGAAATTTTAGTCTTTGTTTTCTTTAATAATATTACCAAATTTTACTAAGTAAATTTATTTTAATATATTTTAAATCTTTCTTATAGCTTCTTTTTCTCTTCTCAAAAGAAAAATAATAAAGAATATAATATGCAAATAATTTTAAGGTAAAATTGTGGTTTTTAGTGGTATCATTGTTAAAATTTAAAAAGTTCTAGCAGTTAAAAGGAAATGAACAACTTGATACTGATAAAGAAGATTGTGAAAAATTTCTTGATTTTTTCATCCTGTAACAAACTTTTACAATTTCTTATCCAAAACTGGTTGTTAAATTAATTTAAACCAATTAACAAGTCTTGCAACATATTTTGTGATTTCTCGAAGACTGAATTAGGTTACTGAAAAGGTGGAACAAAGAAAAATCCACGAAAATCCGTGAATGATATCAATTCAGATTTGATAGCCTGCAGTTTGCTTTTTGACTTTCTTAGATTTATAGTAAATGTTTGGCACACATATCAGATTTTTGTGAATAATTGATAATTGATAATCACATAAAAGTGGGAGACTGAACGAATAACTTTGCAAATTTCTTTTCAAACATTTTTTGTTTTTATAATTTAAGATTTCTGCGAGATATTTTGCAGTCACTTACTGCTTTTAGCTTCCAGCTGTAAAAAAAAATGATGAATCTATGAAACTGATTAATAATTTTTTCGAACTACAAACTCTGGTAATTTAAAAACCAATAAATGCTATTATCACCGTGTTTTGTCAGTACTGTAGTGGCTCATTTGAATTTTTTAAACATTTTAAGTATATCTCATTCAGTATGTTCAAACATGAAATGTGACATAAGTGTCACCTTGTGAGGAATTAATTTCATGTAATGAAAACATACCTTCCTTTTTGCAAATGAAATAATTAACTTTCTTGTTGCAAATAGTTGCTTGCAATTGAGCACCTTCAACAAGTTTTTCCTGCAGTTTTATTTGCTCATCTGAAAAACTAATTAAAAGAGAAATTTTTTATTTTTGTAATATGCATGTTTTCAAATATTAATTAATTTATCAAAGACATTTCCTGCATATTTATAGAGCAAATTTCTTTCG
The DNA here is from genome assembly GCA_005281725.1 of Wuchereria bancrofti. NCBI lineage: Eukaryota > Metazoa > Nematoda > Chromadorea > Rhabditida > Onchocercidae > Wuchereria > Wuchereria bancrofti. Next base: position 3,180,759 of record SSBO01000009.1, on the reverse strand, counting down.
ATTGAAAGTTTACACAAAAATATTTTATAGTTAGTTAAAATTTAAAAGATTTCTCAAGATTTAATTTAAATTTTGGCTTAAAATAGCATTTAAAAACATTTAATTTATAGCATTTAGTCATTTAATTACAATAATGTAAAGTTGCTTTAATTAGAACAATATGCTATTTACTTCAAGGCTTCTGCAATGAAATTGGTTTTAGCAACAACCTATTCAGTAGAACGCCGAATAATCACTAATCATCCATCCTACACTTATTTCAAATTTAATACTCATTTAATTCATTCAGATTATTACTCCTTAAATAAGCTGTTTTAATCTTTTATCCTAGCGTTATATGCAAACGTTCATTCATTCCGGAATAAAACAAATGCAAACGTGTAGCATTGCTACGTGCGTTGTAAATTACGTGGATTGTAAATTGGTGCCATCAAAATTTGTAAATAATAAAAACATCTTTTACAGTTAATTTTGTTGTCAATATCCAGTTGCAAACAGCATTCTGCATCACTTGAAGTAGTTGCATCAGGAAAGGGAATATTTTCTGCTGAAATGTCACCTTCCATTGTGCGCCATTCAGGCGGATCGGTACTACAACGCGTATAGCCTAGCAACAGTGAACGATCAATCGTATTAGGTGCCAATGTATCGGCAAGACCTCAAATAATAATCATTTCAGCGCTATATATCATAATTAGTTTAAATTAATTAACTTATTTTACCACTTTCATAAAAAATCTGGAAGAGTTGAATAAATTCGCAAGCATTGATATAATTTCTAAAATATTCCATCTTAATCAATTGTAATAATCATTCAATCCAATTAATAATAGAGTTTGTAATTTTTTGAATACTTATTAAAGGTAGCAAAAAAAGGTAAGACATATGAGTATGACAGTACATTATAATAAAAAAAAAAAATCTAAGCAGAAGATATGCGCAAAATCTTCCGCAATTTTACGTTTAGAGAAAAGAATCGTTACGATGACGTACGTGTAACGTAGGACCATTCACCAATATTATTGATTGTTACCAATTGAGCTTTCTTCTTCCTGCAAATATTTCGAGCATTTCGAGCTGTTGTCCGATACTGAAAAGTTTGAGTCATATCCAGGAATGCTAATATATAAATATTACATTCCTGTCCTGTTTGTAGTGTAAAGTTGCATTTAACACAAATTTTTTGATAATCACTAATCAATTATATTATAATTAATGATAAGTTAATATAATGATTACGCGATGGACAAAGTAGCAGTTTACGTGAGATCCGTGATCTGCTTTAAACCAACCATTACAACCATAATTAGTCATCACCGGTTTTGCTAAAAGCTTTCATTATTTCATTATTTTAACCATCCCACAGTAAAGTAGTATCAATCACTACGCGATCACATTGAATATCTGCTGATCTCGGCGATCGGTTAATTGAGTAATTTCTTTTTTTTTTTTTTGAAAATTATTCGACACCTTCTGATAATAATTCATTTTTATATCATAATACATCAAAATATGAAATTAAAAAAAATGTCGCAGGTTATCATATTGATTCCATGTTCAATATATCAAAGTTGATAAAGTTATAAAAAAAGAACTTTTTGCTTAAATTACTGATAATATCATTGCATTCAAAATATCTTAGATATGGCAGTTTAGATGAACAAATTTCTGCATTTTTTCTTTTTTTCAAATTCATTCCATCGTTTTAATATTTTATTATAAAAGAAAATTGAAAAAAATTTAATTATGAAAAAGCAATGTTTTCTTAAATGAAAAAAGACTTATTTCAACTGAAACAAGTTACTATTAGGTTATCGAGAAATTTTGCTTGATATTTTGCATTTTCTTTTTACAATATTGATTAAATCAATTCAAATGCTAAAATTTGATTTAATATTTCGTGTAGATATATTATCTATTTTGAAAGTGTAACACTTATTGAGCAATAATTTTTGCAACATAATGAAAATTCTTCAATTTGAATTGAAATATTCCCTAAATGGAGATTCGCATCAAATTTACCTTTGTATTGGCACCAAAGTGTAGTAAAAGAATCACAATTTTTAAATTGAATTTCACCCTAAAACTAAAAATATTCAAATTTCTTTTCATGAATTGAAGAGTTGAAAATATATTGCCATTACATACATATATACATGCACACACACAACATACAAAGATGAGAAATTTAGGTAATACTTAACACCTTTAAAAGATTCCAAGCGCAAGATTTATCGGGCGCATTTGACATGGCATTAGTAATTGTTTCTCCCAATTGTCGTAAATCATTGCCAGAATGATCGTATGGTGCTTTTCCTTCAATAAATATATCTAGCATTCCTTCTAGTTCTTCCGAAGCAGCAAATGCTGAAATATTTTGCTAACGGAAATTTGAAAATATGAACGATCCGTTCGTTCTATCTATCATACCTCTTATCATTCTTATCATATCATAACTATTTACAATATAAAAAATATATTTACGATATAAGTTTTATTTTATTTGTTTCTTTTAATTCCATTTTACTTATTTGTTTATATTTATGAAAGTAATTAAAAGGAGTATGAGTGCTTTATTTTTTTTTTAGCTCTTTAGTTAAGAAAAAAAAAAGAAACTTTCATTCATTTAGCTTTACTGCAATGAATCGCTTTCTGCTATAGTATTTTTACTTGAAAAACTTTTGACACAAATGAGAAAATGAAATTTTAAATTAGCAATTCACAAACTGAGGAAATTTTTCAATTCTTTTTTATCGTCCGGTCGAAAAATTGTTGCAGTGGTGGATCCATTGCCAAATATATGAGAACATGCATTTATTGCATCATCTAATTTTGTTACTTTCGATTTCAACTAAAAAACAAAAATGTTTGCATAAAAAATTTTTTATTGCGTCACTAAACATTTAACCAATTTCTTGTTTGTTAAGTCGATTGTGGTTGATAGTGGCGCAAATGAATTATGTCAATCAAAATATCACTGTTAAGGATGATTGTGGATATTTAAACATTGTTCATTTCTGTCTTCCAAGCTAACCATTCCACTTCCATCTATTTTATTTTATTTTTTCGGCTCATTATTTTAAGTTAAAAAATGTTGGTCTTTGAAAATTTGGACTAAAAACTCTTTTATCATTATCATTGTCAAATCATGTGATATTCCTTGCATTTTATGTTAAGCAATTTGTCATTTATTTTTTTTTAAATGTGTCTATGACTGGAAATAAGCTGTTAAGTAAGCTGATAAAAGTAATCAGTTGTAAATAGAAATATTGCACGATGGATGATTTAGTCTGATGCAGAATATTTTCTTGAATAATAATTTGCATAGCTTTAGTCTTAATTAATATTAAACTTACGTTTTTTTTCCTCGCAGTATTTAGCAGAAAGATTTTTCAAGTAACTTACTAAAGTTACATTGATATGAGAGATGCATTTTTGAAGAAGCTCAAAATTGTTGTCTTTCACTGGAATCAATGGTAACCATTTTTCCGGACACGGACCTAATTTTGGTTCTCCATTGGCTTTCCACGTAATTACCTATGTGGAATACATTTTCTATATCTATATTTTAGCTTATTTTTGTCCAGAATTTTGCAAAACTATATACGCCTGGTTTTAACAATTTTGAATTAACGTACACGTATGTCATAGATTCCTTTGGAACTGTACTTAAGTTCTTACTGCGCTTCATGGGTACATAATTCGGTACTTATGGAAATCAATCAATTTCCGTTCAATATTTTGCTTTCATTGGAGGAAAAGTTTTGGATCGATGGTGTAAGAAAATTTCACTAAACCGAGCTATCGAGTTTCAGTAGGTGTTGGAAATTTAAGTCGACAATAATTTTGTTTTAGTTTATATCAAGCATGGATTAAAAAATATTTTGAGAGTTGAAGTTAAAGTTTTGAGTTACAAATATTTAAGATGTACTTGAGGAGCGTTTATGATACTATATCCTAATTCTATATCTCAAAATTTAATATCTCCTGGCGATCTTTATCGATCCTTTGCATAACTCACATATTCACGTAAAAATAAGCGCACAAGACCAATTCGTAGTGTGTTAGCCTGTTTGTCTCAAGAATATTATCTCTAGCAAAACGAACACTAATTTAGTTTGAAACAACACTGCAAGTCTAAAATTATTCAAAATACTTAATCGAACAACTGAATTCTAGTACAGACTGTACACGGAGCTTTTGTTATCAAACCGCAAAATTTTTTGTCATTTCATACATTTTCTTTATTGCCGATTACTTACTTAGTAATGCTATAAAAGTTTACGATAAGTAATATCAATATTGTGTTTTTCAAGCACCGATTGATGATGACAAACTGAAAACAACGACAGATGACATATGACCTACCATTAGAAGCAAAAAAATGCGAACAATCTGATAATTGTAATTCATGATAAAGTGCTTATCTATCATAGGTAACGACTTATTTATCAATCTCACATTTTACTTTAATTCATCTTCAATTATGCAAATTTTTATTGTTTCTTTCACTTGTAGTTTATATGAATATATCAATGTAAATGATATCTGTTCATTGATGATTAATTTGAATACATGATAGAAAGATGTTTCATAAAATAATATTTGAGAGAACGGGTTTGAGTATAAATATTGAAGTATAGAGTAATATATACTTTAAAATTTAGATAATATATAATTTAAAATTTTATGTTTTTACTCATATTCTCATTACTTCCTTCTTTAACATTCTAATTCTTGAATTAGCGAAAATTGAACATAATTAAAGCAAGATCAGGTATCCAAAGTTGAGCAGCAAATAACTACAAAACATTTAATTATTGAGGCTTTATTTGTTCGTAAATTATTGCTTAATAACACGTACGTGACCAGATTAAAGCAACAATCAGTACATGTGATATTCTTATAATAAAACAAATGAAAGCAAAAATAATTATAAGAGGATTACTGGAGAGTGACAGAACTAATTATAATATTATTGAAGTGATGAGTCATTCCTCGTAATGAATGTCAAATGATGAGACATGCTATCAATTGAAAAGAAAAAAAGCAATTTGTTGCACTTTTTTCGATTATTTCTTGAAATTGGACAACCCAAAATAACTTCTTGCATGTTGATTGCATGCAAAGAAGTATCGCTGCAAGTTTTAGGAAATAATTAGCTGTGTTAAAATTTTCACATCTCATTTCATTTTTTAATATTTAAAATTTTTTTTGAAACTGATTACAAATTTTTTTAAAAAAAAATTTTTGTTGAAGTCAAATAAAACTAGCCAATATTAAATGAACTTGACAGTACCATAAAGATTGTATACAATAGTGCCAACACTTTGAAAATCCAGTTTTTCTTCTAACACTCGTTTCTTTTGGTTTTTGTAGAGTAACTTGAATAGAAAGTGTTACCTAACTTATTTTAGTTAATTTTGGTTATCATTGAATAGCTTAAACAATAGATGGATTAAAAGGAAACAACTAAATATTGGTACCATGGTACCATTCCTACTATTCGGAGAATTGTATTCAATTCAGATAGTATTAGCATTAAAGACTTAGATGGGTATACACTAGCTAATTTAAATTTAAATTCTAGATTTCGCAACAATTATGAAATCGTTTGTTGTTCTTTACACAGTATTCCTTATGTTAATAAAACAAACAACAACCTGGCAATCGTTTCCTGCGTCATGTTCGTGCGATCCATCAGTAATATGTCCTCCGCCAGTTATATGTCCACCTCGAATTTGTCCACCATGTCCACCGTCTTTTCCACCTATTTCATCTCCTTCATATGTATACATTTCTTTTATTGAAATTTCTAAAATTGTTTTGAAAGTTTTATGATTTGCTTCTTTTTTTTTTCATATAAGTGGTGACATAAATTTTTCGAATAATCATATGTTGTTAATATTACGTCAGTAAGTAATTAGTCTACAAATATTTCATCAAAATTTTGCAACGTAAGCACTAGAAATTAGAAACTACTAAATGCATAAATTACAACTATAACACAATAATATTATGGCATATAATACTAATATCATATATTCCAAAAATTTTTATGAAATTTGATTAAAGCTTTAAGTCAACAAATTTAGTTTTCACAATTGATAGATTCTTTTGATATTATCGAAATCCTTTTCCCAGCGATAGCTCACAATTGTTTTCGGAATCTACAATTCCTAAATATTATTGTCCAAGAATTTTGAAGTACATTTTAGTCTTCAACAGTTCCTAAAATAAAATGCCTTGTTATTGTGTTCCAAGAAAAAAAAAAGAAAAATTGTTGATAATAATTGCTGCTATTCAATAATAATAATAATAATACATTTTTCAATGCAAAAGTTAGTGTGTTACATTCTGGAAAATTTTTTGTGAAAATATAAAGCTTTACTCTTAACTTTTCATATTATCAAAATTCCAGAAACCGGTCAATGTGTGCTGTCAAATGTGCGTGTGTTCAGTGCGTCGTAAACGTGATTCATCAAGTGATAATAATACAATATATGAAATGAATCCCATCTGTAATAATGATCAATTAATGATAATTATGAAAAAGGTGCATATTTCAGTTTCTTCTTTCTTAAATATTCAATGTTCATGCAATATTTCTTCTTCTTTATCATTTATCATTTCAGCGTAAATTCTATTATCAATAATATGTGGAATTATCTGCTATCAAACATATTTAATTTTATTACATAGATATTATCAATTTTTTTTTGTAAAAAACCAAAAAAAAAAACGTTACATATCTTATTAATTAATTCTACAGAAGATTCGAACGAATGCAACAGAATCAACGTTTGCCATAAAAAAAGCAACTGATTCTATGCTGGGAGCAGAATTTAACGTATTTTGCGCAATGAATGATTTGACACACGTGGCGCACGCAGAAAATTTTTGTCAATACAAAAAAGGCAACGTTATATGCTTTGCTTACAAAATTTGACCACCTTGTTTTTTGTTTCTTTTTGTAGAATTTAATTTACCAGTGAAAAATAAATGATATGTGGTATATCATGGCGTTTTTGTCAAATTTTAGGCTTGAAAGAAAAGAAACAAAGAAATCAATAATAATAATAATAATAGTCCTGTAAACATTCCGTACTTTTTTTTATTTTTTCAATTACTCTTCCATGTTCCGTTCAACTAATCCTTGAATAACGTATTAGACGTAAATCTAAAAAAAAGAGAATAATGTTATGTTGTAGTGATTTTTGAAATAAAATTTTTCCATTTTATTTATTTTTTTAATTTAAACTGGACTCTACAATTTCTTTTTTTCCTCACAATTTGAATTATTTGTATGAAGAAATGTGAAAGACGCATGCGGACATAACAAAATAAATTATCTTTTTAAGAATTTCGATAAGTCTAAACTGACCAAATGAGCGAGTTCATTCTTTTGTGAAATACAATTTAGTATGAAAAATTTGAATTTGAAGGACACATTTAAGCTCAGTTTAAAAATCGAAATTTTTACAGTGAGTTAGGAAATGATTCACAGTATCCTAACTACTTGGACATTTTGCCCATGAAATCTTGCCAACATCATTCTTGTCCACCAATTCATCTTGTATGTCGTATCAAATGTCTTTTACTTGCTTTATTTTTTTTTTAATTCTGCCACGTTGACATAAACACTATAGTAAACGATTGAGTAAAGTAAATTCCTTAATCATTAATTTTTCAATTTTTCCCCAATGCAAAATTCCATAAAGGAAAAAAAAGAATTGAAAATCTCCTAGCTAATCAATTCTGTGATCTCTTTTTGAGATGATGGAAGAGGGATTTAACAATCTAATTATTAATACTCTTGTTGAACACATTTGCGAATTCTTGTCATCCTGAAAATATGACTAGGCAATCAGGAAAGTCTGTCAAGAGACGCATTTAATGCAAGAAATTGTTGCTGTCTTCGGGAAAAAAAAAAGAAAATGATAATTAAATTTTAATTAAGCGTTACAACTTAAATCATAGCGAATAAGAAAAGTTGAAAAATCGATTCATTATAATGTACTAATATTAGTAGACTAAGGTATGCAAAGATGCATAGAAAAGATAAAAATAACTATCAGCAAAATTTCTAACTGAAAAGCAAAATAAAAAGTAACATTAAAAAATTTGTATCCTTTTGCGCCTCCGATTATTGCACATCGCAAAAATTTATATTTGTCGAAATGACGGATGAAATAAAAGAAAGAAGACAGAGCTTATTTATTATAACAGTTATACATTAGTCGAATTAGAGGAAACTGAGAAATAGCGGTAGATCTGGAGTAATCGTAAGGTAAGTAATGAAGATTTGCGATTATCGTATATAGGGATTATGTATAAAAAATGTGGTATATTATCAGACAGGTAGAGAGAGGATTGCTACAGGTGAGTAGACAAAAAATGAGGTAATCACATGTCGAATTCATATATGTGCTGGAGGAAGAATGACGTAAAACGTGAGCGTATGCAGTACACAAGTGGTGGGTTTCGCAACAGCGGGAAGTTTGATAGTATTTTTCAGTCTCACTTTGTTTTCGTCGTTTTTTAAATTTGTAATGGAAGTGATATGATAGGCTTGTCAACACCACACATCCAAGGAAATAATATGATAGGCCTGTCAACACCGCACGTCATAAGGGTGAAAGTGATATGATAGGCCTGTCAGCAACGTTTAAAGCGGATGTCTCAGAAAATTTTTCATTTCAACTCGTCAGTGCTACAATTCAAAAAATGTGGTCTCGAAACTTTAGTCGGTTATCGATGGCTGTTGTTCTGGTTAATACTGGAAGCTGTGCTTGTGAGGAAGTGGAGAAGGAGGAGAGGAAGTAACGCGAGGTCTCGGTAGTTTGGTGATTTGTCTGAGGAAGTAACGCGAAATCTTGGTAGTTTGTTTATGTTCAATATTATATGTATTTATTTCAGTTGATAGTAACAAGTGGGATGATGTTGCATAAATCAGGCTAGAAGGCATTAGGTGTTGTCAACTTTTTTCGACAGGTTAACGTTCCCAGTAGTTTGTGCTCTCTCTTATCTAAAATGGCTTATACACCTGAAAATATCTGAATCATCCAGAAAGAAGCCAATAAATAGAAATTAAGTTTGATGCATTTGCAAAATACTGCGAAGATAAAACTGATTACAAGTAGTTGAAAACTTTGTATACTCGACATGAAATATGTTTGCACTAGTGTTTACGACAATTAGATATAGGAAATAATTAACACAGAGATATATTTATCTGATATTGTAATTGAATAAAAGCTTTGGATGGCATTTCGAATAACAAATCGTTTTCATTCGTTTTACTTTAATTTATCACACGTGCGTATGTCTCATCCGTTGATTCTCTTTAATTTCCATCTAATTCATATTATTTCAGTCAAATTTTAGACCATTCGGATGTGTTGGAGAGGAAGAGATGAAGCGTTATTGTAGGAAGACGAAAATATCATCTGCGATGAATAACAATAGATGCAGGTAATTGCAGAGATATTGTATTAAATTGCTCTCCACTTCTTTCTAATATTCATTTATTCTCTATAGAGTAAGAAAAGAGTATATTTATCACTGAATTGTTAACGTCATTTTTTTATTTTAATGTGTTAGTGGGAAAATTAACTATAGCTATAAAACATTCAGAATGTGAGCTGCTTCATAATTGTTTATAACGTGACGATAATGCAGATTCCTATCTTAGAGGTTAATACTATAGCTATGCGAAAGTATTTCAAAAGATTCATTAATGTTTTCTGAACGCAGCTTACAATTTAATGTCATGGTTCTGCTACAGTTACTCCTAACATAATTCGATTTTTGTGATTTTTATGAGAATATAAAATAGAAGCATTTGAGAGCAGTTTTTAGTGATGAAAAATTTAACAAAAACAGGATTCATTTCTTCTGGAAACACAACTAAAAGATTTACTTATGCTTTCAGTATTGTCAGATCACGAAAACCCACATCACAGTCACCTCAAGTATTTCAAAATCATAAATCTACTTTCAACGTCTTCCAATTGCTCGGTACGTCATGAATTGGATCGATTTGTATAGGAATCCATAAAAGATGTTTTTATAGTCTGTATATATATGTCTATATATACCGGGCTTCATTTTACCGACACCCTTGATTTGATTGATATTAGCATATGGCCTGCAGTTACATATATTCAGTCAAAAACACACGGGCAAAACTATATATATGATCCTTGGATAAACGATTAAAGATTTATAAAGATACTAATCAGTACTTTTCAGTGCCAAAAGAAAAAGTAGAAATTGTGGTAGATGATACATCAGTAGAGGTACGGTATTTGTTTCTTTTCTTTGTTTTAGTTATTTAATTCATGTTTGTTTAGCAAATATAAGGGTAATATATGCATCCAACTACTATTATATTTCCGAACTTTTATTTAAATGAATATTCGAGATTCTGTAAAGATTCCGGAAAAATCCATCCTCATGCTAATGATTTATTGACGATCTTTATATACTGATTATTGTATAGCACTTCCACATTTTGTGGTTTTGAACTATTCTGGATTAATCGTTTACAAACTTGGCTGAATTGTTAACAGGCACTTTACTCTTCCATGGCTTATTTAGTGTTTATTGGTTTAACCTGACTTGTTTGGTATTATCTAGTCATTTCCATCTCTAAAGCTTGTTAAACGAGAACTATTTATGTCAGAATAATTTCAGATAGACTGTGAAACAGACCAGGAGGTGCAATTGTTCGATGTTCAGAAATTAAATGGGGATAAAACAAATGAAGCTGAGTTCGTTTCTTTCATCTGATATTCCTAAACTCGTCAGAACTTAAACTTTTTCCCTCCCTTTAGAATATTTTATTTCTCATTAAAAACCAACAGATTAAGGATTGCGTTACTTTTCAGGGACGGTACAGATTCAGATATTATTTTATTAACAGATGAGGAAAGTTCGTCTGGCAGCCAAAGGAATTTTAGCAATAACAAACCCGAGGTTTATTTTTATTATTTCAAATTTTTAGCCTTATGGTCATTAGTTTTTAGGATTTGCAAGAAATTACCGCTTCTTTATGGTGGAATACATCAAATTTTAAAAAGCATTATTCGACATTGAACTTTCTTATCTTACAGAAACATTTTTGTTCTTTTTGCAGATAGTGTTACTTGATGAGAGCTCGTCCAGTGAATTAGGTATTTCGGATGAAATTATCTGTTTACAGGTAAGTTTTTTTATTTCAATTTTGATTCATTAATACGTGACAAATGTTTCATTTATAGAACTTACTATCTTTTGAATATGTAGAGTATTTGGCATCTGATAAGGACCCTAGTTTAGATATACCATTATGATCCTTGTAATTCGTCCATAAAAATCATATGGCATGCATATTGACAGCATGCATGTACGTAAATAATCCTAAAGGAACCTTGAATTTTTATCCAAAAAAAAAAGCATACTAGGGAAAAGGAGAATACGTGATCCTTTGTTTTTGAAATATGCACTAGAAGGTTAAAGCTACAAGCATACTTTTAATCACCTAAGAACTATTCTACAAACTAAATACTATGCCTTCTACTCATCTAAGAACTGTTAGTGTTGAAAATATCCGAATTCTAGATCATAAATTACTGGCAGAAAATTTTAGTAGTCAACCGGTCAGCGTACTTTTTTGCAGGATATGAATTTGGTTCATGAAACAGGACTTTCTTCCACTACACCATCACAGAAAGCAATGAAGGAGCAACAGAACGAAGTAACTAAAAATTTCTTTTATCAACACGTATTTAATCCTGATGTTTGCTGTTTTGATAAAACATGTAAATTGTTATTGTTACTTAATTGTTCTAAACGTAATAAATATCTTCAAAGGTCTGTTTAATACGCTATACTTTTGAATCTTGACTGTTTTAATATAACTGTTTTAATATAATTATTAGTTTCTCATTGGTATATAATTTCCAATTTACTGTAAAATACTTTCTGATTTTGTTTATATGGGTTACAACTTTTTAAATGGCTGTTTCTTTAGCGATTGCTTTCTTTACGACAAAAATCGATGCTTTAGAACTTGACTAAATCAACACAAGTGGCACTACGTCAAACCATAAGATTTTTGTAACTCAAATTTCTACACTGTTGATGAACCTTTTAATATAAATAAGTTTAATTTTCGTTCTAAAGAGTTTGCTACCGTTTAACAAACTGATTATTTCAGACAGGGAGTCCTACGGTTTGCGACATTTACCGAGAAAAACAAACCGGTTTTTATCGCACAAATAACCAAAGCTTTCCTTGGGCTCACAGTTTGCTGCCTTCAACTTCATCATTGCACTCTACAAGTTTGTTTTTATTGGTGAGAAGTTTCGAACCACGTGAATCCCCGTTCATTTGGAGCACTGAATCCTCCCTACTATTGTTTTGCTTTCCTTTTCGACCTACTGATCAGTCCTTCTATATGAAATTCAGTTGAAAGTTAAGATGAAAACAAGGAAATGTCAAGTTTATAAAAAACTTGCTTCCGGCACTGTTCAGCTGTTTTTTTTTCTCATTTGAATCTTTATCATGCTAGCCTTGCTGCAATTGGACCAAAACAGAAAAGCTCTGTTTTGACTACTATTACGATTATGGGACAGAAATCGCACACTAAGTATACTCATATTAACTAAGTGTTTATCTATCAGCACGCTACAACATCTTTTCCTTTTGTATAAATTTCTGACACATTATTAGCTGTTCTTTTGCACCTCTTTGGCATATGCATTTTTATCTGCTAGTGTTACCAGTTGCGTTATTTTTTTCACTCTTTTGCAAAATGAATGTTTCATGTATCTTGCATGGGTTTTGCATTTTTCTTGATAGTCATTTTCTTAATTAATTAATTAATTAATTAATTAATTAATCATCCCTGACTTGAATGTTAGTTTAATGGAATTAAATTTGAGATTTTCTCATTTGACTGTTTATTTGCGATAAGTTCTTCTAAATAAAAATCAGGTATTGTAAGGCTTGTTTGTTAAGAAAATGTTAGGAAAAGCAAGAAAGTTTAGAGTGGAGACATTGATGAATATTATCAGTACCTTTATTTATTTAGAAGATATCATAGGAGAAAAAATTATTAATGCATACACTAAGAAATATAAATGTACTGATTTACTTGTTAAAATTATGTCAACTATAGTATAGTTTACTTATAGGGATTGATAGAGAACAGCTGGGAGGGATATTTTTGGTTTTTCCATTCAAAATTCCTCACATAATCTATTCGGTATGAAAATACTTCTTTGGTTTTGTTGAAAGTCTGGCACTGATTTAACAGTAATTGGCTTTTTTATTGCTTTCTTTTATTTTCACAGGGATGGGAAGACGAAGTCCCTAAACTAACACCTTTCTTTTTATAATAGCGTTTGTTGCTCGTTTCTTCGATGGCGAAGAAAAATTTTGATTGGCTTAGCGCACACTATAATCTACAAAGATATTCTCAGAGAACATTTATCTTATTCTTTAATAGATTTATTTATTAAAAAATCTCTATCGAGTCGTCTTGGAATATGTATAATATCATTTTATTTTTGCTAAATACATCTGTCAGTGCTAATTATATATTGCAGACATGCCAGAATTTGTGGATTTGCTGACTCAAGGTACTTTATCAATTTGTAAGAAATGGCTGCGAAGATGGGATGTTGTACAGGTTATTTCTATATATTTGTGCGTAACACCAATTAGTCATTGAATATAGAACCCTTGTTTTTTATTTTTTTACTTGATCCATTGGTATTTTAAAAGTTGTTTGAGAGCAGAAAAAAGTAGGTCCCTGGTAGCCGTATGTAGTTCACCGTGATTTCAATATTAGTGCCTTATAATATCTGAACTTTTATCTAGTCTTTTTTATATTAATAATTATAATTTTAGAGTGGAGTGGTAGATGGTAACCCGCTGAGGATATGTAGTTACAATGTTCTTTGTCAACAAACTGCCTATAAAACTCCTGAACTGTACATACATCTTGCGTGAGCGAAACTTCTTGTATATTCTTCTTTTATGAACATAAATTATATTTTCTCTTTCATATATTATCAAAGTTTTTAGATTAATAACAGCTGCTTGGTGACAATTACCAGAGAAGATGCACTTTTCACTAAATGATAGTGGTAGGTTTTTTTCAGGAAACCAGGGCGTGCTTATGAATTAACTTGGGAAAACCGGTGGAGGTTGTTGACACGTGAATTCTCAATGATTGCTGCAGATATTTTTTGTCTTCAGGAAGTGCAATACGATCATTACGATTACTTCTTCAAACCATACTTCGAAGCTGGTGATCTTTTCATATAAAGTGATAGTATGTCGTAGTGGTAGTATGTTTCATATGAAATGGCAGTATTGATAGTACACATTTAATTACTGATGTGCAATTTTTTAAAAACAAATAGTTGTCAGAAGTGGATTGTTCTGAAGTGGTTTTACCCTTAATACAATTTATTACAGAATGTTTTTATCGTTTTGATATTATTTTGGGGTTATTGTGGAAATTGGCTTAGGTCTTAAGTAAGCAGTAGTTGAAAAAATTTTACTCTGTTGAAAAAATTGTATTCTTACCTATAACATTGCTGCTTCATTGTTATGCTTGCATTATTTTTTCTGAGATATTGCTCATGACTTTTATCATTTCATAAATATTTCACAGCTGGTTTCCTTGGTAAATACAAGAAGCGAACACATAGTTTGATAGATGGCTGTGCAATATTTTACAAATCTCATTTTCAACTACTTCACTATCAGTATATTGAATACTATGTAAGCAGTGATTCAGTATTGGACAGGGATAATGTCGGTAAACACTTATATTTTTTATTTATTTTGTTTGAGTCAATATGGTGGGTGGAATTACTCAGAATCGTTCTTAATTCTGTATTTTCGCTTCCATTTCAGGTCAGTTGGTTCGTTTGAAAGATATGAGAAGTGGACGGGAATTCTGCATTGCTAATACACATTTATTATTTAATAAACGACGTGGTGATGTGAAACTTGCACAACTTGCTGTTTTACTTGCAAATATTGATAAGGTGATTTTTTTTACTTCTGGCATATGATGACGCGGCATGGCATTTTTTTGTAGCTTTTGAAAAAAACCGGGAATGGAGGTAGTGGATTATAATGATACATTTTATGAAGAATACCTTTGCGTGAAATGCCAATAAGGTAATTTCACATTTTAACTGTATTGGTATGTGTTGCAGAGCACTAGAGATTTTTTTATGCACTATTAAAGTCACCGCTGAAGAGTTCATCTTTAGATAAGCTAAATTACTCAACGGTAACGAAATCAAAATTTATTCTTTCGATTACTAATTTTTAAGGGGGTTTTTTTTCATGGAGGATATTCAGAAATATTGTGTGGTAATCAGAACCTTATTTAAAGGCAATTTTATCTTTTAGTACCGACAATTAAAAGTCACGAAGAGAATTGGATGTATTGTTTCAGTATTGAAACATAAGAGTTTGCCAATAGAAATAAATTCTTCTTTACAGGAATGTGGTCCGGAATCTGGCCAAGAATGTCCTTATGTCGTGTGCGGTGATTTTAATATTCAGCCATATAGTCCACTGTATAATTTTATCATGAGTGGTGAAATTTGTTTCACTAATCTACGACGAGGTGATATTTCGGGCCAAGGTAGTTCTGGTGGCCCGTTTGTTTCAGTTAATCTATTGCCTGAAGATATAAGAATTGCTCGAAATTGTCGATTCAAATATCTGAAAAGTAGGTCTATAAGTCTCTCTTGCTGTCCATATTTTTTGAAAGTTAGGAATATTCTCCACTTTACTGAGATATATTTAGGTGTTGATGCTAAATGTAAAGTTATGAAGTGTAAAGTTGCTTCATGCTTGCTATGAAGTATAAAAAAATGTCATTTCAGAACTTTAGAAATATTAGCGATCGTTAACTTTATGTATTCCGAGCTAGGAGCTTTACAAGCACACAACAAACTAGCAGTTATAAAAAATATTGTACTTTTCGTTATAAAAAATATTGTACTTTAAAATTTCCCATATGAATCACCTTTTTATTATTGAAAGGTATTGAAATTTTACAAAAGACTTGAACATTGTGAAGAATTTAGGATTTGTATGGACAGAGATTAGTCATGTTAAATTAAAATTTTTTGGATACATGACAAACTATAGATTTTCAGATCGTGCAATGTTACTTCCTTCGATAAATTGCTGGAGTCATCCGCTCTCTTTCAACAGTGTTTATCATTATGTAAACGCAGAGGGCGAGGTAAATAACATTTCATAATTTTATTATTTTTGTAAAGGAATGGAATTTGCATCGAACAGACTTTGTTGTCTGAATTCGAACCAAGAATATTGTTAAGACTTCCGCAGTGTCAGACTCTGACAAACTATTACCAATTTTTGTCGAATCTTAAGCTTGTTACATGTTACATGTAAAAGTTTATTACTTATTATGGAAATCTTTTTCAGCCAGTGGTTTCAACATATCACAGCGTTGAAGCTGTTAATCCAGATTTCATATTTTATTCTGTCAAATCAAATGGAATTAAGGTCATTTCACTTCAAAATATTGAAAGTTTTACTCATGGATTGTTGGGTCTACTTAGATTTCCTTTTTATTTTGTCACAAAATTCGTATGTCTTCTGTTATTTGTTTGCATTCTGGGTGACGTTTGATGCACGATAATACATCTGTGCATTGCAAATAATCATAAGTTCGTATGTTCATAATGTACAAAAACCTAATAGTTTTTTTTAATATTTCGTGTTTTGGTTTTTTTAACATCCTGAAATTAGGAACACACTGAACATTTAAATAAGACTCGCAGGGATTTGTAAGTTGATCAATTATCCTTAACTTTGTCCTTTTCAGCAAGCGATGTTCCCGAGTTTCAATCAAGAAATAAATGTTTCTGAAAGAGAAATACGGTTGATTCGACGTCTTAGTTTGCCAAATATGAATCAGTTAGCTGGAACTTTGGGTCCATGGCCTAATTCATCGACTCCGTCCGATCATATACCTCTAATTGCTGATTTTGTTTTGCAGTAATAATTTTTACTGTTATTTGGACAGTATGTAAAAAAATTGTTATGAGATGTGATTTAATTATGGAGAAAGCAAACCTTTAGGAGATGAAAAATTCAGTCGTGCTGAATATGGCTGCTGAGTAACATTACTTCAACATATTCGGGTTTACTTTTTTTATACTTCGAAGATGTAGAACTTAATGTAGAGAATTTATTTTAATAAAACTAATTCTAAATTTTCTCTTGTCTTTAATTAATTAATCTTAGAAGTTTTACAATGGATGCATGGTACGGTAGCACTGTGATTGCGATTTTCTGGGAGATTAATCTTTGATAGTTCTTGTGTTACATAAAATATTAACATTGGTATTGGTTTTCTCACAGTGATTGAAATATGGACGAATTATCGAATTTTAGTGCTAAACCTCCTTGAAGGCATTTAAATGATTCGTTCACTGATTTGGAATGTAATAATACATTGATAATTACTGAATTTTGATTTTTTCTGTGACTGAAAAATTTCTCGGTAGTAGAAAATTCTTTTTATTTAATCCTATTCGTTACCTAGATTACCTGTCTTTGAAATTAGAGGGCACTCCTTATTCAGGAATTCTGATGGTGACAATTAGCTGAGTTATTTTAAAATATCCACCACCTTCTTTTAGTCGGAATAAGTAAAAATTAAGTAAAAATCATGAGTGAATTTACAGTAGTTGTGTAATATCTATCATGTGCAGAAACATATATGTTTGATAGAGTTTACAAACTTTCCTCTTTCATTAACCAATATTTTAAATTAATTGGAATAAGCAGCACATTTATGCATTCACCAATTGGTGCTGACTTCACATCTTATACTTACTGCAATTAAAATAATAGAAATTAAAATAACAACAACCTTATTACCAGATGCGATTATAGTCTATTTTTCGAGAACTAGAGTTCTTGTCCAGGACGAAGGGCGTAAATTTTCGATAATTAACCAGGTAAGACAAAATTATGCTACTGTCGATCTAAAACAAACAGTACTTGCTCAATTCTAAGATATTACGAATAAAACATTTAAGTTATCCAAGGAACAGTAATGCGAGAATAGAAATCAATACAGTATTAATCGGGACATTCATGTAATTCAGTCATACGTTATCAGTCTCGCTTAAATGTCTTGTTACTTCAGGAATTGTCGAGTGACAATGAATAATTTTTGAATGTTCATATAATTCAGTCATACAGTGAAGAGACAAAAAATACAGAAAGGGAGGAAATTCATTTTCCAGCTGAGAGTTGCAAGAAAACTAGCAAACGAGGCAAGAATATTACGGCAAGAAAATTGAAACAGCTTGCAAGAAAATTTGAGATTGAGAAGAGAAGTAGGAAGTAGTTTTGTTAAATGAAAATGATCGTACAACAAACTAATTTGTTGAAGGTTTTTAACCTGTGAGTTTTCCTTTGTTAACTCTATCAAAATTGATATCCATTCTTGGACAATGTACTGTCACTCTCCGTTGATGTTTGAAGTAAATCTGTTGGAAATTTCTTTTCTATCACTTCCTTATATATTTACCTACCATTCAAGTTACTTTGACAGAGTGAAAATGATGGAATAAATTTGTAGCCAAGAGCCTATGGACCAAAAAACTCGTTTAGTCATTTAGGCTATTTATATTAGCCTGTTGCTTATATAACATCGACAGATTCTCTAATAAAAGATTTTAAAATATTATTCATCATTGTTCCAATCAAATATAACTAAATTATATACAGACAGCATCTCAGTCTTCATATATCCTGTTTTCCGGAATATTTTTCTATTTGAAACGAAATCACTACTTTAACATAAGAAGTAAATTCAATTCAATTTCAATTATTTATTTTGATATCAAGAATAATTTATTGTATATGTACAAACTGAGTTGTTTTGTTAAATTTGATTTATTATTTAACCAAACAGAAAATATTGGAAATTATTGAAGCATTCCATTTCTTATGCAAGCAATAAATGAAAGAGATGATAAAAAAAGGTTAGAAAGCTTTCACTTAATATTTTGCTTCTCTCTGATGATAATTCCACGGATGTAATAAAGATTAAATTTTAATAGTATCGGCAGCAACTGATATCTTAACTAAACTGATTCCAACATTAGTTTAACGAATTGATATGTCAAATATTTCATATTTGAATATCGTTGATAGCTATAAAAGATAATGAGCTTGATATTCGAGATTATTTGATAATTGTTTTTTTCTGTTGTACGGTAAGCTATTGCTATTTTTAGCCTTTCAGTATTTTATGCGGCTGTATTGGAAGAGAAAAGCAAAGATTGATCGATGTAATTTCCTAGCATTTGAAGAGAGCAATTTTGAAAATGAATAATAGAATTAGATATTTTGAGTGAGAAATTATACACTTGAAAAGTTAGGGTTAAAATGTGAAAATTACTGAAAAGCGAAAATAAAGTCAACGTAAAAATAGCAAAATGTATAGTAAGATAGATTGGATAATGAGGAATGTTTAATTGCCTTAAGCTAAATTTTATCTCTGAGAGGTTAATATTTTGAGAGGTTTCGGAGTAATAATTAAATTTTCCTATAAAGTAGACTTAGAAGATCAGTGAAATGACAAGTCAGAAAAAGATTGATAGAAGACAAAATAGTGGTCTTTAATTAAATTTTTGGAAAGTTTCAAGTTTTTTTTTCAGTTTGAGAAAATTCATTTAGATCCTTTACTAGTCATAAAAATAATTATACCACTTAGTTTTAAAATTAATCCTTTATGCACTGAAAAGGCAACAATTTCACTGTTTTTATCGTCTTCCAGAAGCAAATAACTTTTTGTAAACATTTTGAAGATTAATGATAATGAGAGAAAATTTAATTTGTTTACAGATCAAAAATGGCTGAAAGCAGTACATTTTCGGCTACATCATCAATGTTACCGGGTGGTATTCCTAGACCAATCGACCATACACCAGATGAGAATGAATTCCAAATGACTCTAATCCCGATGACAAGAATCATTTTCATGTGCAACACATTTAATAAGCAATTAAAAAATGATAGGAATATCTCTCTTATTATATAGTAAACATATAACTTTGTCGTTGAAATTATTTATGGAATTGAATTTCTAAATTTTTCTATTTGTGAGAAACACTTTAAGAGCTTCAAAATAATTTCCTGAAACGATAACCAGCATGCAATATCATCAAAGGAAAAAGAAAAACTTTCCTCTTAAATGCATCACAATCTTAGAATTAGCTGGAAACAAAACTTGAATTTATATTTTCAAAACTTCTATATCGTAAATTATTACTGTATGAACTAAATTATTGAATACATGATCCAAAAATGAAATTTCACAATGATTTTTTCCAGTAACTTTGCTTCATTTCAGATAAACAAAACGCAAAAAAAAAATTAGTATAAAAAAAAGAAATTTAAGGGATGAAGATATTGGTATTAAACCAGTAACAGCATGTGTCACAATTCATAATAATACAGCACTAGTGCAGGCATTTAAGGTCTTTCTTTTTTCAAATTTTGCCAGCCTATCCGAGACAAAACTATGCCTAAATTACTTTCTATTAAATTTCTCGACATTTACTTTCTAAACATTCTATATAACACCTTTCTATTTAATTATCTGAATTACATTGAAACTCAGTGACATTTATCTCTAACTTTCAATTCATATTTATATGAGACTCTGAAGATTCATTGTTACCATCCGATTCTTTGCACATTAAAAAGAGAAATAAAGATTGTTCTCGTAATTTCATGAACAAAATGAATTAAATACAGGTAAAATGTACATCAAATAAAATGTTTACTATTAGACCAGCGTATGGAATTATTGCTCCAAATGAAAAAATGGTTTGTTTAAATGCAACTTGATATTGTCTAATTGAATTGACCATGTCCCCACTCAACTATTTGTAAGGTAAAATAATATAAATAGATAGACGAATTTATAATTTCTTAAATTAAATACCAGCAGTTTTAGAGTATTAAAATAACATTTAAGTGGAAAGATGTGCCGAAAGATGACCTACACTTCATTTCATTTTATCATACTCGAATTAACCAAGTATGAATTCAAATCTTATTTTTCCATTTTAGTTTAAGAGATTACATTTTAGTTTATTCATTGATTAAACAATTGTACTAAATTTAAATGAAAAATAAAAACAAAATTTAAATCGAAGATGTAATCTTTCATATCAAATCATATTTCACACTGAATTTCTAAGATAATTCATGTTTAGTCAATGTCCTTTTATTTCATGCATTGTTTTGACAACTTTTAAGAAGTGACCTTCATATCTATTATATATTTATTCTTTAACTGCAGAACACTTGCAATATGCAGCCACGACAGATATTTGAAAAATATAAGCCTGAAGGTGTGAAACGCATTCAGTGTCAATTCAAAAATGCTAGTGGACAACCAATTCATTCACCTGATCCGAAACCTAACACAGAAATCGCTTGAATCATCAACTAGTCGGTCCACAACGAGATGACAGTGAATACTACAAAATGTGGTGAGATGATTAAAGTAGATAAACTATGAATTGAAATGCATTATGATATGTTACGGCACATTCAACCGGTTATGATCACTTATTCATCCAGGATCTCTACACGAATTATCTCATAACCTCAAAACTTTTTTATAAACAAACCTTTCCTATGCTCAATTTTTTGCAAAAAAAAAAAACTGTTTTTTAATGCATTTCTTCCTGGGCTCACATAAATCCCTCATTCCATTATAAATTCTGACATAATTTGTATCAGTGATTTATGAAACTGATTCGAAGTTGATTTTATAAATGTTGCAACAAAGTCTCCATCTTTCGACATTACATTTGATATAATTTCTAATCACAATATTGTAGTAGTTTGATACGAAATACTCCGGAAAGAATTAATGACAGTTGCAAACAAAAATTTCGAAAGTTTTGCAAATTAACGGGTACAGTGTATTGATTGTTTTTTAATTCTTTCGTTGCTTTTTTTTCCTCAACTCAAATATATTTAACACAACTAAAGAGTGAGAATCGCTTTCTCGAAAGAAATGTTTACATTTTTTGCAGTTAGAACATTCTTTTAAACCATTTACTATTTGAAATTCTTAATAAATATAAAATATATTTTATGAATCTAAATAAAATGCATGCGTAAGTAGAAGCGTAAACAAAATACAGTTTTATTAACGGTTATTACTAATCCATTGGAAATATTTCCGTTTTGCCATCACCACGATCGATAACAAATGATTTATAATACTGTATCAGCGCTGACATCGAACGAAATCTGCAATTTAATAGTCTCCGACTTAAATTTTGTATACTATAAAAAGAGGCAGTATACTATAACCTTCACTACGCTTCAATAATTGAAATTCATTCTTTTAGATGCTAGTTTGCAATGCAAAATATTACCATAGAGCAGTAAAAATGAAAAATTTCCAGAAATTTTACTGATCATTAGGTGGAACAAACATGATAAGTAAGAAAGTACACTTATAGATCCAAGAGAAAAAAAGAAAAGAACAATACATTGGTTGCTCACGATCCTCAATGCCACTCAAATCCAGTTGCCAAAATGATTCGGAACCGTATTCATGTCTTTTAAAACCGAAATTGTATATTTTCCCGGATGAACTCATATAAGCCAACATCAATGGCATTTTGACTGGCATCTAAAAGAATGGATTTCAATTATTAGGAAAATTTTGGATATGAGTGATATAATCCATCACTTTCAATTTAAATCTTTTCAAGTACATTTTCTATTTAGAAATTTCCTTTTTGGGTAACTTTTTTAAATTACAACAAATGTTTAATTTTGACAATAGATGTATGGATTACTAGAAGATGATTAATCAACTTTGTGTGGCTACAGAAGTCATGTAAAAAAATTATATAATTTTGTTCAGATTTTTTGCTCAATCTGACGGAGAACGTAAAGAATCGATTCATCAATCATTCACCTGATTGAATGAATTCATTGATTCTGGTCGCATGTAAAAGAGACGAAACTCTGTGGGTTGTAGAATGAAGCGCAGACTGGATGCCGATTGAACGCCCACATAGATACTACTACTATTGTCTTTTGTTTGTTGTGGTGGATGGCCATGTGACACATCAAGCTGTCTTTTTGACTGCTTCATGCATTTCCTACTCCTAAAACAAGGATGTGCATCGAAGCGTGGACAGTATAGAGTGATTTCAAAGATGGATGCACATCATTTGTTACACCTACTCATCTTACTTTACATCTTATTCTACCCGAGTACCATTCAGTTAATCATATTATCAAAGTATCTAAAATGAAATCTGTGAGAGGTAGAGCCATAAAGAGCGAACTTAAAATCTTACTTTTTATTTTGTCGCCGTTGTTCAGAATGCTTTTGAAAACGCTGTTTTTGCTTTCTGTATTCCTTAAGTGAATAGCGCCCTCGACGTGGACGCATTGGCCAAATCACCTGAACACCATTCTTGAAATATTCTAAATGGCTAAAATTATAAATGATTAGTGATGAAACCCGAAAGTTACATTAAGAGCCGGATTGACGAGATTACCATATTCATCTTCAAATACAGCATAGCTTGGAGGTGATGGACTGCTATCACTTTTGTTGCTATCCTAAAAAACTTTAATGTGATAAAACAGTTTTTGATAAAACAGTAATGCAGTTTTTGCTTAAAATTTTTGATTAAAATCAATGAACTTGTACAACTTCTGCTACTATCCAAACAAAGCTTCATATATACATTATCGGTGTCCAGCTTGTCAACTGCGCTTGAAGATGAATCTGTCATTGTCTGGAATTATAGAACCGCTTGATCAGTGGCTGAAAGAGTAAAATGACAATTCATGATATTGTCCTCCTATTTATGTGTTAAACAATGAATTATTTATACTATAATAGAGGAAAATAGAGATAAGAATCCTCTCAGTTGATTTCAGCTTTGATTTTTTTCCATTCTGATTAAAAATATACAAACAGTTATAAATGATTCTTACAGGACATTATTGTTATTTTTCGATTCAAATTCATAAAAAATCGAACTGTCATGTAACAAGTGATGTAATTAATCTGTAATTAGATTTTTCTTTTGAAATTTTCAGATTATTCGGAAGATAAAACATAAGTGATATTTTCGGGGAGGAATAATTCAAATATATGCCTTCATCGCCAGTCCTCCAAACAATTGCCTACGAAACTTTTCATATCCATTTGCGGTATGTCAATTCTTCTTTTAAAACACTGGAAGAATTTTGAAGCTAATCGGTGGTAAGCCCTCTTTTTCAACTCTTATCATTTACTTTGTTAAACTCACTCTATTTTTTCAAGTTAGCAGTTAAATCTTCGAAGATTATTTTGTCACCTTATTTCTTATGAATTTTTGTTGTTTTTTTATGAGCAGTTAATCTTTTTTTTAATGAGCGAATCATTTTGGCTAATTCAAAATGATGCCATCATTAAATTCACTTCTTTCTCATATTCACTGTTTCTATTTCCTCCGTCTCCTATTTCAATTAATACGCTATTCTGATCGTCACATTTAAGATTCGAAATGATTCCTTTCAATTATATCTCGAAGAGAATATTAACTCAATCTTTTTAATGATGAGGTGAATAATGTTTCATGATGCGCAATCGCTGTCACATCCCGGTACATACTGTTTTTTTAACTGGCAACATGTGGAAAAGATGTTGCCATCAACATGCAATTTAACGAATTTAATGAAATATTTCATCGTATGTATTTGTCGTTCGACCATGACCACATAAGTACCTGTGTCACTGTTCGATGAGTTTCATCAAAGTCAACATTATCAGACGGTCCATTAATCTCATCCAGGTCATCGGTTTTAAGGTGATAACGATTAAGGCAGAAAGGTGACCTTGTTCTAACCGCGTGATCCTGCGCAATTCTTTTCTCATTGCTGCCTTTCTTCATTTCTCTAAGACAGTAAATTCATCAATAATCTTCGGCTATCTCGCCTACTTCTTAAACAAGTAAAAAACAGCTTTACATATTTGAAAAACGAAGAGAAAGAGAAGGGAAAAGAGAAAGAGAGATCTTCATATTATGTCCATAAGTAAATAAACACCTACTGTTTTGAGTGTGAGTGAAATTAAGTCTTTCTCCAAATTCTCCATCTGAATATTGTTAATTACATTCTGCTAGGACATTTTCAATTCTGCATTCTAAATTTTTCCACCAGTAATATTTGCTAACTTGTAAGATTTGAATTTTCTTTAATTTTTGTTTTTGTGTTAACAATATTAACTAAAATACTAGTCACTTAGGAAAGAATGCTTGAAGGTGAACCTGGAAAGAACAGCAATTCATAATTTTGTTTGGAATAGTTCTATAATAACTGCGCTACAAATGAAAGGTAGCTTTTATACTGAAACGATAAAGGGTTCAATAGGATGTCACGGATGGGAAGTCCACAGCAAGATAGCGGAAAGTAGATATCCGAAGCTCAAAAAATCAAGGTTCAAATGACTTCTTTTAATTAAACAGCAAACTGTGAGACTAAATGTATGGCTTAGTTTTTATCTTACAAGAAAATGTTAAAACTAAAAATTGAATCTGTTTATTAGTTTTGTTCATCGTAGATTTGTAATGGTGAAATTGTTCTTTAAGCCTCCAAGAATTCTATTTTTCAATGCTTTAAAAACAGTTTACTTATCTTTTTTACCATTCATTGAAGTTTTGCAGAATGGAATGTGCCAATTCTGGTTGATTGAGGTTCTTTTTTTTTTCTCTTCAGATGCCTTAATCAGCTCCTAAAAGTTTCGTTTCTTCCCATATTGCGATAATGAGTGAAACATAGTATCGGCACATTTATCCGAAATCATGAAAAATTTCTCTCGAATTTCTTTTGCAATGAATAAATGCATACCTATTAATAAAGATAAAGATGTAGAGAAATGTGAAGATGATAGAGAGAGAAACACGGGTAGAATATCCTAGCTTGAGATAATTGTTTAGTCGAGCCATGCGTTCTCATAACCCATGGTACAGAAACTGTTACCAGTAGCACATCGTCTGCACATCACAAATGTATTTTGCTCTCATCCCTTAAAAAAACTGCAAGAGAAACTGCCAACTAATAGTCGATGATTGATATCGCTTAGATCACGTTAGATTAAATGGACTTATGTGAGTTGTATCACGTTGGATGAGTGGATTCGGCATTTTAGGCTACTTTGGTTTGGGGATGAGCTAGATTACGATGATTTAAAACTGAAATGGTTTAGGTTAATTTCAAGTTAACTCATATAATTTTTTCGATGAGTAAATGTTGCATTTGGTAATGTTGTATTTAGTTAATCAGTTTTATGGGCATTAGTCATTCGGTTATTTTTCTAAGCTCATTTGTGTGACTTGACAGTCACATTAAAATGAAATGTACAGAGCGTAATTGACACGTTTTTGCACATAAGGATAATCCACTGTCACTTGAAATTCACTTTATCTTTGAAGTTCTAATTGGAATTCATGTTTCACGTTTAAACGAATATTTCATGTTGTTTCATTTTGCAAAACGATACAATATAAGTTCTTTAGAAAAAAAGTTGTAGTATCGAAGACAATTTATATGTAAAAGTAAATGTTGCATTTGGTAATGTTGAATGTCGTTGAGTTTGTCACCGTATTATCACTCAGAAGCTTCACACTAATGCAATTCATTACAAAGTATGCCTCTGAACCATTCATTGCATATTCTTGAACCATTCGGGATGATTTATGTGCATGAAATGAGGCATTGCTTAATAAATAAAGGAATTGAAGCTTTTAATTACTGTAACTTTTAATTATTGGGTTGGTAATGCTGTTAGGACAAAAATATAATTTTCTACTTGAAAAAATGTCTCATATTTGGAAAAATTTACCCCATTAACTATGTTTATATGTTATGTTTATTGTCCGTACCACATTGCTTAGGTTATGTCCGTATCACGTTGCGTATGTTATATTTCGTTGTCGTAAGTTGTCGTACAAGCATTAACATCAAAGTTATTTTGGGACAAATTAGAGAAATCGTTTATCCGGGATGAAGTTTACTGTAATTATCACGTAACAGTCAGAGAAATATGATGTGTAGTAAAGAAATTTTCCAGATAAATAGTCTAATTTTATGCTTAATTTGTCATATTGCAACGTTTTAGTGAAATTGACATCTGCCTATCTCAGAAGAAGCTTTCACATAGTTGGATTTGTGGAGGTGACCAATCAGCAGATACTTCGTGAACTGGCTAGGTTAACTTTTATTGACTGCAAATCTACTGATGTGCAAGGATGGCGATAGAATTCTCAAATTTAGAAGTAAGTTAGATAAGCGGCAAGGCGTTTCTGAGTTACCCAAGTTTGATATTTTAACAACGGTTCTAATACAGAATGATAGACTAAAAAACAATATATGCATCATGCCAGTTATTACTTAAACCAGGACCATTCTGATGAAAATAGAAATAGAAAGGAATTGTTAATAGCGTTTGTTGATTACAAATTGAGTAATTTGCATAACGATCAGATTTGCTTTATTCGTCTGCCTATTTGTGCTTTTACTCGGATAAATTGTTAGCAAATTGTAGTGAAAAAGACTTTCCACGAGACCCTTGTCTTACGACAGTTTTAATCTGAGGAAATCTCATATGAGATAGTTATTTATACATAATTCATTTTTGATTTCGTGCTTTTATCTTTATTTCAAATTGTAATTTTTCCTTGCATTGATACTATACGATTTCTTTGAATTATCGGGGAAGATTTGTAAACTTCACCGTCAAAGATATAATATAATATTCTCGCTATGTTTAAATATACTTCCATCAGCTTTTCCATGTAATAATAATTTTATACTTGAAGTCAAAATACAAACATCTATGTTTTTTTTACAGAATTGAAAATGTATGTTTTTATTTCACTTTATTTGGCTTACTACGAGGTTATTTTTTGATCGCATGACACTTTGATTGCATGACATTGGTCATTTTGGAAAAGTCTGAACTAAATATTTTGACACGAAATCTTCATTTGACACGAAATCATCAATGAGTCTCCATCTTTGTGTCTGAAATTAAGACCGTCCTGTCTGATTTTACTTTGAAAAACTTCTTATGTTTAGGAATCGAGAGATTTAATTTAAAATTCGAATCCTTGTGATGAATAAAGCATTACTTCAAATTTTCAATATGTACATTAAAATTTAATTGATGGTATTGCTGTGACAACAATCAGTTATTATTTTACTTAAATTTAGCATTTGTTGTAATCCATTATTCATTTGTAGTGTTTCCTCTCGCGGCAGTCGGTTTGTGCAAATTTACAAAAACTTTTTGGTGGTTTGGCTGTTGGTGGTCTAATAGGTGTTGCTATTTTGGGATTTGGGTTCGCGGATTTGGAATCTTATACTGTTTCAATTGTGATGGCAGTGAGTAACAAGTAAGTCTCTTTATTAATATACTTTGCTCACTGATATTGCTTACCAGTGCCTTATTTCTTATTGCCATTATTTTTCCTGAACAATAACAATGGCATATTATATCGAATAAATTATATCAGTAAGTAACTATTATTTAATACGTCTCGCCGATGCTTGTGACAATTGAAAATTGAAACTTCTTGAAGGTGCTGCAGTTTGATATATTTGTATATATATTATTCACGAGTTTTCAGACTGGAAAGCGATTATGAAATTTTCCTCATTTTATTTTCTGACTTTTTCAGAAATAAGAAGAAAAAAGGATTAGTTGCTACCTTTGGTCATAAAACTGTCAGAAAGGTACAATCATCTTTGTTGCAAGCATTAGAAGTAAAGACCAGAAAAACAAGTTTACCAAGGCCTTCCAAGGTAATCTCATTATTTTTTCTTAAAGGATGCTTCGTTTGCAATGTGGATTCAAAACAAGATCTTATATATACAACATGAAGAATACTTTATGAAGCTATTGATAATCGTACCAGTGTTAAAAATTTAGGAGAAATAATATGCACACAGAAATATGAGCATAGTTGCAATAATTTCAAATTAAATTATGTGAAGATGATAGAAAAGCATAAGAAGTATCATTCAAAGTGGAAAACCTGCCTGCATTGCTCGACTTAAAGAGAGCCAAAGAAAATGATATATTGTGAAGTTATTTCGTTTATCCTTCGGCTTTACACAAGTATTTACACATCTAAATAGTATTTCAAACGTTTTGTTTCAAAAGAAGTAAAAGTTCGAGTGCACTTCGCGCTTTTATAAGTGGGACAACTACAACGAAAAAAGGCGCCATGTCATAATTTGAATCCCTTCCGATGAGATTCTGACGAATTGAAGAAGAGTGGAAAGGAGAAGGAGGTGGGAGGGAGAAACGTTGCATTGACTGCTAAACTTGTTCATAAGTTTCAGTTACTAAGAATATTTATGAAATTCTAGTAAGCAAGGTGGAATAAAAATTAGTATGCTTAGTGCACGTAAGTTACTAGTGTTATTACTGCGTGTAATGTGAAGGAACCACCGCTAAAGTGAGATTAATGAAGTTAAAGTTCATTAATGAAGTCTGTGGGCAGGAAAGTACCTTTATATTTGCAGGATATAAACGAGTGTCACCTAACACAGGCAGGATCGGAAAATGAAGAGGATTCATTTGTAACGTCACGGACCAATGTTAATGTGTCGCTTCCAAGTAATTCCTCTGGTAGTTATGTGACAGCTTTTTGTGAAAGTGGTGCTTCCAATGAAATGTTCAGAGTTATGTCTCCAGCTGCATCTGTTTCTATAGATGTGGGCGAAAAGTCCAGGAGACAAGGAAGTTTTGACGCCGACTCTGGAAAGGGTGGCTCACCCCCACCGCTGCAACATGTTGATGTTGATATGGAAATGCATGATGGTTATTTTTCCTCTTAAAAATTTTTTCTGCTTCCTGCGGTATTTTCGACTCGTTGGATACAGTTTTTGGTCTATTGCGGTAATTTTGGGCTTGTCGAGTGCAGTATAATGATTTCTGCTCCTTTCATTTAGGAGAAATAAGCATACGAAATGTCGTGAAATATTTTTAGGTATAAGTTACGACTGTTTTTGAGGGGCATTTTTTCTTAAAGTCATTATTACAGAACTTGTAAAATTAGAGAAGTATGAAATTTCAGAGACGACGGCATCAGCATTGCTACCCCACGTGTCAAGGGAGAGTTCACTCGAAATGTTGAATAAAGTTTATTACTTCCAATATTATTAGTTTCTTGTTTTTATTTTTTATTTCTTATTTTTTCAGATTTTTCAAGCACATTGCATGAAATGTAATCTTGAGCATCAGAAAAGGAATAACTGTGAATAACTAAATTCAGTTTAATCGAGATCTGATTCTTCCAGGAAACTAGAACTGTGCAGACCATCTTAGATGAGCTTCAGTCTGAGGCAATCAGTGACGATGTAAAGGCGAAAGATTTAGCTTCTCTAAATCGAGTTATACTTCAGTGCAAAAACTACATGCAGCGCTGTTCATTACGACAAGATTTAATGTGTAAGTAAGCTATGAAAAGTTTTGAAGCAACGCAAACTTCGTTATTATTAATTATTTGGAGAAAAAGACTTGATCTAGGCTTGTAGCTCGATTGATTAATTCAGATTTATTTTTCGATCGCTGAAATCTGATTTTAACTTTGATTTGCTTTTCGGTATACTAATGGAGATCGATTTTTAGCACTGGGTTTATTCAGTGCACTACCTAGGCTGATCGAATCACGAAATCGAGGAGTAGAATCAGAACTGGAAATATTTTTTGCTAGTGAATCCAATGACAATTTATTGGGCAGTGATACTCGGCATCCAATCGACATCTTCCAAGCGGCATACGAGAAATTGAAGTACTCAAAATCTGCTGAGATTTTGGTATTCCTTTTTTTATTTTTTTCTGATTTCAGTAGGTTTTGATATGAGAAGTGTGTTATTTGTGCTGCTTTAGTTTGTGTAGTTTGAAACCTATCTTTATATCGAAGTTTTGTTGTAGGTTTCTATTATATACTTTTAAGAAACTGAATCTCTTGAAATTTATGTCTTGAAAAATTTAACACCATAAACTTTGTTTGGGGTAACATTTCAAAATTTTGCCATACACTCAACAGCATTTAAAAAAAAATTTTTTTTTGATACATCCATGAAAACAAGAAAAGTAATTGGTGGTAATGCTTATTCCATGTAGATCTACCAGTCAGTTAGAGTTTTGATTTTTTCCTGTCTTGTTTATTTGCAAGAAGCGATTATTGTTATATTTTTCTCTAATATCAAATTAAGTGAATGGTTTTTAACTGGAAATTTTTCGAAGTTGGTGTCTTTATTTAGCTGGATATATTAGAGCTTATCTCAAAAATTCAACCAAGTGGCAAGAGACTTCACGGTGTGCTCCACTATCTTCAAAGAGGTTACATGCGAAGCGAAGAAGTGCAAACTCAAGAGGGTAACTCTAGCTGTGTTCTTTCCAGGAACAATATAGTTCAGCAGAAATTAAATTAATAAGATTTCAGTGGGAGGAAACGATTCATATGATCCTTTACCTTCTCAAAATACTACCAGGAGCAATAATGTTCGGGACAACTTGGTGCTTAATGAATTCTCACCAATGCCACAGGTTTCTATATATATTCGTTTTTATTTTCTTATATTAACTTTTTTTTTTGAAAATGTAGTAGAAGTTGTTATGATCACATTTGCTGCCCAACTTATACTACATTGTAATGACCGTTAATATTTAACATATCTTTCATTTCCATTCTTCAGAAATCAGTATTAAATCCTAAAATAGGGGAATAAAGTTCCAGCTCAAATGTTCCGACTAAAATTATGATTGGCTCTTTTCAAGACAATAAGACGACCGCGGTCAACTTCTCGCATGAAACGCTCCAGTGGAAGTCGACAGATCGAAATTACAAATATTCCATTCATTGATGATGAAGCTACTGTGGTACCTTCTAGCATAAAATTAGACGAAAAGGATGGGGAAAAAAGTCACAGTTTAGAAGGATCACCAAAATCGTTACAATGTTTGCCACCTATTGAGAAACAAAGGTAAATGAAGAAATTGATTGAAGCAGAATTATATAGAGGTAGCTTAGGTTTCATAAAAGGCTTCAAATGAAAACTGGCATATTCTAATTGGATTTAATTACTAGTGGTTATCGCTTAGCATAATTAAACATGGTGCATTAAACATTTTATGCAGACATTAGTAATTCACCGCTGTCTTATTTCTAAAGTACTAAGCCTCATTTCATATTATCTTAGAAATATATTTTGTTTCGTTATAGTATGAGGAGGGCGCTTAACAAAATGATTATCAGCATTATCAATTTCCATTGAGAAGTCACTTTCCTTGCAAAAGCCGAGCTTTTCTTCTGATCGTATAGTCTGGTGCAGCAATTTTTCTAATGCTTTCCTTAATAAGAGTAATAAAAAATGTAGAATTGTTTAAATTTAACATAAAATCATTTAAAAAATATTTCATTTTGTTTCGAATTCTAATAAATTATACATTTCAGTACAGGAAAGCCACCAGTTGCTTCTATACCTCCTCCACCACCTCTGCCTCCACCCGCTCCTGAGTTTCTGAATACTTCACTTGTAAGACAAACGCCGGTTATTGAATCATCAGTTATCGTCAAATCAGTTTCCGTATATAAGTAATGTTTTCTTTTTTTTATTACCACTAAATATTAGCATTTGAGATGTTTCTCCTTAGGATGATCTTAATTTCTACTTTCTCATATTTTGAGATAAATCTTATAATTTGCAAATTATAGCCATCCGTAATGGAAGTCTAATAATATTTGAGAGTTGAAATCGTAATTGGATTACTCGATCTTTTTATTTCTTTTTTAAAATACAAATCTGTAACAGAAATTTAATAACACTGAAATTAAGATGGAGGTTGAGATGCAAGTCCACTAAGTGATAGCAAAAATAAGCATATTCACAACATATCACGATAATATTTGTAATGACAACTTATAATTCCTGCTGTAAATTTTATATATTTTCAAGGAAGACATGTGCGACTAACACAGTTGCGTGGGAGACGGTGAAGCCGGAGATGGTAGTGACCCGACCGACCATCTGGAGTGATCAAAGTGGCATTTTTGCAGAATTTAATCAGCAAGAACGCGAGCGAGTTAGTAGAATTGAGATGCTAAATTCAGCAAATAGGCAAAAAAAAAAATATTTTCAAACATCCTGTCATGGGTCAGTCTTGTCCTATCAGAATCTGTGATTTCTTTTTGAAAAGTTTCAAGAAATCACTGGAAGCATGAGATTGGGGAAACAATTAGTGCATTCTTAAATACAAAAACAAATAAAATGGAGTAGGATTTAGCTAAGATTCACTTTAGCGGGAAGTATTATTGCGATATGTGCTATCGCCTTTCTTTAGATTCTTAGCGGTAATTGATTTCTAAACTACATTTGCAGCTGGAAAAAGTTTTTGAGCGGACACATGCATACAATTCTCGTACTACCACGACCCAACAGCGAATGCGAAATATCAGTGATCATAAAAAAGGAGCTGAAGCAATTGGTGGTCTTACGGAAAAACGAGCGCTCAATTTGGGTATCGTCCTTGCACGGTGATCAATTATAAAATTCGGAAAATCTGCTTTCCTAGTAATACAATGTTAATATATGCAACTGTTAACAAAGCTTTTGTGCATCACGAATGTCCGTTTGTTGAACAAGCTTTACCACTCTAAACTTCAGTCTAACATACAGCTCATTCGAGAAAAGATATTTGAGCTAATTGTTAGGATAAGCAATCTTAAAAATTATTTTGTCTGCAGTGTAACGGTTCAATATAATTTCTTGTTAGATTTTTAAATTAATTATTGTGTTGAATATTCTGCTAATTCAGTTAATTTAGATTCCGTCCACTTACACTGGAACAGTTGATACAAAAAATGGAATCTCTTGCAATTAGTGATCTTTCTCACGACTATTTGGCTTCTCTTCTTAAACATTTCCCATCACCCGAAGAGGTTTACTTTTTTTTTATGAATTTGGATTTTTCCAATAGGACTATGCTGTAACAGTGATATAGATGTTTTGAAATCAAAATAAAAATTTTGAGCAGAGAAGTGGGCGACTTATTTTAGTTATGCTACAGTTCGTTTTTCTCAAGATTTGGAAAGTTGCATTTCATTACTTATGAACTGCATGAATCGAAAGATAGGCATGTGCCAAAAAGTTAAACTACAATTTCAATAGCGTTAGGCAAAAAAAAGAATATATTTCAAAGTCAAACTTATGTTGGAGTGTTACTAGATGCGTAGCCTACTGTTTGATGTTGAATAATATAGCCTAGAAGATATCATGTTCCCTTTCATTACGTAATGTGCATGCTTTCTTCTATAATGCTATTGGTTTATATTGTTTTGCAGTTCACATATTTTGCAAAAATGAAAACCGCAGATAATTTGAAAGATGCCGAACTATTTTGCTTCTTAGCTGCTCGAAAACCGTTGTTGAAGTTGCGTATCGAATTGAAAGTTCTTTCTGACAATATAGTGAACGATGTGGGTTTATTTATGTGATGTCTAATATACGATAAATGATATTATTGTAATGGCATGGTAAATCTGTAACAGAAAAAAAAAATGAAAAAAAAAATGATTTTCGTAGAGTCGAATTTAAAAACTCAAATTAACGAGTCTTTTTCGGGAAAATTTCATTTATAGCTTGCACGACAGCTTGATTGCACCCGTCTTCTTCTGACTGCAAGCGGTGAACTTTACAACTCTACCTCCATCAACGCCTTTTTTCATCGCTGCTTGCAGTATGGAAATTTCTTGAATCAAGTTTGTCCTATTTTATAATTAGCAATTACTTTAATTACAATTAAGTTATTGTGACTCCAAGGAGAAAAAGTAGATTGAGAAATAAATTTGTAGTTATAGATTATCTTTGATATTCAAGAATTACACATTTCCCTACTTACTCAGTTCAGTGCCATGTATATTTGAATTATTCACATTTGTCTCTACGCTATTTTTGCTTTGATTCCATTTTTTGTTAAACTTTGTATATTCGTTTCGCTCACATGTCACATCAAATTAAGTTGTGCTTAAATTGTTATTTATTTTCAGTTTTTAATTAAACGATATCCGATTACTAACTCACTCTAAATTGTCTGGTTATTCAGTATCTTTAATTGTAATATCCATTTTCTTGCGCTTTTCAACATCAAAACTTTCTTATTACTCTAGCAGTCAACTAGATCACCAGCAATTTGAGCTATGCTTAGTACAATGAAGTGTAATTCTGACCAAATATAATAATGAATTTCACAGAGTAAATTTACTTAAAATTTGTTTCATCTAAATAATTTGAATATTTCAGTCAACTTTCGCAGCAGGTGCTTCTGGATTTGCACTGTCATCATTGCTGTCTGCTCTGAACACAAAAGGAAGTGGTGCAGCAGCTAATACACGTCTTGTTGATGTTTTGGCGGAATATGCTGATGAAAATTTGCGAGCTGTTGTAAAAGTCCTAGATTTTTTGGAACCTGCTAAGTTAGTGCTCTGTATAACTTGAATCATTGTTCTCGGAAAACATTTTACATATGCTCAATTGATCACAGTATGTGAAAACTGTGTATATCGTTAAGAAAACTAGGAAGGGATGAAAAAATCGGAACCAATTTTCCAAGTGAATCAACGATAACTTGTTTCACGCTGAGGATACACGTAACATCAAATATTAGAATAATATTTCTCAGATAACGTGTCTGACTTGTTTGAATTAGTGCAATCATCCTTTATTGTTCAAAACCTTTATATCTTCCACTAAGGAATATATGTTTACAGGAAATACTCTATTGACGACTTGGAGAAATCAGAAGCATCACTTCGTCATTCTTTGGAAATGTCGTTAAAAAGTCTGCAAGAATGTGGCGATCGTGAACTTTATGCGCATTATTCTCCCATTATCATGGTATTTAGATTTCATATTTTACTCTGGTTCCACGATTACAGCCTATCCCAATATTCTCCAAAACTAGTAGAAAACCCTGACAAAGGTCAGGCTGAAATTTTTTGAGAGTATCTCATTATTTGTTGCAGGATTCCACAGCAAAATGTGGACAATTAGCACGATCTATCAAAAAAGTACGTCATAATGAGAATTGCTTGAAAGAATACTATTGTGCTTCGCAGTTGAGTTTGGAAAATATCATTGAAACTCTGAACCAGGCTGTTAGACTTTTCCAGGATTCGCTTAATGTTGGTTTGGAGTTTATTATTCTGAACTTTTTTGTTTTATTATTTAGGTCTTTTGGAAATTGTCAAAATTATTTATTAGTTGGTTTATTCTATCAGTTACTTATTAGTAGCTAGGATTTTTAATGGGCTTAATCAGATACTGCGATATCCACTACAACCAGTTATTTGGCATTTTTCGGTGCCAGTTATTTAATATTTTAGTTACTCGCTTTGCGTTTGTAATGTATGATATGTCGACTACTTTATCATGTATCAATCAATTTCAGAAAGCAGAAGCACGTGTTGCTCGTACCCAACGAATGCAAAAGCAACGTGTTAGTGCTGGTTATGATATTGCCGTTCGCGGAAGTAGACGTCGAAGAGGTGATCGAATTAGAACCTTTGAACCCCCAAATGTGAAGGATCTCATTGACATAATTAATTCAAATGAGTGCCGTTAGAAATAAATTTCAGAATATTATCTAGTTTCACACTGTTTTGTCATTCTTGTTTTAAATGTTTCTCAGGACTTTATCATATTACCATTTGTAATAGAGGTCAGACCTTCATCTAGCTAGTACCCACTAAACTGATAGCCAATAAACCAACACATAATATTATGAAGCAACTAAATGTTTTAAACTGAATTATTCGTCTCTGTTGTATTTCTCATTCTCCATTGGCTTTAATTTTTTATGACCGTTTTTTGTTCTCGTCTGTATGCAGTATAATTGAAGTTAAGTGAGCCGTTGTAGGCTGAATTAACAAACTCAACTTTTAAGTCTTTCAGGCATCATATCATCTTAACCGCTACCGTAATAACATAGCTATAACTTCTTTTAACTGATACATTCACTATTATCTTCACTTTTGATTTGGTTTTTATATATCTGCTTTCTTATACAAATTGTATGTAGTGATCTCATATCATAAAATTATATCGTATTCATTTTAGTTGATTCAGAATGAAATTCGACTTTGAAATTTGGATTTCATATGCGATATTCAAAATTTGTAAACTGGTCATGCTCACTGGAGACTTCCTGCAATCTAAAGTCACCCGCACTATCGCCATGATCTTATTAAGGTGTTTATATATATATATATATATATAAACATCTTTTTATACCGTACACAGGTTATTAGGATCTCTTTGAATGGATTCAATGCCAACCTAAACATTTTGTTAGAACTTTTGGTAAAAATGAATTGAATCTCTGACAGTGCCTTGTGTATATGTGGATACATGTTTATTCATGCTTCCATTATTATGTGTGTCTTGCCCATGAAGTCAATTTATTTCTATATATACATATATACATATTTTTTGCCAAAATTAAAATCAGGAACAGTTTCTTATATCCGGAATTTGTTTTGTTGGAACAAAGAGATCAAACAAATCCTTCTATTTGGATTCTTTTTTTAGTCTCCTCTTTTGTGAAGCGATGAACAAGTCATTTTCATTTGGTAATGTGTGTGAAGAATTTGTTCTTTTGGAATTGACCTGCTGTTCCAGTTTCATTTCTCTAGCTCTATTCAGAAGTTTCTTCAATTTTCCCTTTGCCGGTTGCTCGCTCTTGATTATAATGGCAGATATTCCGGCTCGTAGATGCTAGGCACTAAATAATTTGTCGGGACTTTCTTTTTGTTAATGATGAAGTTCTTGGAGCTGGTTGGATGAAGCAAGTGAATAGTTAAAAAAAGGCTTTGTTGTTCAGCATTATAAGGATTATTAAATAGTACCAAATTATATCATGTACAGTTTATAGAAGAAAATTTTGGTTGGGGTTGGCCAAAGATTACTGCGCTACAGTAGGAGTACTGAAACGAGTCGAATTGAAGCTTGCTATTCATAAAGACTCTCAAGTCCAGACAAAGGGTTTTGCTTTTCATGTAGTAGGTGTTAATTTCCAGTGTGAGACCTTTACCAATGAGAAACATCCAAGTAAGACAATCTTAGCCTGTAGATTTATATCTTATAGATTTAAACAAATTGCTTCGACATGTTATGAAATCGCTTCTGTTTTTCGGACACCTTGATTGTTCCAAGAGATCGTTCATGATTTCTATATATTTAGTGTGATGTAGCGCCGTATTATAAAGACTTTTGCAACGGAAACAGATACGTTTCCTTCTGTTGCAGTTCGTTGTCGAATGTTCTAATTGAAGACAGTTTAGGCAGACATTATTTTCCTTCATCGTTCCATTCTTTGATTGAAATTAGCATGCGTTTGACATTCATATCCCAATGGTATTCATTAAAAAGTGCGCAAGGTTTTGTTTTAGTAACTTTTTCTAGTTTGCATTCGTTTTGTAGTCATATGCCTTTGGGGTCGTTATAGTGAAGTTCCTTCTGTAATATGTAGTACATATAACTTACTCATAATTGTTTCTCGTTCTCAGGTTTTCTAGTAAGTTGTTTTGTTATTGTTTCTTTTTTTTTTTTTTGTTCTTTCACAGTACTGAAAGATTAGCACTTTGCGACTTCGTTTCGTTGAACCATTTTCACTAAGAATTGTCTTAATTTTTAACAACTGACTATAATTCTTGTTCTTCTTTGTGTTGATAAATCCTGTACAGAATTCGGGCTAGTAATTTATTTTCAGTTGTAGTTTCGATATCGATATTTGGTTTCCTAGATTTCCACTCACAGCTTCTAATTATCGAAGTATTCTTTTAACAGCTTCGACCGTTACCTTCCATTCTCGATCATTCTTCTTGATCGAATATAACTGGTGACATAGGGATTTTTTAGTTACGTGCTACTGCCCAAATTCTCAACAAGGACTTTCTTTGTAAAATCGTAATTTTTTGGGGTTATATTATAGTCCCTAAGCCTGCAGTTAAGTAATTCAACTTTTGAATATCTGTAATAAATGTACTCAGCACCAAGACACTCCAGAATTCTCTGGTTTTGGATTATCACTGAATGTTGTCGTGATTTTCTTTT
The DNA here is from genome assembly GCA_005281725.1 of Wuchereria bancrofti. Taxonomy (NCBI): domain Eukaryota; kingdom Metazoa; phylum Nematoda; class Chromadorea; order Rhabditida; family Onchocercidae; genus Wuchereria; species Wuchereria bancrofti. The sequence goes on along the minus strand of SSBO01000009.1, from coordinate 3,141,522 downwards.
TTTTGTTGTTGTCTTTAAAGGTTTGTCGATGGTCAGGAACAAACAGGAATTTTAAAGGCTTACTTTGAGTATTTGAATAAGCAGTTCAATTGATGTAGTAACAATAGTGTTACGTTGACCATGGAAGTTCATCGGTTACGCTTAGTTTATGAAACAGTGGTAAGATTATTGAATCTTTATTAATATAAAACAATTTTAAGATAAGCAATATCAATAGATAGAGTAGCAAAAAATAAAGAGTATTTTGTATTGTTATAAGCTGTCTTTTAGTAGAAGGAATACGAGTTGCTTATGACAGGAGACTCTTTTTTTTTTAATATCAGATTTATATATGTGTTAAGAAATGGGAGTAATTTAAAGCAAACATTATAACGGATGCTCATTTGCATACACGACAGAGTATAAGGAATGTGACAAGATCAGATCGGGAGATTAACATATGACTTTCAGTTAAATCAAGATAACAAAAAGGAACGCATAAAAAATAAAACTGAAGAATCTAAAATTAGTTAAATAATTCATAACATTGCTAACAATTATTTACAGTTTGAATGATTAATTTTTATATAAACTTATTTTATTTGAAGTTTTGCGATATTGAAATTCGCGACATTCCCAAAGGTATATCATAACAATACTTACTAATCTCTGATGTATTGCTACGCCTTCAATTCTTTGTATCAATTTAGTAGCTTGGTTGAATTCGTTTTCTGTCTGTGAGTTTTCTCCTTGTTCAGAGATTCTTGCCAAAGAGATTCATCCTTTTGTTGATACGGTTTGAGTTAACTATTTTTTGGTTGTAAGCTAGGATTCCCAATTCTGCAGTAATTCTTTCAATTTTGAACTTACTTATTAAACCTCCGTTGAATCCGATATTTTCAACTGTCTCTCAGATTTAGCAATAAACTTCCATTAAATCTCTTAGCTATCACATCGTTTCTTTGTAGCATTAATCTCGCTGTGAGGGTAGGATTGCTAATAGACAATTGAATCAATAATAATAGACTATTTTTGTTTTGGTATGTTCTTTGATATGTTTGTTTAAGATGCTGGAGAAATTCTCGTCATAATGAATCGAAAACATATTGAAACTTCACATTTTCGGGGTCGAATGTTTCATCTGTAGAAGTTTCCATTATGAATAATTGTTTTATCGTCCCTCATATAAGTTTTTTCGTTAAGCTCTCAACATTTCTAGTGTCCATATCAAGGACGATATCACCTTTTATTAGGTGGGGATTGGTAATTGTGTTGTTTTCTTCGTTATGAGTAATGCTTGTAGTTCATCTATGACGAAGTGATTTCCATACCTCGTAGCGTCGAATCTTCCAATTTTTCGATATAAACAATGATTGGTTGCATCAGTATTGTTCCATGAAACAATACTGGTATTTGTTACACATTTTCCCTTTTGTACCATACAATTTCTTATATCATCAAGGTTAGAGACTAACTCCCTTCCATCATACAAGAATATTTCTCCTTCAGTCAATGCGAAATTTGATGTTGATTGGCATTTGACTCTTAGCATTCCATAGGAATATTGTATTTCATTACTTGTTATCTATCTGTTGGGAGAAGATTGAATTAATCGGATTCCATTCATTTGTTTTCTATCATTCAAAAATCTGCAGAATTGTGAAGATGGTAGTTGCGGTGGTAGCTGTATGGTCAGATACTACCGATAGTGATAGTCTGAGACTATCCACGCTGGTAATTTATTTTCAATTGAAATTTCGATACTTGGATGCTCTAAATTTTTACCTATAGCTTCCAGCTGCCGAAGTATTCTTTCCATGGCTTCGATGGTGCTTTCCAATCACGGTCATTTCTTTTGATGAAATTCAGTTCATTGTAAAATGATTTCCTTATAATGAAAGGTTTACCATACTTCTCTATTAGTAAGCGTATTATGGCATCGTAGTTTGCTGGTGCTATATCATAACTTCTTACAGCTAACAATGCATCCCTTTTAAGACAAGATATTAAGTAGTTTAACTTCTGAATCTCTGGGATGTTTTGCTCATGAACTGCCGCTTTGAAACTACACCAAAATTGCCTCCACAATTTTGGATCCCCACTAAATGTTATTAGTGGTAATTGTGGGAGTTTTATCTCCGCTTATGAGAATCATACTATTCTTTGAAAATGATTCTCTGGTATCTTCTTGATTTAAATGTTGAAATACCAAACAATATTCATCACTATATATTTTAAGTTTCTCTTGTTCTAGTAATCAAGCTTAAAATATCTTACGGATCGTCCAACATATTGGCATATTTCGCCTCTTCTTCCTTTCTCTTCGTCGCGATTGTCGAGTTCTGAATGATATCCAACCATTTTTGATTGGCTGTTTCGAGCAACCCAGCATAATATTCGAGATGTGTGATTTTCTCTTCGACGATTCGCGATTTGATTTCGTATTGTTGCTTGAGTTCCTCTCGCGAAAGTGTTTGACTAGGAGAAGTTAGATCGAGTTCGATTGCTTCGGTAAGAAGTTCTCGAATTCTCGATTTTGATATTTCGCTTCCTTTAGTTATACTTTCAGACATATCTCCCGGCTCGTGGCACCAAAAATTTGTTATGAAAGTTGGGGTTCAGTCTGAATATAACTTTCGTGTGCTCAAAGGCCTTCCTTGTTTGTTATTGCAGTTGGTGTAGGTGAATGCGTTGAATGATAGGTCTGTTGTGACGATTTTATTGGCTAGCATCCACAATATATAGATATTAATCTATATCAACAATACTGATAATTTCGTAGAATATCTACCAATGAGATGAAGATAATGGATAAACGAATAAAATGATGGTAAAATGAACTGCATTGTGAGGGAGGGAGAGCAGCCGATTTGTAGCTTACTGGTAAGGAAAAAACTGTTAGAACTGATTGAGACAAAGGATTTAAATCCTTATATGTGGGCATTGACTTGCAACAAGAGCATGGTTATTAAGTAAGGAGCTATCAAATGATCTTTGCTCTTTATATAGTAAGAGATGGGTTTTAATATTGTAGCTTTCCAAAGGATGACTATCAGCTTAGAAGACCTTTACAATATTTCGACATTGCAAGCAAATTTGATTTGGAACAAAGGAGTAATTTTTAACGTATTAAACAATCTAGATATATAGTAAGATGAAAATGTCGAGACAAGCAGATAAGCTCAAGTACAATGGGAAGATGAGTGTTGAAATAATGATTACTTACATGATGTATAATTTGAAACAGTTTCACATTTCTAATATTCAATTAAAACGAAATTTGGTATTATGGATTAATATAATTTTATTGATATATTTTGTAAGTTATTTGGAGGTTCGCGAGATTATTTCGAGTTTCGCGACAATATATATCGTTTGCATAAAGCATATATACATATCGAGGTGCGAGTGGCTAACATAATTTGTTAAATTTTGAAACTCATCACGAGATAAGAAGGCAAAGAAGAAGATCATTAATACAAACAACAGAAAAAGAGGAGAGGGAGATTTGATATAAATAATTTCAAACCGAAAACAATTTGTAAGGGTGATAAACATCAGGTCGAAAATAATTACGCAATAAAACATGTGTGTGTGTGTGTGTGCGAATATTAACAACATAAATCATTAGGTATGTTTATTATAATGATTTGTAGGTTCGCGATTTTCGAATTTTACCTAATTGTATTGTTGTAGAAAGATATAAATGAAATTCTCTGATAACATCAATTTTTGTTAATATTTTTTGCGCTGTCATTTGAGAGGCACGGTTATTTGCTGTCTACAAATGAAAAATTAAAAAACACCTGATCTCGGATAATCAGGTAAAAAACCGCCTAAGTTCGTTGTACTCTGCCGTTTATGGACATCGACCCAACCTTGACACTCAAACGTCATTGTCTGTGTATGTTTATGTTTGTATATGTATCTGTTATAAATTTATAGATAATAGTTCGTCAGAGAGTGGAGAAATGATGTTGTCATTCTTTCCTCTGCTGTCGTTGATGTCTAACTTGCTAACTTGCTTCTATTATGTATGCATATTGCACATAATGCATTTCTGATGATGGTTCGTGTATATATATGTGTATGCATGTTTGTGTGTGTATGTGTGTGTGTATGTTTGAATATGTATCTGTTATAAATTTATAGATGATATTTTCGTCAGAGAGTAGAGAAATGATGTTGTCATCTTCCCTCTGCTCGTTGATGTCTAACTTGCTTCTATTATGTATGCATATTGCATTTCTGATGATGGTTTGTGTATATATGTGTGTGTATGTGTGTGTATATGTGTGTATGTGTGCGTATATGTATGTATATGAGGACACATACATAAATGCTTTCGTTCCCTTCGATATCCACATTTATGGTCGTTGCCATTGTTATTGATTGTTGTTGTTTTTAACTAACAGTTCGTCATTTCATCGTAAGCATATTGGTATGTGTACAGTGGGATGGTTGGGTTAGCTGTTATTTGACTATTCGTTTCGTGTTTGACTGTTCACTTATCATAAACCAAACGAATTAGCTATTATCATGCTTTCTCCTTCTGCTGTCACTTAATGTATTGATGTATGCTGCATTGCTGTCACTTAATGACCAGTATTGATGATACTTTCTTCGATGTAACATTAATTAGTTGAAAGAGATTTCGTAGACAGTAATATGAATAAGGACTGAGTTAAGCTAAAGATGTACTAACAGTTGTAAGATATAAAGTTATACTGTAAAGCGTTATACGGTTATATAGAGAAATGAGGAAGTTCAGTGCACCCAAGTGAAGATAACCTCTTTTCATATTGCCTTGATAAACGTGAGAGAAAGAAACTCTTCAAATTGTCTCTTTCCCATATATTTAGTGCGGAATTTTTATTACCGTTTAGATTATGAACTTGGAGTGAAAGCAGTTTACTTTAATGACAAGTGATAAATTATGCTGTAAGAGTCTATCACTTGTCGTGTAAATGAAAGAGTATGTTAGCTGAAGTAGTTTGCAACTTCTAGAAGCTAAGTGACAAATATTATCTGTGACGGATATTGTCTGTGATGGCTATTGTAGCTATGATAAGGTCGATCACAGTGTCCAACTGGTTGGACTATCAGAGCGCATTTTTGTTTCCTTTTACAAATAACTGCAGATTAATGAAAATGATTGGAGTACAGTTTTTATGGGAATGAGAATTTTAGATGAGTTTCTCGAACATAGGAGGAAAATCAGACGTTTCACATATAAATCAGTCTCTTTATTAGCCTTCGTTTCCTCTTCAGAGATATGTTTTTGAAGTGAGATTGGGATGCGAAACATATGCTTGGATAACTTCCTTAGGAATGTTGGCTTCGAATTTCGCGCCCACATTTTGCATACATTCTCAAATTATTTCATCCTATAAAAATATAGTTTAGAATTTGACGATGTCAGATGGTCTCACTAATAAATAAATAAGAAGAAATACATATGTTAAATAATAAGTAAGTGATTTTACCTGTTAGAATTTTGCTAAATTTACTTGTAGAACCGACGTTATTTATCAATTCTGAGATGATTAGAGTCATTATTTGCTAATTACTTAATGTACCCGAAACATAAGTCGAATACATGGAAAGCTGCATCGTTTTAGAAGTGGTTGTATGTATTGCTGTAAAAAAATTTTTTCATGACCAGTCTTGATTCGTTTTTTTTTGAAAATCTCAATCCCCCAATTAATTTTCAGTTGTATACCGGAAGTGCGAGAAATGCTTGGGATGTTTTTTCCTCTAAATGGTTTTGAAACAATTTTTGGCAAACTTTATTATAGCTATGGAAAGCACAAAAATATTGGAAGCAGCGGGCGGTGATCAGTGGCCAGAACAGAAACGTGATCTTAAGAATAAAGGGACGATAATCAGCTCGCTGGATGATTTGAAAACGGTTTTCCACAATCTATTGTATCCGAAAGACAATAAAGCAGTTGATCAGGCATTTCAAAAGCTAGAAGAGAAGACACATTTGGGACGAGAAAAGGTAATTTTAATAAATGCGTGGTACATTACTTCGTGATCATTGCATTTAGAGTTTAGGAATTCTTAGTTGAAGATTATTAACGGAAATATCTTGTCCCAATCGTTTTTTTTTTTCAAGATGATGACTGTACTTTTTCATGATCCGACGGAATCAGTGTGAAAGTAAAACTGATTACCAAATCAAAACCCAAGTCCGTGAAGTCTTTTCGTAATACCGATTGAATATTACTCCCTTCATGCCCAATTACCGTTTTTGTATTTGTTTTGCACTACCGTTTCATTACACAAATGTTTACCTTGTGTTTTAGCTTTTGGATAAAATTTCTATGTTGTAGGTCTGTTGTGTAGTAAACATGATAAGTAAATGATTAAGGATCTGATTAGCTAATGTAGTATTTTCCCCTAACGAAGTCCTAGTGGACTTCGTTACATTTGTGTAGGCCTTTTTGTCTGTAATAACTCTTATTAGAAGCTGATATAACATATTACACCAATTTTAGATAGCTTATGCTGTCATTGCGGTTGCTGGATTGTATATGGTCTTTGGAGCATTCGCTAGATTGGTGTGTAATTTTATTGGTTTCGCGTATCCGGCATATGCTTCTGTCAAGGTAACTTGAAGACTGCTTAAGTTGTGCCATATTTTTTATAACTATACTCCAAAAAACATGATCAGATTTAAGATTTTCGGAGAGGATTTGGGAGATGTAGGCAATTTAATGATTGAAATGAAGCAAAAGTCTGGTGAAGTTCAGAACAAGTTCTAGTACTTGATTAGTGGATAAGAAGGATGATTTTGAAAGATGATTTAACATAAGAAGGATGATTTTGAATTTGTATCAGTCAGTTTTGAGTGTCACTGATAGGAGATATTTAAATGTCGTAATACATACCTTGGGATACGAATGGAATTAAAAGATAAGAGACCATGCATGAAAGGATCAGTTTCTAGGCCATTCGAACTGCTCAAAAAGATGATGATACTCACTGGCTTATTTACTGGACAGTATTCTCAGCGTTTTCATTGATTGATTTCTTTGCAGAATTAATATTGTGCTATTTTCCTGTTTATTGGATCATCAAGGTCATTTTTTTTTGTACTAATGACAACTTTTTTATGCAGTGAATAAGCAGTTAATGCTATGCACTCTAGTTATTGATCATGATCAGATGCATTTATTTTAGCTGTAAGTGGAAAAGTAAATCATAAGGGTTGCTTAGTCAAGGTTATTTTATCAAGTCAGAAATGCAGCTACTTGATATCATTCTGCTGCAGTATTTGTTTTTTTCTAGGCGTTATTCATGCTTTACCTGTATCTACCGCAGACCTATGGTGCGATAGTTTTGTACAATCGATTTTTGGATCCAGCGATTACAAAAGTGGATGCTTTGCTAAAGCAGTATATGACACAGAAAAAAGAATAAAATACTTGATCTTTAAAAATTTTCATGTTTAATTTAAACTTCTCTTTGTTGTCATCATTGCGGTATTAGGCTGGACTTCTGTTTTATAAAAAAAGACGAAAATAATTTACAGTTTAGCGTTCTTGGATGTACATAGTTCTTACTATCGCTTTATTAGCTTTATGTTTGAAATTACTGAACTATTTCCATTTATTCTAAAGCTCTCCCGGTTACACAACATTTTTTAAAGCATGTTTCCTGTATGTAATGTTGAATATGACGGGAATTTCTGTGCATTGAAATTTTTATTGAGACTAATAAATATTTCTTGGTTACTTTTATTAATTATCGATGCATAGTTTGCATATGTTAATGCATTAACCAATGACTTAGGCTCAAGAGAAGGTGCGATTATGAAGAGAAATGCTAGCGGTCCATTTTCTTCAGAAAATATCAAGGTAAAGCTTGTTGCAGTATTACACATCTCGTTCCATTCTTTTATTTTTCTCTAATAAATCTGCAAATTTGACTGTTAATTCACTCATTTCGAATTTATTATCTTTAAATTTGTGGACAGAATTGTATTCACGGATACTAAAATAACAACAGGTTTATGGCATGGCTTATAAAACTCAACTTTGAGAATATTCCTCCGGATATTTCCATTTTGCTTGTGATGTTCATTAGGTATGCGTTTCTAAGTAGAGATCTGCCAAAAAGGTTAATAATGTATCTGCAAGTCAATCCATCATTAATCTAAAAGATTTCATTTTTCATCCACAATCATAATTATACCTTCTTCCTCATCGTTTATCACTCACCTTGAAATGCTGCCTCTTGGCTAAATACTGTGTCAGAAAAATAGACGAGATTATATCTCAGATGGAAGCCAACTCCTTGGCTTAAATGATTTGCTAGCCTATTCAAAGGCATACCCTGCATCCAGTACATGTACAACATCCAAATAGTTTACATGATAAACAGACGAGGAGTGGTATGAAGCAGCAAATGAATACGAATGATAATATAATTACAGCTAGTACTGACCTGAAATTATGTTATGAAAACTTTGAGAAGAAACTACATTTATTAGAGTTAATTGATAATTTACTTAAAGCAGTGATGATTAATGAAATTTTATTTTGATCTTGTTTGAAATGCACATAAACTTACAGCGTCCATGATTGAAATTCGACAGCATCATCAATTGTATCAGGTTGAGCTTCTTTCAATTTTACATAAATTGTTTTTTTCAGTTGCAAGAAATAATTTTTTATAGTTGTATAGAAATAATCGTGATAAGTAAGCGGTTTTCTCGATTGGTCATAATTTGATCCATTTGTTGAGTTTTTCGTTGACGTAGTGTCTTCATTCCTTATCTGATTTAAAAACATTGATTTGGTAAAATTGAAAGATTTAATAACAAAAAAATGTAAAAAAAAAAGCAGTGTAACTTTAAAAAAAGAAAACCAAAATTCGACAAAGCTATGAGATTTGATTCTTATGTAGAGGAAAATTTTTGTTTCATTGCTGGGAAATTTCTGATAGCAAAAATTGCGAGGATGAAATTGTGAACTTGAAAAATGAAAATGTAAACACGCTATGATAATTTCCTTTCAAACGATGGGTAAAGATGTAAATTAAATTTAATTTTGTCAAACCATTACATTTGCAATACTCACATCATTTGTTGCATCATTTGCAACTGATAATGTTGTAAGCAGTAGTGTAGAAATAATAACAAGTGATTTAGAGTCAGTAGTTTCTGAAATTGAATTTAATATGTTAAAAATTTCAAGCATTAAGTTCGACTAGACAAAAAATTTCCTTTCGATAAGTTCATATAAATTCGGATCAATAATTTGAATTGCTTTTCGAGATATCACAGAAAGAAGATTAACAATAAATGTTGAGATTTGTTAGTTTTAATTGGCTCTTATAATGGGCAGACTTTTTTTCATTTGGTTACCAACCAGATTGTATGTTTAAATCAGAAAATAAGATATGTTCTTTTTTTTTTGTTAAAAATGTTGCACTTAAAAAACTTACCAGTCGCCATTAAAGCAATAACAACAATAAAATGCAACATCTTTCTATCTTCATAATTAAAAGTTTTTAGGAGATTTATAATATTTCACTAGAAATTTTTAGAGAAACTATATTATTTTAGCACCATTTCACAAATTGCTGAATCAAATTTCAGTAGAAATTTATTGGTTACTTTTTTTGTTACTGTTTATCTATTAAAACTTCGTTCATTTGATTTAATTCTTCATGATTATAATGAATGTGACAGAATCTTAACAAACATTTTTATTAATATATATATAATTTGCAGGTAATCATAACATTTCTGTCTAATATTCTCTTAAAACATCTGGCATTCTTGTCTAACGCATATCTGAATGTCAAATTATTGATGGAGGAAACTTATACCATTCCGCTTTTTATACTTTTTTATTCTAAAAAAATGTGTCATCATCGAACTAAGGATTCTTCTCTTGTGACAGTAAAACTAATTGACAATGTTTGTAAATATACAGTAAAGTTCAGCAATCATTAAATCGGTCGCATTAACTTTCAATGTCACCGTAGGTTTTCTTCGCTGTCTTATTATCACAATTCTTATCATAAAAAAGATAAACAAACTTCTGTGACAACTTCCAAGCAGCATTTTTATTGAACACTTTGAATTGTAGATTCATTTCAAAAAATTTGTTATCGCTCAGTATCATTAATTCATTATGTTATCAATGAGGAATAGAAGAATGTTACAGCAATAAGAAATGGTGTTAAGAAAAGTGCTGGGATATTATTTTATTTATAGCAGCAATTGATGTAATATAATTTGTAGGATTTTCAATTTATAAATTAATAGACATTTGAAGGAATTTTTCCTGAAAACTACGATAAATTGTTTTGATAATTAAAATCGATCAACTAGCTAAAAACTGCAAAGAAAAATATATAAAAATTTGTTTTGAAATGAAACATAGGTTGTTTTAATCATTTGTACAACACTTTCCGATTAAAAATCATTGATACAACATAGCATATCAGTACTTCTTGTGTTTGTGACTTATTATAAGGACCTCTCAATAATCATAATTAATATTATTAAATTTTCCTAAAATTTGCATCATTAAATTTAAAATGATAAATATCTAATATTACAATCTATAGCACTTCATTTTACCAGTTTTTTTCCCATTTTTTTCAGATATGGCACACGAAAGTGATTGATTATATTCTAAAATCATTTTATTAGCGTTGACAAATATGAGATGGCATCAAAGATACGAATAACTAACTGTTTACTGGAATTAATATACATAGAGCATAAAGGGAGACAATATTAAGCATTAAATTTTATTAATTATAAATTAATATTTCATTATTAAAAAAAGATTGCATATGGACAGTAGGTTCCTCTTATTATCCACAATATTTTCATTTAATCAATGTGAAAGGTTTCAAGATATGGAAATAATATGAGTAGCTTAGTAATTAATTCAATATGTTCCACCGGTAGCTCTCCATTTTTTTCCATTTCCGTAAATTTAGGAAGCGATAAACGGAGAAAATCATGCATTTTCTCAAATGGATGCTGTTCTAATGTATTTTGTCTGAAATTAAATTTCGTAGTAATTAAAATGTAATTAATGATATTATTAATGGTGTAGCAGGAAGCTTTTTTTTTTTACAACTTTATTACTTTATGCAATTTTCATTTTCGAATAATTCATTTGGTAAAACAATAGCAGCATGCGTGACTGCAATTGATGAGAGCTTGCTGCATGCATTCGAGAAATATTTCAATTCGTTGTATTCCACCAAACAACCACGCAAATCCAAATGTTTCAGCGCACCATAAATTTGTTTCGCAGATCTTAAATTTTAGTCATAATTAGCATAATTAGTCAAGATACTGCTTATTGATTTAGAAGTCTAAAAAGTCAACTTTAGCGGAAATGGACTAATTAATAGTAGTGCGTATAGGAATCCATTTTCCTAAGAAAAATAATGCTACTTATCACTAAATAAATTAGATCGAATTTTGATGACCAAAATTATTAGTTCTTCCAGAACTTTGCGCTTTGCGCCTTTCATTCATATCGCAAATAGAGCAATATGTGCTACATCAAATGATAGTCTATTCGTGTTCAACTTTAGAGAAATGGTTCATTCGAAATCTTCATCTTTTTTATGAAATTTTGTGAAATTTTAAAAATGTTTTAAAGTTTAACACTAAAATATAGTGGTACTAAAATACAGTGGTATATTTGAAATGAAACAAACTTTCTCGTGAACATTTCTATATCTTGCAAATCCCATAGATGTAGTGAGCAAATAGGTTGAAAATGAAGCGTACGTAATGTAAAATCAGGTATTAGACGCAACATAATGGCAATTTCTTTACGTATAGTATGTAACGAATATCGATTCTCATAAGCAATTGAAAAAGCTTGCTTTATCACTGCACCGATGTGAAGATCGGTATAAGTATTCCAATATAGTTTTAATGCCTGTAACACGTGAACGTGATCTAAGTTCAAGTAAACGTTAACATAAGTTCAAGTAAACGTTAATCATATCAATAGATATGCATTTTAAAACAACAAAAAAAAAGAGTTTAATAATTTATAGAATTAAATTATCTGAACTGATCGATTCCTTACCGATCTAGCAGCTCTGCAAGTATCAGAGAAACTTTTTTGTTCATAAATATTTAAGTTAGATGCAATTTGTGATAACAAAATTATCGGTAATTGTTGTAAGGTAGGCAATGGCACCTCATATTCCATTATAACAGCTTCTTCTATATTATTCCGAGAATGCAAAAATTTTAGAACTTTAATTTGGTCCTTCAAATAAAAAAAAAATCAAAAACGTTCTAAAAGTATTTTTTAATGAATTTCCTTGGGTAATTATTCATTTAAAAATTCATATTAAAAGAAGTTCATAAGTTGAATTTTCAATGCTTAATTACTCTTGAAAAAAGTTTGGCAAAATAAACTAGAAAATAGTTGGAATTTTTAGAAAATTAAATAGAACTTTTGTAATATTAAAGAGTTTTTTGCACGAATAAATTTTGTTTGAATAGATAAAAGCGTTTATTTTTATTTCAATTTGATTATTTCAACAGACCATTCAACATGTTTTTTAGTAATCTATTCGCTTTTTCAATTATTGTTATTTAATTTTTGTTAATTTTCAATATGATTCTCATTGTTAGCAGAAGTATTTCCTATCTATTAGTTACTATTCACAACTTCACTTTTTAATTCCAAAAATTCTACAATTTTGAAATGTGATATTTGCGCACAAATTGTTGTAATGTGATAATTATTATTCTTTTTATTTTGCTAGAATTTACAAAGAAATTTCATTACTTTAAAAGTTCAAAAATGATATTTTATCAAAATTTAATTTAAGAATTAATACTGTAACACACCTTATAAGTACCATGAAATTGAATATAATAGTCATATTGATGCACTACTAGGGATAATTATATAATTGAAATAAGGATAAGTCTGGATTCTATTTTAAAAGTTTTATTTTAAAACAAAATATCCTTAAACAGAAGAAAATGCCTTGTAGAGCCTTGAGAATGAGCGGATTTTTTCAAAGCAAAAACAAATTAGGATGAAAGTAACCGAACACATACCGTCCACCAAATGTTGAAATATTGAAATAAATTTTTTTTGTAAATCCAAAAAGTTTTAAATGAAATATTTAATATACCTTAAAAAAATTTTTTACTGTTGACAGTTTCTTTTTCTCATACTTATTTGAATCGCTGTGGAATCCTTTGTTCTATGCCTAAAAATTCAATCTATTTTTCGATTTTTCTGATATTCTTACATTGCTCACCATTCCTCGTTTACTGTTAGCCAATGAAACAAGAAATAGCGATTAAAGTAATTCTAAATTTTAAAATATTTTATTTTTTGAAATATTTAAAATATGAATTAAAAAAAATTCTTTTCAGAATATGAAGAATGAGAAATGAAAAGATCTCAATGTATTTTCATTAATCCTTCTTCCAAATTAGACTTAAATGCAATCTGTGAGTGGTAAATTAAAGTTATAAGAGATGTTTTCTTCAAATATCAAAGTTTCATATTAGCCAGAAGTATTTAAATAATCTTTTTTTATTAGCAATTTTTAGATTATAATTAACAAATGGTGAAAATATCTTAAAAAGTTACATAACTGGTAAAGAATTACAATGAAAAAACAAAAAAACAAAATTTAAATTATGGAAAAGTGAAATGTACCAATTAATATCCAATTTCAATCGCATTTCTTTGTTTGTAAATTACCATCGTTTCTGATAGACTTGTGAAAATAAATTTAATTTTGAAACGAAAAAGAAATAATTTAAATAATTAGACTAATGAAATTTCCATAGACAGTATATCGTCTCAGAGCACATTTTAACAAATTAGTAATCCCCGTACACTTTTTATTTTCAATTAATGTTCGAGAGAATTTTTGTAATTCACAATTTATTTATTCAACCAACTTTTTTTAAAGTTACTTAATGAAACTATCAATAACTTTTAGTTGGTTTTCTTTCGTTAAATTAATGTATTTTTTAATTTTCGAAATAATAACAAACGGCTAATGGATTTTTCATCTTTCTACTAGCTTACATCTATTGTACTAGCCTTTTATTTCAACTAGTATCTCAACAACCATTATGTTACAATAATGGGCACTGATCGGTTAATTAGGCCTAGCTTTCCAAGCCTTAAATTTTTGAAATTCATATTCCTAAGTGATAAATGAATATCTTGGACATACACTTCAGTGATATCAATATTGACTGTGATCAATGCCAGTAATACAAGGTAGGTAATAGGTACCCGATGCACTGCACTGTTCGTATATCTATGTATGTGTGTATGTCTGTATGTGTGTGTCTGAGTCTGTCTGTCTTTGTATGCACTTAAATATATCTAAAAACCAGTTTTAAATCTATCTTATACCTAAAAATAGCAAAGATTGCTGAATGGTTTTCCTTCTCGATGAAAATCTTTAATTTGTGACAGAAATGTTTGTATGAGAACTTGTTGTGATGCTGTGGAATGTATCGGCGGGTACAGCAATCTTCTATGTATCTTCGTCCTCTCTTCACCATTACTGTTATTGTCAACTGTCGCGGAATTGTTACACCAATAGATGACATTCTATTGGCGCAAATATCGATGCAAGGATATAACTTTCATCTATTAGTCTCATACTTTTTTCATTTTCAAAATATGTTTCCTTTTGCGCAATATTCCATAATTCTGATTTAATTGCCTTAAAATTTAGATGTATGTCAGCTAAGTCACTTAAATATATGTCATCATCTAAGCATTTTATCACTTTATCTTTTTGATTGCATCATTTCAACAAGAATCAAATTTAATGCAATGGCTGATAACTGATAAACAACTATGGAAGAGAATGTTGGTAATTTTAGAAACTTGCGAACATTCAGGCGATATTAGGTTTTTAAGTGCTATTTAAGAATTGGCCTTTAGTCAAAAGAAGGAAAGCAACATACTAATATATTCATATCCTTCAATTATGCATAAATCATCAATGTTAAAGTTAAATTCTAAAATTATGTTTTATCCATTGCAAAATGCACAATTAATAATTGTCATACATTATGGAATTGATAAAAGTTTATTAGCTCTCAAAAACTCTCAAATATTATTTTTTTAAAAAAATTCTTCCTGTCAAATTAGAATGTCATTTCTATTCTTACTATTTGCTATTTTATTCCACTTCTAGCAAAATTTCCTGTTAAAACAAAATTAGTGCTTATCACATTCTCTATCCACTATCAATGTGATAACACTCATCTTCTCTAGAATAGAATTCTTAAGGAACTTTATGACTCTTCTGAATAAATACCATATAATTAGCGTAAAGGTGAACAGAATTCTTAGAGAAATTTTTTTGAAGTAAAAGACTTCCTGAAATGACAATATTAACTGATTGAATATTGTATGATAGAGATTTTGCATAATAGTAAAATAGTTCTTTTGTTTAATGTTGTAATAAATAATTGAGGTTTTAAGCGTGAAATGTTGAGCGTAGTAAAACGTGAAATGAATCGAAACGTCATTTTTATGAAATATCAATTAATATTTATGAAGTATCAATTAATATAAGCTAATGATTAGCTTTCTTCTGAATTCATCTTGATGCATTTTAAAAATGTAAAATCTTTTTATACTTATCCGCAAATTATTTTGCTGCATCACCAAATTTTTTCTTGTTAAACAAATTTATGGATGTTTTATTTTTGGCCAAGTTTTGACCTTTTTTTATGACTAATTGGCTCAAAGTAATCTCGTTGACCAGAAAAAAAAATTATTTAATTTCTTTTAAATTATACATTTTGGCAAGTTTTAATGTGTAGAAGAAGATATTATTAGTTAAATAAAATGATTAAACTGAAGTGTTCGACCTTTGTAGTCTAATAAAATTCACATTAAGAGCGGAGGAATTTCTGAAGGATGAAAAAAGATTAATTGAAAAAGTTTTTACAGATTTATAGTTATAAAAGAAGCCATTCTTGGGATTACTTAAATAATGAATTCTTAATTTGGTTTACATAAACTTCATTTAAATTCTAATTTAATAAAGTACCAAAATATATAGTTAAAAACTAATGCATTGAATTAAACTTTTTTGTTTGTAGTTTCGTAATTTTGAAGATAATTTTAACACTGTGCACATCGATTAAATTAAACTGAAATAATTTTCATTAATATCTGGTCGTTTCTTTAAAAAAATAAGCTTTTCCCCTAAACCTTTTGAAAATTATTTTAAATTTTTAAAAATGAAATATACGTTATGACGAATGTGAAGTTTGTAAAAATCCACAAATTATTTTCGCTTAATTTAAAATAAATATTTTAAATGAAGGAAAGTCAATTTTAACGACATCGAATGGAGCATTCTCACGATTCGAACTATTATTGCTAATGTGTCAGTTATGGATATTGTTCTTATTTATCATTTTACGAATAAATGGCGGAGATACGACCAATTCGGACTTATCACAAATACGCATTTGTCAACTAAGGTGTGTCGCCAAATGTGTCATCGATGATAAGGTATCATATCATGATAATTGTACCATTATTTTTTCCCAGAAGTGTCATGTTAATTTAATTTGAATTAATTACTTATAAAGATTTTCTAACATAAATTTCGTTTTTTGTGTTGATTTGAGATATATACTAAAGCATACTGAAATGTGAAATGAGATTTAATAGTATCAATCATTGAGCCCATTTTCAATTTAGCTTAACTAGTAATCAGAAATGATTTAACTTAAAAAAGCGATTTTGAATTTTAGAAGTTGGTGTATTTCAAGTAGACTAATGATATGTTTAAAATGAAAAGTTTTTTTGATGTATATTTTGCTTATAATTTCACAAAATCAATCGTTTTTCAACTTTAAATTTAAAAAAAAAAAACTAAATAGTGCAAACAAAAACTAATTTTGCAAGACTGTTTTTATATTTCTAACAAAAAAAAAAAAAAACTGAGATTAAAATAATTCAATGAAGAATAAAAAAAAAGAAAGAAAGAAACAATTATTGTGATGAATTTTCAGCAATCTTCAAAATATTGTGAAGAACAGTGCAACAAGAGTATGGCAAATGACCTTTGCGTGAGTTTAAAATTTTTTCAAACTGGATAAATAATATACGTGAAAAAGTACTTCTTCCATCCTTTAAGAGAATAATTAAAAGAGGACAGAAATTTACAACTCTGAATTGACTCCTACTCGATTAGCTAATTTATTTTCCTTTATGACTTCTGCGATTTTGATTTTAGTTTTTCATCTTTTTTTCTTTGCAATCTTTACAGTTATTAACTCTGTTTGTTTGATAGGATGAAAAATTATTTTTTTTTATTTTAAGTTTTTAAAAAATTTTTTTTTTATTTTAAGTTTATAATTTCATTCAATTTAAATTCATCCCAATGCGAAAAAAAATAAAAGGTAGAAAAAGCAGTATCGTCAAACACGTACAGTTACTGCTAATACGTACGCTTACTCATTATTTTTAAAAAACAATAATAAAATTTTGAAAAATGATAACAATTTAAAATTTCAAAATGAAAAAAAAAGAATAAAGAAAGCATCATAGAAACACTGCTAGAATTTATTGCATATTTTATATGTTTATAGGATGATAAGATTCGTGATAATGTTTATAGGATGATAAGATTCGTGATAAGAAAATTTGCTGGGAGACATGTGGTGGTAACATAAACGAAGGGCCAAAACCTGAAATACCGAAACATATTAAATGGATCTATACACCCTCATATTCTATCAATATTACATGGAATGGTAATGGAACATTGTATTTGTTAAAAATAATGAAAAAAGTTGGGGACAATGAGTATAGCCATCAATTTGTAAGTTTTACACTTTCATTTTTTATAAGCCTTAACAAATTTAATACTTTGATATGCGTTTTTTTCTCTTTCCTGGCAGCTAATTTTTATTGTTGACATTATTTAGAAAATGTTAACCTTAAAATATTGTCGATAACAATCCCATATAAAATGCAAAATAGAATAAAATATAGGCATTCATAATTAAAGTATAATTAAGGCGTAACTACCAATAAGTGTTAGTAGCATTTGTTTTGTCTTGTCGCATCTCACTTATTCACTTGTTTAACTTTGAGAAAGTGAAATAAAGAAAAAGCGAAAGAGATGAACAAAATTTAGTCCCAAAATACTTCTCATTTACATAGACTTTTTGACAAAAATTTGATAATTTGCAATTGAGATAATTTGATTTGTAATTTAATGGTCCATTAAAACATATTCTTTCAATAGCCTCGAAATGTTTGGAATTTTTAAAGTAAAAAATTAAATTTGTTGACTTAATCTCTCTACTAAACAAATCTCAGATTTAAATTTTGAGATTTAAAATGTGATACAGAATTGAAATGAAAATGAAGTAATTTTTATGTTTCAATTCCGACTGAAATGTAATTTATCTCATTTTCAGCTTACAACAACAACATCGCAGCTAAATTATACGAAATCTGAAACAAATTTTTGTAATCCATTGTTATTCCAACTTGCATCTGTGACAACTGGAGGAATTAGCAATTTTAGCAACGTACAAGAAATACCCGCAACTTCACCTGAAATTGTAGAAAATTTAACCGTCAAATCTATGGAATATATCGTAAGTTATATTTTTTCATTGCCTAATACCTAATTTAAGAATCTATTAACTTTGTCGGTTTATTTTCATTAATTCTATTAAACAAATTTCTACAAGAATATTCCATATTTGCAATTTTGTTAAAATTACTAAATTACATTTGTTTCTTTTATATATTTACTGAAGAGAAAGTTGCAGTGATGTGTGAAGTAAAATTGTTTTCGAAATTTTCAAATTTATTAGAACTCCTTGATCATTTTTTTTTCAATTAATTTAACAACTATAGAATCAAATATGAACTATAAAGGGATTCTCATGGGTGATCTTACCTTGAAATCTTTCTTAAAACTTTCATTTTGCAGAATCAATCATTCAGCGAAAATGGTTACTACTCTAATGGAACCATCAAATTAATTTTACAGTATGCAACACCAAAATATGGTAAATATATTTTATTTTGTGCATTGCATTGTTTATTTTTTTATGGATTGTCTTCCAAACATTCCAAACATTACACATTGCAACTAATTAATACAACGATAATTCAATAAGTGGAAGATAATTAATTATTTTGGTTTCTTCATTTAAAATCGTCTTCAATGGATTTCACTTCAACCTGCGCTATTTTAAGTCATTTTAAGAACTGACAAAGTTAAAAGCTTTGTTATTTCATTAATTGTAGTTTAAATTTCAATAGCAATAACGATTCGAATTATTCCGGATTTTAGATTGGCCATTGGGTGAAAAGGATATAAAGATAGATTTACTCTTCCATATGGTAAGCTGTAATATTCCCGATTTATCGAAAGCAGTACCAGCTCCAGAATTCGTTAGTTTTACTTTTTACACTTTTTTAAAATTTCTTATTAAACAACTTTTAAATGAATTCAACTTTGGGAAAAGTTTTCTTCCACATCTAACAAAAGTCAGAAATATTTTTTCAATTATAATCATATAAATATATCATTATTCTAAGATGACAAACTATAACAAAAATGCGACAGTGTACTGCAACTGAAGATAAGGCACCTATAAATTTGCGCAGAGCACGGAAATTTGTTTTTTAGGAGAGAAGCGAAGAGCCACGAACTTTGGTTGCTGAATTTGGCGCAGATTTAATGTATCGCAAATGTCAATTCTTGTATTATGTTAGTGGAGTTCAGAGTTATCGTTGCGGTACTACGAAAACAAACAATGATTTCGATCAAAATTCAATGAAACCATTAAAAATAAGTTAGTCTTTATCAAACTCAATTCAAATGGATAACTTCGAAAGAATGAATTTCACTAATTAAACTTGAATTTGAATTTAAATAAAAAAAAAACATGTGAATTTAGTGAAATAATAGAGTGTGAATTTTCCAATGATAATTCATAATGTGATTTGCATGCTTTTAAAGAAATGGAAATATGGAAAAGGAAATGCTTTTAAATTGGAAGAAGTTTTGTTATCATTATTTACTTGAATTCCTTCCAAAATTCAGTATATTTATTATTTTGCATATTCGGATTAAGTATAAGTAAATAACGAATAATTTATCAGTTGAAAATTTATCAGTTATCATCTACAATTAATCAATTATCCACTTTATCTATGCACTTTAATAATCGAAATTCTTGATAAAGTTTGAATATTTCTGTTTGAGATTGTGATACCGTACGGAATAGTCCATGTGACGATAGACCGTTGATACATCATCCACCAATGTGCGGTCAAGTAGAGGGATTCAGTTATCACATTCTCAATGATCATATTAATTCGGATGACATAAATAGCAATATAACTGTTAACGTGACGTTCCGGTCCACGTTAATGAACAAAAAACCACTTTATTTTGTAGCTTTTTATGGTGATGCTGAACCATTTGATCGAGAAATTGATGTTAGTTTCCTTTGCTTACTTTTCATTAATATTAATTAATAGGAGCAAATCTTTTTAATATTTGAACATTATTACTTTCTTTATTCAACTTCTTATACAACTTAGCCACTTAAAAATAAATATGAGAAGTGTGTTAAATACGTTTATTATCACTAAAGTAATCATCTTATCATTTTTTCCACAAAATATTTCAATATTTCTATTCATGTACAAATTTACTGTTTTGCATTACGATTGCTTGCAATCTACTTCTGAAAAAAATATTATCTGAAGCTCATACTTTACTAATACTTAAATTATTTAAACATCGATTTTATGTTGAGATTACGATGTTAGATAAAGTACAAATAAGCATATTTTATTCGGTTTATCATTTATGACAAAGAATATCTCGAAATAGTTTCTTTACAGTTATTCATTTTTAAATAAATGAACGCTATAAGTTACAGGTAGAATTGCTTGGTGTTGATATGCGCCATATTTTGGGTAATGCGACAAATTGTCCAAAATTTAATAATAATGGCACATGTGCGGTAAACTTTAAATCTGCTTTCTTTTTTTCATGTAATTTAAATGAATATAAAAAGTTGAAGCTTTTTTTACGCTGACAAGTTTTACTTATATTGACTAATTAATCGATTAGATTGATTGATCAGTTGAATGATCGTTTATCCATTTCACTTTTTATTGCTTCAATTATATTTTGTCTTAAATTTTGAATTAAACCAGGCAAATTTGAACCTCGTAAATGCATCGATAATAATAACAAATTTGCAAATGAACAAATTATACGGTGTGACAATATGCGCTGTTATCGACCCTCATAATTTGACATATCCAGAAGTAAGCGGTGTTGCACTGGGCATGAAATCAAAAGCCAACAGAATATTTATCGATTCTGCAGGTTTATAATCACTTTTTTTTATTCATTCATGATATAAGCATTTTTATCAAGAAACAGATATTATCACTACTTTAATATATCACTCAATTCTAATCTGTTGGGAAGAGTAAATTGTTAAGCAGCAACAAAGAGAATACTTTATCACTTATCATTTGCTGCATGTCTATCTATCTGCTTATTATTTATCAAACCTTATAATTCATCCTTTTAATTGTTAAAAAAAGATTTCTTTTTTTTGCTTGCATGGCTCAGTTTCCTTATCTAAATTCTTCTTCCTTTCAAATAGTATTTTCAGCATTTAAGAAACAACGCCCAGGCTTATTAACAGGACTTATTGCTGGCAGTACGGCAACTCTGTTATTGCTTCTTGTTGGCACATTTATTTGGATTCAGCGAAAACAAAATGCTAAAGTGAAAATGCATCAACTAAAGCTCGAACAAATGAAATACAACAACGATTTAAGATATACTAATTTACCAAAAAAGTTAGTTGTAATTAAATTTTTTTAAATAAGTTATTACCATACTTCCAACTAGAAACTAGAGCTTCTAAAGTTTCCGAAGATTTAATATCACGGTGAGAAAGTTTTTCATACAATTAAAGAATAAGACATTAAGGAAATGAACGAAGCAATCTGAATGAGTATTAGAATGAAATAGACTGACATTTGATAAATTATAGAGAAACAGAAATAGTTTTCTTGATTGCTTAGAATCGATAAATTATAGAGAAGTAAGTTATTTTTAAGATGTAGATTCGATGAATAAAAGAATATCACCGTCATTTAGTTCTCATTTCCAAGTAAATGATAATTGATTAAATCAATAAAATGCTATTATCGAAATCTATTATTATCACCAGCGATTTATTATTATCACCAGCGCTTTCTGTAGCTTTGCAGGCATATTTTTTCATAGCTTTTTAAGATCTATTTCATCAGTTTCATATATTTGTAATTTTTTTTTTTTTTTTTAAATTAACTAGTAATTCTTCTTATCTGATGGTTAAAAAAAATTAAGCAAAAAAATTTGACAAATTGGATAAGAAACCAATGATTAAAAGGAATGATATTCTAATAATAAGTATAAATAATAATGTAAATATATAAAAGACAAGATATATGGGAGTTGGAACGTCGAAATCTCATTATTTACGATGATCAAAAGCTTGGCTCGGGAGCATTTGGATCGGTTTACAAAGGTCGATTGATTGGTATTGCAAAAGGGAATAAAAATGCTCAGTCTACTCTGGGTATTAATTTGATGAGAGCCGAAAATTGCGATGTCGCAGTGAAAAAATTGCTAGGTAAGGCGAAGTGTTTACACAAAATCAGTATTACTTACTCACAAGCGCTTTTATCTTAATTTGCCCTTACCTAAAAATATGTAATTCGAAGTTTGTTGCTTACATAATTGTGCTTTTATGTTTTGTCGCGATAGGTTTGATTTAAATTTTTGCTAACTTTAGCACCTAACTATTCAATTTCTCTTCAATATAAAAAATTCTTTGTATGTGTGCAGAAGTGAAAAGGTAATTTAGTTTAAAGCTTGCAACTGTTTATAAGTTTGTTTCCTTAAATGATATATATCCATCGGGTAAATATTTGCTGAAGTATTATCGTGGTTGTATCTTTGTGAAAATACCAGTCGACAGTTTAATACTAATTAAGAATGAAATTGAATGATAAATTAAAATTGCATTATTTGATTTCTTTTATCCTGCGAACATACTTTTTTCTTAATATAGTTTTGTTAAAGACGAAATTATTTAAATTTGTATTAGCTGATATCATTTGTTTCTTGACATTGAATAATAGACAAATGAAGTGCTTAGTTTATGAAAGTAATGAAAGTAGATTGAAATAACAGATTGAAATAATAAACTATTGATTCTCATTTAAAATACTTATCGATCTTTTTAATACACTTCTCACTTATTCATTTTAACTTTAAAAAAATATGTCTAATCAGTAGGGCAATGATTTTTAAATGTTACAACTTTGTAATTGCAATGCACTCTATGTTTTGATTCCGTTTTTTAGCATAGCGTATAATTTTATTAAGTTTTTTTCTCTTTTACTCATTTTCAAAATAAAATGTTTCCAATTTCGTTATGATTTCAAATAACTTTAATGTTCCTTCTAATAGTTACTGGTCCCTTTCGATGCATTTAGCATCATCTATGCGTTTAATTTGGCTTAACTAATAATCCAAGTGATAAGTTTCATCTTTCAATGTCTTATTATCACCAAAAAAACTTTCACGTTTTACATATTGAAGCTGAATTTAATGTCATATCAATTATTAGGTGATAATCTTTGTTATCAGTGAATTTTTGTCTTCTTTGCATAAGCTATTTCATACGATGATAAGAATTCTTCCGGACATATATTTATATATATTAAAGTGTGAAATGTTGTTCTATCTTTTTCAATCAGTGAACAACTACTAATGAAATGATTAAGTGACTGTTTCAGAATATGCTGATCAACTATCGAAAAGTGAATTCCTGAATGAAATTTCATTAATGAAAACATTGGGTTATCATGAACGATTAGTCAATATGTTGGCATGTATCACAGAAACAGAACCTTACTGCTTGATTGTTGAGTACTGCTCAGATGGTGATTTGCTACATTTCTTAAGGAAACGATGTGCTTATATGATGAAGGTTATGATTAATTCAATTTAAAAAGCTTTTGCAACATTGCTTTGAAATCAACACCTTAACTTGAAATACGGATAGAGAATATTGTCTACTTTTTTTAAAAAATTTTTTAAATGTCTCAGCGTTAACGAATGCTTACTATTGTCTTTTTTTCTAGCTCACCGAAATGGGTATCGATTATGATGAACCAAATTTGAATGAAAAGATTGATCAGACTTTAGTGATAACACTTAAACAATTATTAATGTTTGCTGTACAAATTAGCTATGGCTTGGTAACTTTTATTAAAAATTTTCAATTAAAGTTTTTGTTAAAATTTGGAAGTACAAAAAGACAAGTTGCATTGATATATTAGATCATTCTGAATTAAATTTCAATTTTTAATTTCAATGAAGATTAATGTAATTATAATTAATGAAAAAGGATTATTTTTTAGGAATATCTTAGTCAGAAAGGTTTTGTGCACCGCGATGTAGCGGCACGTAATATATTGGTGCATGATAAAACGAATGCAAAAATTGGTGACTTCGGCTTGTGTCGATATATTTATCGTGATTCTGCCAACTATAAAAGTAAGGGTGGACGATTGCCGGTGAAATGGATGAGCCCAGAAGCTATCAAACATTATGAATTCACTATGCAGTCAGATGTGTTAGCATTAAATACTTTTTGGAAACTATTAAATTACAATATACTTCGTAGTTATAAAGTTAAACAAACACAATGCTATCATAAAATGATGAAATGATGGATAGATCTGTTTATTTGATACAAAATTCATAGAACTAAATTGATCTTTGATAGAAATTTTCCTTTCCTTTTTTTCTTTTTTTTTGGGTGCTTAAATGAGTTCAGAATTTACAAATGAAACACTTTAAAATTCCAATAAATATGGCATAAATTTTAGTTGGTCATTTGGCATATTAATGTTTGAAATTGTTACACTTGGCGGTTCACCATATCCAGGCATACAACCCGATGATATTTTGGATCATTTGGATGCTGGTGGACGAATGGATCAACCGGATAACTGCCCAAATAACTAGTAAATTTAACTTTACTTAAAAAAAAATTTTTTTTCTTAAGAAAGGCTTCACAAAAAAAATATAAAAAGTACTTCACAGAATAGAAATATGTCTGTCTTAGGAAGTAAAAAAGAATAATTTGATTTTTTTTCTTATTTTAGAAAAGAAAGGATTTATTTTTAATGTCATTTTATATAAAAAATAATATGAAACCATTACAGCTATGAAGTAATGCGTAGTTGTTGGGCACAAGAACCTTCGATGAGACCTGATTTTGGAACTATTCGACAAAAATTAGCTAGCCAATTGGAAGATATTACAGATCAATATTCATATTTAAAACTAGACAATCAACGAGATTATTATAATGTAGTATATGATACAGATGTTTTGGTATGATTTTTTATTGGCTAACTTTTACATGTAACTTTATGATTAGACTTAAAGACTCATAAATATACTTACTAATATCAAACCAGATTTGCCTAAATGAAAATAATTATTTAATTGTCGTATCATTCATATCACTATATCTTTACTTTTTTCCCTCTCCGAATTCCTATTCTGAACACATCTCCAGAGCATAGCTATAATAGTAAATTAATTAATTAATCCTTATCTCTTCTAATTAATCCTTATGTAAACATCATAAAATTAAGAATTTTTTTCCTATTTGATCACTTATTATTGTATGTTTGCAGAAAGATACTAAAGGGACGGTAGAAAACGATTCGGCAGATGAGAAATTTGAAGTTGAGAGGATGAAAAGGAAAGATATGCTCGATAATGCTCTTTCACAGGAAGATCACCGTGATAAGACATCATCGCTGTCATACAGTATCGGAACTGTTAGGGATAGAAATGTTATCAGTAATGGATCATAGGGAATGTGGTTTGATAAGGAGAATAATTGCTAAGATATAAATTTAAGTATTAATTAAACTAATCTAAATATTTCTCTTTTAATTAGTAGAGTAAGATTAACAAATGGTTAAATGCATGCAACATTTCATTGGTAATATTAACAAGCACAAGAATAAAAGTGATAAAAAATTTGTTTAATTTAGTTAAGAATAAATTATGATTTACTCAAACTAACGACAAAACAGGTATTAATTTTTTTGTTTCACCTCAATAAATGATGGAAGAAAGTTTGATACATCGTTTATAGATGTGTATTGTAAATAAAAAATAGACTGGTTAAAAAAAATGATGAAAAATTATTTGTGTTCTTTTTCGAACTTTCTGGTCTCAAACTTCTCATTCTGTAGCATTTTAACGAATTTATCATCAAAGCGTTGCTCACTAAACGTTTGTTTTTTCATTGTTGCATAAAATCAGCTGACATTTAAGTTGAGAAAAAATAAATTAATCAAATCTAATCTCATTTATTATTCCCCCTGTCAATGCGAAATTTCATTGACGCATTTCAGTTTATTATTCTATCAAAAAAGAAACGATCTAAATAACTTTGTTTCTTTTGAATGATAATTCATCACATAGATTCTAATAATCCTTGACTTACTATGTGGTTAAGAAATTTAAGAAGACAGGAATGAAATAATCACGAGAATTGGGTAAATCATTTTTGCCTAATCTAAGTATGACCAATTCATTTCTTCATTAAAACATTTCTCCATAACATATCTGAATTAACATTTCCACGATTGTAGGAAAAAATTACATGTGATGTTTCAAATTGTTACCTTTTTTTAAAACTTCGTAACCTGAAAATAATTCTATTTTTGCTATCTTAATTCATTAGACGAAACTAACTGAGTAAGATGCTGTAAACAATATTTATATTTTATACAGAAAAAAAGGACATCTTGATGAAGTTAATGTAAAATTTCAGTCAACAATCAATAAGACCTACCGAATGCGTGAAAAAGAAAACGTGAACAAATTCACGAAATAAATAACAGTGTTATGAATTCATAAGCATAACATATCACAATGATAAAAAAATTATTAAGAATATAATAAT
The DNA here is from genome assembly GCA_005281725.1 of Wuchereria bancrofti. NCBI lineage: Eukaryota > Metazoa > Nematoda > Chromadorea > Rhabditida > Onchocercidae > Wuchereria > Wuchereria bancrofti. The sequence goes on along the minus strand of SSBO01000009.1, from coordinate 3,114,458 downwards.
CAATAAATTTAATAGATTCTTCATTTTTCAAAAGTTTGGGTAAAAAATAGTAATAAAAGTTTAATAAAGGAATGAGCGCTATGACTTAATTATGCACTATTAGCTCAATCTCACTATGATTCCTCTGAAAATCATTTGATTGAATAAATTGGAGAATATTTTATTAAAAAAAGATAATAATAATATTTAGTTTTCTAAGAAAATCAATAATATAATATAGTTTTATTGTTTATAAATTGAAAATTTGAAAAGTATTTACGAAATAAGAAATGTATGATAAAAGAATATACTAAGGAACTAATTCTGACATAAGAAGAACTATCAAATTTTAAATACCACAGCGCATAAAACAATTTTTTTTTTTAAATAAAGTGGTAATACAGCAATATTACGAATCTTTGCTCGCACAATAAGCTAATAGAAATGCATCTTACCGTGTCACATGTATTGCTAGAACAATAATAAGTTAAACGTTGATATACGGAGCGAATTAAAAATTTTTGTCATATATCGCCAAAATATATCGTTAATACAATTTGTAATAGCACTAACAAATGAATAACAATTACTTCAAATTTATAATATATTTTATTGTCGCATTTTCAAATATTCTTTAAATTTGAAGATAAACATTTGGAAGAATTTGAAAATCATTTGAGATGAAAAAAAAAAATATTTCTAACTAATAGGGAATGATGACATTTGTTCTAAAACTTTGATCCTTAACTTACCTTCAACGTATGACATCTCAAGTAACCATGTGAAGTAGAAAAAACGAATAATGCGCTTTAGTAGAAGTAATCGATAACTTACGAATCTTTTTTTAATACTTGAAAATTGAAAATGCACTTCTCAAGAAATTAATGGGAAAAGTATAATAAATAGAATTTTGCATAACCCGCTTAAACTGGATTAATGACTTCCTATGCTTGATTAGATCATTCCGTTTAACTTGATGTAATTCGTGAAAAACAAGATCGTGAAAATATATTGTCGTTATCTTCGATTTTCCTAAAATTTTTATATTTTGAACCTAATTAACAGTCTTTTTATGGTAGCTAATAATTTTAACTAAAAAAAAAAATAAATTGTGATAATTCTCATAAAAATAGCATGAAGTAATCAGACTGAAGAAGCATTAATAAGAACTAACATATTATTAAAATGTTCACGAAATTGATTTAAAATGATATTATTTGTGCCTATTTCTGTATTAAGATGAGATTCAGTATCATCGTAGCTGATAGAATAATCCGGATGAAGTATTAAACCGGATCCCTGTAAAAATGTGTCAAAGTTTGCTTCATTATTTCATACGATTAAGTTAATTTGATGATATAATTGTTGGGATGTTTGTATACAAAAGATACCTAAAATGATTCTGGAAGATCTGAAAGATATTAATCTAATTTGACTTGAACTTGGTTTGGTGTATAGTGTCAATTTTAAAATACCTTTATTGATTGCCCTCTCTTTTCATCACCATTGAAATCGGTATTTGTTAGAGATGAGTAAAATCCGCCATGTTCATCAAACGATGAATGATTTCCAAGAGCAACTGATGAATTAGTACTTTCAATGCTGAAAAAATATGAAAGAGAGAGAGAGAGAGAAAGAGGATACAAGTAAAAAAAGAAAATCTTACTTAAAACATTTTATAATATTAAATTGTTGAAAGAGTTCAAAAAAATCTTAATGATACTAACCTTTTATTCATATGTTTTATAATAAAACATCTAGAAGGACGTTGCAAATTCTTCTCACTATTTCTTCCTGTATTTTTTTTAATTTGCAACTAAAATGGAATAATTAATTAATCATTAATTAGTCTAATAGATTATTAGCGAATTAATCAGTTAATCTTACTGATGAAATACAAAATAATTCAAACGAAATGAGAAGAAATTACTTACCATATCTGTACCAATTTTTGACATTTCATTTACACGTTGATGTATATATTGACAACGTGCACCGTACGGACAGTAGTTCCACACTGAGAATTTATTGCATAATTGAGTTTTGTATTTTGGATGAGCCTAAAACTATCTTAAATTGTAAATATGAAGCTTTGTCAATGATAGTTCGAAAAATATAATCGACATTTCCACTGGTTAAAATACGTTAAAATTAAGTAGCGCATTTTAATTGATCAAAATGTCGATTATATTTTTGATCAAATCATATCAGTAATCCTCTTAAATAGATAAAAATAGCATTACCTGTGGTGGAAGACGAAGCTCTTTTTCTCCATGTGCAAAAACACATTCGTCGCCATATGGGCATATGTTATTTTCTCGAAATGACCTACATAGTGAAGTTTTGTATGCATTCCTTTTGCGCCGCTCTGAAAAAAATTCGAGGATTTGAGAGATTTATAAGTATACAGTGCTTGAGAATCTTCGATCAGTAATTCATTAAGTAAAGTTCTTAATTGGGAACCGTTAACCGATTATCATATATCCGTTATGAAATGAAACATTAAGGACGATTCAGTTAGAGAGCACTCAGATAATAGAATACTCTCTGTCAATCATTTTATGGAAATAACTTATCTAACGAATTCAATATGCAATATCATCATGTCAAAATATTTCAGAATAACCGAAATGAGCTAACCTCTTTGTAATTCTTCACGTTCAGTATCAGTTAACATTTGCCACGTAGAAGTATTCACACATTTTGATGAATCGGTCGTTAAAGGAGCATCTTTTCCACTATGTTTCTAAAAAAAATTAATAATTTTTAATCAATTTAATAAAAAATTCTGACAAAGATGTGCCATTTTAACTCAATATTTCTCTCTCTTTCTCTCTCTCTCTCTCTCTCTCCCTACTCCATTTCCACAGAATTCCACAATTAATTCATTTTGAAAGCAATATTCGACTAAGAAGTGAGAAATAACGATTAATAAAAGAAATAAGAAACAGTTAACAAAAGTACTGCGAATTTATAGTTTAAAAAAATTCAAAGATAGTAATTTTACCTCAGCAAGTTTTGATAAAACTCGTTGAATCACTTTATTTAGTTCAGTTTCCAAGTCATTCCGGACAATTGGATCATTCTGCGCTAATTCACAAGCTTTTAGAGCTAAATTCTAGAAAGAAGAAACAATACTTTCTATTATAAAATCATTTAATAAAAATAATCATTCGTACTACAATTTATATTTATCTGTCACATAAATCATAATATTCACATATGTTTAATTTACATAGATTACTTTCTAAATAGCCCTTTTTCACTTATCTTTAAAATAGTAATAATAGTGCTCACAAAAAGGCTGAAAAAATTGAACTACTCTGTGAATACAAAATAATTTTTAACGAAATAAATATTATACAACGATAACAGCAACAATAACAACAATAAAAACAACAACAACAATAATAATAATAACAACAACAACAACAACCTGTATACTATTTCCCATATCGTTTCCTATTTCGACAACAGGTAACATTTCAATTCCACACTAAACCTAAGCGTTATTTATGTCAGTATTTTAGGTTTGAATTTGAAGAGGCGAAAACATCCATCAGTAAAGTACAGGAAATACATCAACTAACCTGTACGACAGAACCATTTGTTGGATTAATCATGGATAGATCGATGAAGTGCAGTTGTCCATAAGCATTTACATATATTCTGAAAAATACTTGCCTTTTGCTGAATGTATAAAATAAATGATGAAAATTGATTACAGAATTACTTTAGCATTTTAATGTTGCGAGCGTCATATTTTCATTTATCTTTAGAAATGGCATGTTTCATTATTAAATTCAAATTATGGATTAAGATCAAATAAAACTTGTAACTAATTTTAATTAGAAAACATAAGGCTAAGCATTAGTGACACAAATTTTTGGTATTATTGTCAGGATCTTACCAGAATTTTAAGAGAGTACATAAGGCAGTGATATTTTAATTTTATCTATGATATTTTGTACCTGTTCGGTTCTTCTCGATTGTAATATGCCATCATATGTCGTTCAATACCGTATGCTTCTAATAACTTTTGCATTTCTGGTGAGACAGGTGCCATCAGATCTTGTTTTGGTACAACGTTATGATCATTTTTTACTGCTGTCATATTGACCTTTATTAGCTAATTGAATTCTCACAACAATATTAATCTTAAAAAATATGAGTTTAATATTTTCAAAACAATTCACATCCATTAATAAAAAAAAGGCATTACTGTCACAAATTCATCTATTATGGCAAATGCTCAATTTATCAGTAATCTATTGATAAATTATGTGATAATAATGTCTTTTTGTTTTCTATTCTTATCATATGAACAGTAATCAGCAAAAATATCATTATATTGCAATGCATAAAAAATACACACAGTATGTTGTAACCTTCCCGAACTGAGCCTAAATGATTACAAATCTTTTTGCTAATCGAACAGAGATCACTAACTTACCTATACTGTTACCCTGTTTGTATTCTCCATCGGTACATCCCGCTTCCTCATTTTCTAGAATTTTCCACTTTCACCATCGAACATATATAAACTTCTTTCAGTATCTTTTCAACATATTTGCAAATGTCTAACATTATACTCGACTTAGAAGTTAGCTGCAGTAAGTAAAATACTTAAATAAGGTATTGTTTGAAATTTCTCCAATAATAATATTGTATTCACTTCAGTCGTATGTATCCAAAAGATTTATTAGAACTGATCTTGGCTTGTGCTAATACTTTATGAATAAATGAGTAATCCATATATTTCTATTTAATGTCTAACGAGAAATCTTCCACTGAGTAATTAGCGGTTTGCATTTTTTGTTTTTAGCAGAAAAAAAAAGAAAAAAAGAACAGAGAACAAAAATGTTAAGATTTGATAAGTAGTACACAAATTCCATTTTCTACTTTCCGAAGAATACATTCTATGAGAAAAAAACATTAAACTGGTCACATTTAAAAAACTATCAAACTTTTAAATTGTAATGAGAAGTTATTCACTATTAAACTTGAAATTAAACGGATTGATAAATTCTGTTCAAAATTACGATTTGTAACTTAGTATCTATTGATTTATTTTCCTCAAATAAAAAAACTAATATCTATAGTGGCCGTTTGTTTGAAACACCAAAAGTGCGCACAGTGATATTCTAAACTCGATTTAATATTCAAATTCTCTTTAAAATCCTATACGAAACGATTAGATTGCATTATTCTATTTAAATTTGCATAATTCTGAATGAGAATAAAACCAAACAATTTTCTCATTTTTCTCTCACTAAAGTTCATTTTAAAATCATTACTGGCATGATATAATAAGTAAAGAGGATTTATGATAAATATAAAGTACTGGATAGATAGCTCTTGAATTTTCTCGAAACTTTAAATTAAGCTATAAAGTTAAATTTTGCAAGTTTTCCTATTAAATTTAAAAAATATCGCATGGCTTCAAATGTAAATATAAAACGTGGACCATCGAAATATGGATCAAATAAGCTAATTGTGAGTAATACTTTTATTTTTTGGAAAAAAATTTACGGTGAAAAGTTGAATATTTAATTTTTACGAAAATTCTTTAGAAATGTTGCGTGCATGGTGATAAATGTTCAATTGGGCTGAAGATGATGTCAACGGAAACTTTAACTCGAAGCGAAAAATCCTCCGAGGTAATTTCCTGAATGGTTATCATTTCTCTATATTATTCCATTTTTGTATAAATCAAATTAAAAGAAGTGAATGCATCCTTGTAAATAAAATTAGCAATGAAATTAAGCGATTAGTTATCCGGAATATTAGATTTTTCATACCGGATTTAATCTGTGATTCGTTTAAATAGAAAAAATACGATTTTAAATTTTGAAAATGCAATTATTTTAGAGTATTTCATTTGAAGAACAAGAACCAATTGTATTTCGTTTACAACGAGCAGAATCGTAAATTTCTCTCTTTTTTGGAGCAAAAAAAAAGGCACGAAGAACTGAGGAAGAAAAATGGGAGGAAGGAGAAAGAGAGAGAGAGAGAGAGAAGAATTAGGAAAACAAACAAAAGACTGTCTTACTATTTTAGATTTACAAAATTTAAATTCACACGATTTCTTGGTCATGAATATATTTGTGAAAGAAATGTTGTTGAAAAAGATCCAAGCAAGTCAGTTTTTTGCAGTATAAACAGTTTGCATTCTACTGCAGTTGCAGTATTAGCAGTATTAAACAACAATGCTATAGGAATAAATATAAGCAGATTTATTATTTAGTAGTCAAATAAACTTACTTAGTCAAATAAACTTTAACCTGCTTTATGATATCAGACTATCAATCATCTCAGTATTTAACTATAAACAATTTTTTTTAATTTTATTTTCAGAATGAAAGAATCTAAAACTATAGAAGATAATTCAGCATTTCCAATGAAACGTTATTACATTGGCATCGTTACACCACAAACTGCTGAATTATTCGTTTCACGTAATACTGCGTTTAGAGTATGTTGACTGTTTGAAAAAAATGTCTTACAAAACAATAAGAAATAATTTGAAGTGTTGACACATTGAATTATATAAATAATAAAGTAAGCCGTAATTAAATATTAGCTTAGTTTTATTATTCGACATTCCATTGTTATTTTTAATAAATATAAATATGAAAATATTCTGACAGCTATATCATTCACTTAAAGAAATAAACGATGAGAAAGTGTCATTATGCATTGTTTACAAAAATAGCCGTGGCGATTTCTAGTAAGTTTCTGATTTCATTTCATTATAATTGATATATAGTTAACAGTATAGTTTCAATTCACCTTAGTAAAATCTCAATAATCAAATCATAGGATACTGAAATAATTGAGTTTATTCGGTGAAATAGAAGTGTAATAAATGTCTAAAACAATCTTAGAAAATATATCAACTTTGTCGACCTTGGATTATTTCTCAAAATGGATTAAAAAACTATTCTAAGACTCATTTTGTCCAGTATAATCTTATTGGAAGATCTTCAGTAATGAGATTAATTCTATAGAGACAAGTTTAACAAGTATTAATTTAATGATCGAAATAAGAAAAAAACGGAACGAAAGAAATTTAAGAGAGAGAAAGAGAATTTAAAAAAGAAAAAGCACTGAAAATATTAATTATAAACATATTATCAATTTCAGTCACTATCTAATCAAAGAACGATTTGATAAGAATCTTCATACAGATTTACTTTATGTGGATTGTGGTGATGAAGTACCACCAGAATTTATTGGAATTGAGGCACTTATCAAATATTATACGTGAGTTGTTGCTAACATTTTTTTTCACTCTTTTATTAGTTTTATTCTAAGTTTAAAAATTTAATTTGAGATTTTTCTATAAAGTAGTTTGAAATCTGCACTTATTTCAGAAAAAAACATTTATTTCATAAGATTTTGATTTATTTCATAATAAGAACAATTGACTTATTAGTATAAGTAATTCTCATTTGATCAAATACGGTTTTGAAAATTGCAAAAATTGGTTGAATATGAGATATTTGACGTGGGCTCGTTCAGTGATGTTGTTTTATGATTACATTCGACAAGTAATAGCATTACTTCCAAGTAATACTTTATCCTGGATAATAGATAACTTTAATAATTGAGGAAAATGATACTTTATTATTTTTCTCTGAAAGATATTTCAGCGTTTATGCATCATTGCATTCATTTTCACTGGCAAGTGGACTTAGCGTAGACGTTTTCCCATGGTGGCATTTAATCAGCAATGTTTGAAGTATTTCAAATGTGATTTGCTTTTTGTCTAACTTGTCCCATTTATTTCTATTTTGAGTCATAAGCTCAATTATATTAGAAGTGATATATAATTTTCCTAAATCTACAATAGTTGATAAAATATTTTAAAATATATGTTATATCTTTTGTTATATCTTTTATCTATGCCTGTGAAAACTTGCAATGAATAATGTCACATCATGGAACTTTTCGTCTTTATTCTTCATTAATGTTTACTATAATGACTTTTTAGGGTTCGCATTTAGTTCGCACTTCATCTTTCTTGCAGCCGTTAGTAAAACTATTTACTTTTTGTTTCTTTTTTTTTGTTGGTTTTATGAAAAAACGCTCTAAGGACAATAAATTCTGTATATTATACAATTTTGAAATTTAGGAATTAATTAAGCTATATTCAAAAACTTCAGATCTTCAATTCAAAAAAAAAAACTACATTCAAAATCAATTTGCAAAAGCACTCTGGGAAATTTGAATCCTTACATTTGAAGAAATGTTTCTTATTTCCTTTAAAATGAAACCTTTCCAACAGTGCCACTCTACGATGTCTCTGATGGATTAGGTAAACTCCGAGAATTATGTAATACTTGCAGTACTGCAAAAGTAATGCCTTGATAGAACTAATGAATGAGTAAATTAATACATTATGTTAATACTTAGTAATACATTATGTTATGCTAATTTATAGTTAACTAATTAACTGGTTGAGATGGTTCCCCTCTCATTGCTAATAATATCACCGGGATTTCTCGATAAAAGCTTCAAAATATTTCTATGTGTGAATGTATCGTGTATCTGTGCATAACAATGGTAGAGAGAGAGAGAGAGAGAGAGAGAGAGAAAGTGAGAACTCTGTGGAAGATTACGGTAACAAAGTGACTTGAATGTAACGATTGAGCACAGCGGAGAAGGCACACGTACAGCCGTCAAATATCATTAACCTTCGAACACTTAGCAAATACGGTTGGTAGGTGCTGCATCTTGTTCGTTACTAGGTGGTAGAGGTCAGATTTAATTTTATGATTTTTTTAAATGTGAATGAAAAATGTGACTTATGCTCAATGATGGTAGATGGTACTCTCGTTTAGGAATTAGAAAATGAGGAGATGATATTGTGAGTTTGTATAAGTGAAGACAGATGGCTTGGAACATGGTTCTTTGATATCTGACATGAATGTGTTCTATTTTACATATCGTCGTCTCATCTTTGCACTGAATAATTTGTCTGCTTTATGTGACATTTGTAACGCAGTGATGACTTGATATCGCATACTTCGGCATATTGTGACTTTGTAACTTAGGACTTTATTCAGCTGATTTCTTCATTTATCCAAGTGTGTATTTTATCACACTAATCATGAATTTAATGCACTTTATTTCTCCTCTGTGAATGGTTTTACTTTTAGTGTTTTTTAATTGTTTAATTGGAATTCCATCACTTTTTTTTGCGCTGATTAATAGCTGTAGGTAACACTATTTTTAAAAGTGTAGCGGCGAGGGTTGAGAAAGTGGAAAAAGTTTTGTGAATTCAGAATTATATTTTAGAAAGTGTTGAGAACTGCTATTTACCGTTAAATTAGTAAATTTCATGCAAAATGGAAATAGAAATTTTTTTTTCGAATAGATGAAATTCGAGAAATTTTGTTGGAAAATATCTGTAAAAAAAGAAAGAATTTTGCACTGAAGTTTCTTTGAAGGTTTGATGATTAATGGCTGAGACACCGTTACCGTCAACATCGGCATCCAGTCCGACAATTAATGATGGATCAATGATTGCCTATAATGCGAAGCCAATCCTGTTAGTTATTTCGGTTTATATGGCCACATATTTGCATAGTACTTCAATTACGCAAGAATTGATGCACATGAAACCTTTTTGTGATTTACTGTAGTATTTTGAGAACTCATAATTAGGTATTACGATGGACATGCTTGGTCTCTGTTCGTGTATAGCAATCTGGCATTCACTGCTTTCCTAAAACTATCTCAAGCTTTCTGATATTGTTTAGTAACTACGATCAATGATAATTTTTATCTCAATAAAATGAAGATTAATCAAACATCGCTTTCTTTGCAAAACATTAACTATTCGGCTCTACAGTCTACTCGAATCAAACCCTATTTCACAACATTTTTAAGCAACGTTCCTATGGTAGTTTCAAGGAATCTGGTTAATGAAATCATCTTAGAAATATTCAATACTCTTTCATTTTCTCTAACTTTTTTCCTCGTTAATGAAATGCCATCTATCTGCAGTTGTTTGCCTAGTACAATACAACCAGCACCGTTACCAGTTGTGAAGCTCGAACTCAATACAAATTTGAATGTACCACCACTGAATGCATGGTCTGCTGATGTGTACGATGATTTCTGGACAGAAATGGAGGACAGTTCAAAAACGAGCCATGGAAAAGCAACTAGCACTGCCTCATCAGGAAATTTTTCCGGAAATGGAAATAGGACTGGTACTGGACAATGGCGTTTCAATACTCGAATTAGAGATTGTTTCGAGAGGTAACTAATATTTGAATTCAGAATTAGGAAGACGAATTTATTGGAACTGATCTCTATTTAATGTAGCTGAGTTGCTTGCAGAATGTAATCTTACACAGTTTTTCCGGAGAAGTTTGCGACATACAATGAGCAATTTTATTATCAAATTCGCAGTCCATGAGACTTTAGGTTTAAAATATTCCTATTTTTAAGTGATGTACTTTGCAGTCTTCGTCTAGCTGATTGCTATATCGATGCTATAGTTGGTGGTATTGATGTCATTGCTGAAGCTGAAACTTTGAAAAAACTTATTGCTGCACCCTTCTCCAAGCAACCCCTAAATTTAATAGTTCACAAAATTGGGAAAACGCTATTGTTGGATAATTGCGCCTATCTGAAGAATGTAAGCTTTTCAAATTTGGAAGAAAGAACTTACACATATTGAGTTCCTTGTGATTTTAATTTTTTTGTTTTCAGTATGCCTATATGAATCCACCTGTTGGTATTTCTTCTGTGGCAGATTTTCTTAATTCTAAGTCTCAGTGTCTTATTGGTATTGCTGGTGCCAAAACTGCAATTACAACCGGTGATATCATTGCCGATATGCATCGCAAAATGATAACTGAGAGTTTGTATACTAGGAGGTAAGCAAGCAGACTTACATTGCTAATTTTTTCTGGGGTAATAAGATAATTTCTTGATTAGTATTTACCATGCTCATTACTCATCTATTGTGTTTAGCCATATTCATTTTCTGTGTTTGCAGTTTGGCACCGCTGGATTACACGGCAACCACTGCAGAACCAGATGTTCCAGCCCAGACCAACAAAAGTCTGTATTTTTCATACACATAGTTATTTCATCTAGTTTAGGCTTATTTTTCTTTATTTCTTTTTTAGCTGATGAAAATGAATCATCAAAAAAGGTCAATGAAAATGGTGGTTTAGTCGATCCGTTGGAAGATTATTTATACACAAAAATAAGAATGGATGATGGAAAAGTAAAAAATTTCCTCTTGCTCCGTACTTCCTTATTGTTTTTATTATTGAAATAATTTTATTATTGCGTTTATTTAAAAAATTTAATGTAAAGACAAAAACTTCATACTCGGATGAGATCAGGTTATTCAATAGTTCAAGTTAAGGTTTAATCGAAAGGTCTGTTAACCAATGCTGACACTTCGGATGAACTTATTTGCTTATTTATTTTGTAGGTCGAACTAGATGCTTACGGTCGATTGTGGAATTTTTATGATCTCAATATGCTTGTTGATGTTAATTTACCTATATTTGGTTGCAAATCTAACCCTTGTGTTACTTTACATCCCAAGTTAGTCCGTTTGTGCATTGCTACGCTACAATTCTGTTGAGTTTTCCTGTTTAAAAAAAGAAAAAATGATTTGGTAAATAAGTAGAATTGTTTTTGTTTATTTTCAGAGATCTCAAACAACGTCCTATCAACTTCTTAACCGGGGTAGACTTGTATTTGGATCAGTCAATGTGTAATGCACCTGAAGCATTACTTTGTTGGCATTTAGGTGGCTATGTGAAGGCAAGTTTTCATTTAAATATTTTTATCTCTAAAAGTTTTTTTTTTTTTACTTTAATAAAAAGAAATTTTATAGTTTGATACTTTTATTGCATTGCTACGATCTCCAGCTTTCTCATTTACTTAGCTGTTTTGCTCACTTCACTTCATTTCCAGGAGTATGAGTTGATTCGTACCGAAGATATCCCACATTTGGAAAATTCAAAATTTGACCCACTCATTTTAAGAAATGTTGCGGAAAACATCATCGCATTTCTTCAGGACAAAGTTGCGCAAGAAGGACACACATATTGGTTGTGTCATGGTAAAATGCCTTTCTTGGAAGAGAGAATCACTTATTTATCAATATAAGAAGTACGAATGGATCAAAAGAATAAAGAAAAAAATCTTTAAATTAGTCTAGAAACTCTTCTTCTCTGTGGGGAAAGTATTTATTTAAAAAAAAAGAAATATTTATATAAGCATTTTATTTAATGCAGATAAAGGAGACAGTGATCGTGAACCAATGTTGCGATTGTGGGATTTGACACCGCTTTGTGGTAATCTTTTGGAAGATTCTACAGCTAATCCATTTACACTGAGTGTCGGAATACTTATCTATAAAGTAAGGGATCACTGCTTCTCATTTTCTTAAAAAATTGTTTCACATTTAATTCTGAATCTTCCAATTTGATTTTTCCATTCAAATTTACTTTTGAGATTTATTTTCAAGAAATCGAAATGAGAGTTTCGAAAATTATTCGCTCATTGTTCTCATCTGTTTCTTAGAAGAGTTATATTTTCCATTTGTTCATATGCGGCAAAGAGTAACGGGATAGAATAACGGGCTTTTCACTGCTTCGATTTATAACGAGTCTTTTGGTTATATTGTAGTTCAACTTTTTCTCTCCAGGTAGCTCGTAATCTTATGCGTCGTTCAGCGCACAGACGTCCAAAACGTATTGCTAATGCTGCATTTCGTCTTTTGAATGTATGCTTGGGTATTATTGATCGAAACAAACATCCACAGGTTGGTTTACTGTTACTATTCTCAAGTTTCAGTTTTATTCATCGCTTTATTCCGAATTAAGTTAATCTCATATTTCCGTGGGGAGGATGTAATCATTAGTCTATTTGGGTTTTTCTCGAGCAGTGTGCAAATAAGATTTCGGACTGTAATTTTTTAGCAACGGCTTTTTCCTCTTTTTTTTAAGATGAATGAGTTTAAATCTAGTGTGATATCACGATTATGATACTCAGTTTACATGAGGAAATGGTTGTTGCACTAGAATCTACTTTGCTCAAGCAATTGATTTACTCAAATATTTACATTTTCTTTAGATAGTAGCATGTGTATATTATTTGCTGGCGAACTTGTATCTTTCATATGGTTGTGACGCAGTGAAACGTAGTGCAGGCCAAGAAGAGGAGATGGAACGTGCTGAACCTCAGTGGACTTATGATGATAGATGGCAGCGAGAATACGGTGAAGAATACGCCAGTTATGCAGCTATTTCGGTAGGAGTTAAAGAGTGCTTGAGTGAAATGAATATATAAAATGGACAGTGAAAGAGAAAAGAAGGTTAAGTCCGTAGTATTTTAGAATTAAAAGTAATCTTTCCAGATAAAGCTGCGGCACTAGGTTTTATAATTCACTCTAGTCTGTTTTTAATGATTGGATTTTAATTCAGTGTTGTTTGGATCAGAATTTGGTAACGTAGCTTAGATGATATATCTAATACAAATGAGGGATTATTTTGCAGATTGAGTCATTGATGAAGACACGTTACACAGTTAGTAGACGTGAGAAGCCACCAAAGTTGCGTACGTTACCAAATTGTGCAACAAAGGAAGACTGCTGTAAGGAAGCCCTAGAACACTGTTTAGAAGTTAGTTCTTTTTATCAAAAGGAGGCATAGGGTAAATCCTATGAAAATTCGTGTATAGTAATGACTGCTGCTTTACTGCTTTTTTTCCGACAGTTTATTAGGAGCATTTGATAAAAGAAGGAAAAATGATTATGTTCTCTCTGTCTCTTCTTTATACCGTGAATTTTCGCGGGTTTTCTGCTTTAGTATGAATGACTTCTATGAGATAATTAGTGAAGGATACTAGTGCTTTCATTGGTCAAATTATTTATTATTTCATCATGAACATGTTTTTATTCATATTTAGGGTTTGCGATATATGGATTTATTTGATCAGATGGAACAAGAGGCTCAACGGCTGGGGAAACCTTTGCCTGATCCGATGTCTTTTATCCGAGATATGGGCACGAACATTGATCTTGGGAGAGGTTAGTGCAACCGCTACTTATTTTTTATTCTTTCGTTATTCTTTTTTTATCTCTTATCATTTCGTTCGCTTTTGCCAAAAAATATTCTTCTTATTTGATCATTCGGAAACGTACATTACTGATATCTTGGCGAACTGATTTTTTGAAAGTTGTTTATTTGTAGAAGAAGCAGACGCAATGCTTAAGGTAGATGTCCGTTCCATTTTGTTTATTCGTGCTGGAAGTGCCTATCGTATGTTGGCTGATAGTTCATTCGTTTTGTCAAGATATGGCCGAACATTGAGATTTGCACGTGTTGGACTCTACTGCTGTCGTTAGTATTTAATTTCGCAAATCATGGATTGAATAACAAATAAACAATAAGATCATAACAGTAAATAACACGATCGTGGAGAACCTAATGTTATTGATATTAACTGCATGTAAATCAGTATTCCATGATTTGTAAAGCTACTAATGTCCATAACAATTCATGGACATATTAATGAATTAAGTGAAATTGTTTCACTCTTGCACACATTTTTAAAAAGAAGCTTTCATTCTTTCACGTATTTTTAAGAAGAAACTACGTAATAAATCAATATACCAACATTAAAAAACAATAATTAAAAGTAAGGTAATCTGCTATAAATCGAAGTGTAATTATATTTTTTTAAATTCATCTTGATTAAAAATCCAATAAATTAAATTTAATTACTCTTTTTCTGTTCTTGTCTTGATTTTTTTAACAATAAAGTTTAATAATTTACTAGTGAGTGAATGATTAGTTTACTAATCAACATTACTTCAGTTGCGGTGCTCGCATTGAACGCAGGTCTAAACTCCGAACATGCTCAACGAAATCTAGCCACAGCGCGAGCTTTACTTCCTGCGATGATGTGTCATATCGCGGAAGCTCTTGGTAATATTGCGTGTAGTTCACTGCCGGTTAAAGACCAGGCTAAGGTAAAGTTCATTTATGCTGAGAACTAAAAGTAATAATGAAATGAGGAAGTTATGCACATAATCTATCTATTTCTTTTTCAGTGTCTAACATTTTATGGTAATTAGAATATATTACTGTTTCTCTGCTTCATTGCTTCTTGGGTTAATCAGTTTTTCTCCAGGCTGATCTGAAACGTTGCTATCGTGATAAGCAGATCAAAGCACAAGCATTAGATTGCCTCAATAATAATCATGGTGAGCAGTTTTTAACTTTGTTTTTTATGATGAACAGTATTCAGCTATGCTCACATAATTTTATTAAGATTCATACTCGGTATTTTCTGCTGATGGTACTGCTGCAACGACTCCACTATCTTCATCACTGGATGACTCTGGTGATAATGGTTCCGGAATTCAAAAAAGAGGACATATAAATGAATCGAAAGGAGTTGGGTATTTTGGCTCTACTGAGAGTGACATTCAGATCCAAACCAATTCTTTTACCGCTGCTACAGTTGCTGTCAATTTAAATTCTGCTAATTGTGCTGGAATCTGTGATGGATCTCTTGCAAAAATCTGTAGAAGCGATAAAGGTAGTTTTTACTTGTTTTTATAATTTATGTAATGTTTTTATAGTTGAAGTTTCATTTGCTGCGAATTGAAGCATTATTTTCGAGGGTGTTCTGGCTTATATAATATAATACTATTTAAATCTCTCGAAAGGGATAACACACGTTCACTAGGAAAGAGGGAAAATGGGAGGTTATCGGAAGTATTAGAATATGCATAACATGAAGTAAAACTGATAAAAATCAAAAAGTGAGCATTTCAGTTTTCTGTGTCAGGGATATTTCAGAGTTAGTGTTTCAGTTTTCTGTGTCAGGGATATTGCAGAGTAACTACGACAAGCGTAAGTTACCGATGAATGACCTCCACAGACTCAGGAAGAGCAGGGTAGGCAGGAAACAAATTTCATAGGAAGAAGACGTCATTCCAAAACTTGCAGATTTCGTTTTCCTCTAGAAAATACATTGTAATTTGTTGGATATACACTTTCTGACATAAAATTTAAATAACTCTTGAGGAATTGTAAAATTGGATTGACAGTATGGAAGTGGAAGAATTCATTATGCTTATTTAATTAGTGAATACTGCTTTTATTAGTTGGTAGAGCATTTAAAATTGTATTCAGTGAGCTTTACTTTATAACATCTGAAAAGTTGCTGTATTTTGCAACGCTTTAAATCATATTTTCTTCATTATTTTAACTATGTTAGAAGTATATTTTATGCATGTATAATTCCAAACAATGTGGGATAGTGAGCTTATGTGCAAATTCTTTTTGCAGAACCATCCTAGCTATGAACTGAAATCCATCATAGAATGATCAGTTAAGATATCATCTTTGTCATTTAGTATTCAGTGCAGCGCGTGTTTAGAATATGCTTGACTATACTGCTAAACAAGATCTTTACTGGATTTTTTATCTTTAATGCGAAATTCTGTCAAATTCTCTCTAACTTCTTTTAATCTAGAATATTTTCAGATCGTCCATATAGTTGGGCATTCCCGAAAACGTTCCACATGCCATTTGTCGAATTATTAGCAATTTCGGAGCGCGCTGCTGATGTGGCTATTGCAACTGGTAAAAAAATTGGTAAATCATTTTTCTATACTGTATTTATTTTCAATTTTTTAATTTTATTCTTTTTTTTCGAAAAAAAAAATGAAAAATAAAATGAAAGCCTGTGATTTTTAAGTTTTATGCAGATAAACTTACTGCTTTCATCTACACTGGTTATATCTTACAGCTCCGATGTCCTTATTCCCACCGACCGCGGATGCTATTCTTTATCCAGATCAGTTAGCTCGTCGTTTGGGTAATTTGAAAAATATTTTGGCTGTTTATCATATAGAGCGACTTAAAGGCTTCGTGCAGCGTGCGGCACAGAAAGGAACAAAGTTGTTTACTGATAAAGGCAAGTATTTTTGATTGTTTACTTATTACCTCATTCATGTATTTTTGAATAAGGTTAATGATTCTTATTTGATATATCCTACGACAGTAAGAGTTATTCTTAGTGCAAAATGTGATGGATGAAAGTCAAAGGAGTATCAATTTAAAAAAAAAATTTTTTTTTTCTTTTGAAACAAATGAAATGCAAAAACAGTTATTTTCCTGTTTCCAGAAACAATGCAGCAATACATAGCAATGGATGTTAATGCGCTGGATACTACAAATGATACTTCGTGTAAAGTAGTAAGTGTTATGGAACCGGAAGAAATGGTTGAGAGGACCGTGAAAGCCGGGAAAAAGTTGCTTTTACAGGTACTGTATTAAATATTATGCAGTTATATATTAAATAGTTATATCTCTATATTCGCAGATTTCAAGTTTAATTCTACTAATAATTATGCTTTTTTATTGACAGCAGTAGATATAATCTGTTGATGCTTAAAATATATAACGTTTAAAAATATAATGCTTAAAAAGGTGAAGTTGTTATCACCAGTTTCATTTTAATTATTTATTTCTTTTCATGAACGAAATCGCTTGTTTCATTTTATTTTTAGAACTATTTACATTTAGCAGTCGTCTTTTAGAATTGGCTTTAGAAACTTTTTTGGTTGTATTTTTTATTACGACGTTCGAAAATTTTTTTAGGGCATTTCACTATTTGGTTTGGTTGGTGATCACGTCAACGAGGCATTTTTGTTGTCAAATATTGGTCAACTGTATCGTTTACAGTTACACTGCCAAATGTATTTTACTGATTTCAGTTTGCCATATGATCCGGAGAAAGAAAAAAACTGCGTTTTGGAGGTTAATATGGGTTTTGTTCTTTGGTTTGAATTTTTCATGTAAAAAGCAGAAGAAAGTTTATTCCAAATATGTAGAGTTTCTTGAGGCACATTTTTTCTTTCTTTCCTATTCACTGTTGTTTGCTCAGTCATATTATTTATTACTTTAATATGCAGGCAATCGAGCATTATCAGCGTGCACTGACTACCATTGCTGATTTTCGAGGTGCTCAGTTCCCACTGTTTGAAAGTATTAGTAAGGATTTGGCTGGTATTTACCTCACCTATGCAGTAAGGCTTCAAGACAATGTGCAACCGGGAATGATACAAAGTCATCCTGAAAAGGTGATTCTGTGTTTTAATGCATAGTTGATTGAATGAAGGACACTGAAGACTGATTTTAGTTAAAGCTATATGGATTCTTGATTTGCTAAATGCTGAAGCTGGATTTATATTCGTAATTGAATTCGTTGCTAAAAAAGTTTAAACGAGTTTTCACTTTTTTAGGTTGCATTGTTGTCAAAAATTATGACTGTCTTTATTTGCCTAAATGTTTTTGTAGATGACAGTTGAAATACATGAATTTTTGGTTCGTGCTCAATCAGCTTACACCTTAATTCGTAATTCTGTGAGATGTTCTCCAAAAATGCATTATGCGGCTGACCGGTGTATTATTGAAATTTTGTTTCGGTTCGGTAAATTATTCCAGCATGCAGCGGTAAGCTGTATTTATATTGTTGGTTTGCTAATATTTCGTCGTAGCTGTTTAAATTTCTGGAACGACTTGCTGAATTATTATTTAGAATTATTTTTATTTGCTGAATTATTTTTACTGTGTTATCAATAATCACCTTTTTATGCTATAGGGTTGACCTATATCTGCCTGACACTTCTCTGTCACGTTTTTTTCTTTTTTCCAATCACTGATTTAACCGATGTTCCATTTTTTTATCATTGAAAAAACAGATTTCATTCCTATAAAATAATTTGGGGTACGCATACTTCTTGTTCCAATTATTCCCGCAATTTCATGTTGATATGCGTTTGATCCTTTATCATTCATTTTTTAAGTATTATAGCAGCACACGTGTTACACCAATATTTTTGACTATTACAGCAATACAGCACTGTTGGCTTACCTCGTAAGCTAAAAGATTATGAAAGACAAGCGATCGAGTATTATAGCGCATGTTTCAACTATGTGATGGGGAAGATTACTAGAGCTACAAGAACAAAGTCACCCAAAAAGCAAGAAAAAATATGTCTTCGGGAGTGTATAACAGCCTTGAGAGCTACTCTGGAGAGTACAAAATGTTCAGGTTCGTATTTTCACTTCAAAAGTTTGTTCTGATAAGTTATCATGAAGTTCTATAAGTTTTTGAAGCGCAAAATATTTCTGAACTCCACTATTACAGTAGCAACACGACACTATTATTTCATGTTTTCAAACCTGTAGAAAGGGATTTTTATTAAACAGCAGAGGATTTTAATTCTTAATTATCTAATATTTTCAGATGTTAATACACGTGTCAATACTGCCGATGCACGCATCAAACGTTCACGTAGATCATTGGCTGCATTATTCGTAGCAACTCAACCATTAATGCTGCACCTGGAAAGCTCACTTTCTGCTTCAGAGGAAGAGAAGAAAGAATTTTTTGTTAGTATTTTCACATTCTTTTTTTTGTAGGTGTGAGCATTGATATTAAACATTTTGGATATATTATGAAGTTTTGTCTTAATCTTAGCAGAAATCATTGGAATAACAGTAAAAAATCGATATATTACAACGAAGTAAGGGAATGATTCCATTCAATTTTGGTTGATTTTATACATGAATTTATAAACGCATGAAATATACGTTATATCATTTGAACAATGTTTACGATTTAATGATTAAGCGATGACAGGTAGTTAGGGTTGTACGTTTTTCTTTCGGAAAAGAACATTCAATTTTGTCTAACCCTGTCAGCAGTCAAACTTTCGATGGTTGAGGTCGCATTGCTTTAATCGGATAATTGTTATTGCTATTGTTTTTGTTGTTGTTTCTGAGTACATATTCAACGCATTAGAGCTACTGAGATTTCATCCTAAATTCCTTAATTTTGAACTCACGATTCTTTACATGATAGCGTTATACATGAGATTATTTTTGAATCTCTTCACGTGATACCAACTGCAAGAAAATTCATGAGTTTTTAACTTATTTTTTTTTTACAGGAGGATGATTCTTTAATGCATCTTAATAGTTATCGCGAAACATTACATCTCTTTGTGCAATATGTCCGAAACGTTGTCAAGGATGCTCTGCAGGTATGGCAGATTTATTTACCCGAAATTCTTTTTGTTTCATTTTTTTTAGTTTCTGCACTACCAATTTCCAATTTAAATTGCAGTGTTTGGTAGCACGCTGTAATTCGAAAATGTTGGATCTTTGGAAGGACATTTATCGGTTGTTACTTCAAATTCAGATTACAGGTGAAGGTTGTAGTTTGTCACAGTGCCTGCTACAGCTAGCTGATTGTGCAAAGCATGTAAATAGTTGTTTTGAAAAGTCAGAATTATAATGCATTTCCTTTCTGAGTTTCATTCACATTGCATAATTTTGCTTGTAATAATTATACACCAAGTGATAAAAGTGCAGTTGTAATCACTAAGTGTAGTCTTTCTGCAAAGAAAAGTAAGCTTTTTTACTGTCTCTGTCACCATGACAACATTATTTCCATTTTCAAACATCAAATACTGCGAGATAGTTATATGACAAGTAGTTGATGTTTCGAAACTTTACCGGAACTTCACCATAATTAATAGCTTCCTTTTTCCTTTTTTTAGTTCACTTGCCTGCTGGCGTTAATTTACTTGTCTTCCGACGCTACAATGTACCTTTTTAGGAAATTGGAGAGTATCGCATGCATCCTAATTCTTTATGTGTTGTTCGAACCTACTATTGTTTAGTTTTTGCCTTTTTCCACGTTTTTTAGGTCCAACTGCAATAGTGAGACGATCATAGTACTTAGTTACACTTTTGTTAAGATCTTAATTCCCTTACGTAATTTATTACTGGTACCTCATTTTCTCTCTTTCTCTCCCCTTCACTGTAGAATTTTATTTCACATTCTAGTTTGTTTGGAGGAAGCTAGTTGTTCAAGTGGTGTTTTTTTACTAGATGTTTTCGAAATGTTTCTTTTCATTTTATCTGTCGTATATTTCATTTTTCTTCTCAAGTATATTACGGGCATAATACATTGAATGGAGTTTCCTTTACGCGTGTATACATGTGTCTTTGAAATATGACCAAACGAGGCAGGAAACAATTTATTTATTTTACTGTTGTTTACTTATTTATGTATTTCTATGCATTTTTATCCACTAATGAAGTTGTTTCGATTCACTTATTAATTCAAATGTCATGATGATTTCGAGATCTTGGGATTGGTTAACTCAACATTAGACAAAAAAGAAAACATGAAAGGAATCATACAATAAAAGAAATGAGAGGAATGAAAAAAGAGAAAGGAACGACAATATTTACCCCTGGAATTTGATATGGTTAAGTACCGTCCGAACAATGAAAGTATGTGGCGGCAAGACGTTCGTTCTAGTCAGGATTACTAGCTGGACCGTCGAACAGGTGAAGCAAAGCAGTTCTGTCCATCTACATTGCGTTCTTCTTATCCAGGGAAAGGGCAAACTTAGACGGTGGTGCATTCATCATCACCAGGTGAGTTTCCTGACTAGAACGAACACCTTGCTGTCGCATACTAGACTTTCATTATGTCCATTGCTCATTATAACATGGTACTTTCACCGGGTGGGTCGGTATAGGCTCCTACGTATATTAGGTGCTATCAAGAGTATTGTACTAACTATAAACAAGCAATCGATTTGTCTGACACAAATGCAAGGACGAAGGCAGACGAATAAGGCCAAGCATAAGGCATTTACCGGTGTAACATGCATCCGATATGTGGGGTCAGTGTGACCAATATCTGCCCTATCCATCCATACATGCGAAGATACTTGTTAGACATACATCAACTTGTCTTGCATAGGCCAAGGACTGGGCTATTGGCTCGCCAACTATCCTTGCATTCATTTCAGCACACATTCAGTAATGATGCACGTACATATTATCATACCTGAATAATATAACTCCATTCATCTAACATTGGAAGGCTTCTATGGCAGTGCTACAACATGTATCAGCTACCTTTTTCCTTTCTCTTTTTTTATTAAGAAATTTGATATTTCCTTCTGAAAATGTCTCACTAATATAAGTTGGATATTAATTTCCATAAAAATTATTACAAAGAATTTGGGCGACTTATAGTCCCTTAGATGAAATGCTTAACAGTGGTTAGCATTATGAGTGCTTTCTAGATATTTCATACTTAGTCCGCGAATTTTTCATTTTCATAAAAGCCGCAGGGAATGAATAGGTCAGATGACTCTATTGAAGTTGGAAGTTAGGACTGATGGTAAACTTTGTCATTTATAGGTGTCTTTTCTACCAAAGAATTAAAATTCCTTAGATAAAAGTTGTAATCAAAGTTCTCAAACTAGGATTTCATTAAGAAATAGTTATTCTAACAAATTGCGGTGTTTAAGGGAATAGATGTAAACTGCGAATAATAACTTTGTTTCTGAATAGGTATAAAAAAGGAAGCTAATATGAAATGAGAACTAATCGTATAACTCTCAACATTCTGTTTTCCCATTTAAAAAAAAAAATGCAAACTGAACTGATAAGTATTTGTTCACAGCAAGGTACCTAAGTTGTTACTTCACTACCTTTTTAGTCTATAGATTAGATGTGCATCTTATTCTGATCAAAAGACAAGAATATTCCAATATTTCCTAAATATACCAAGAGGGGAAATGATCCCTATCTAAAGAATTTAATTACTTGTGGATTAATATATTTCACGTCCGTTTCGCGTACTTCACATTACTCTAAATAATTATCTTTAAGCCATATGAGACGTTTACATAAGGAAGAATGCGCCGCAACTGTCCTTCTTGTATCCCCGGTAAAAAAAAATTCTCAGATATTTAGATTTTTTTTTTGCGGAACTGAGACGACGACTTTTCAGAACGACCCATACACGGACGTAAGATGCGGCAACGGTAAAAGTCAGCGTAATATTTCCCTAATTGTATGTAGTGTTAGGTTCAGTTTTCGTTTATGGTAGGGTTGTAGTTGTTTCCTGAGCAGATATGGTTACGTGTGTTTGACGGACGTGTTTACTAGTCTTGTACGATAAGAAACGATGAAGGATTGGTACATCTAAACTATAATTATTAATTATTAACATTGACTATATTGGTTCCAAAAAAAATCTAATTATTACTTAGATTACTGTGAAAGAAACGCTTACGAATACTGAATTCTACTCACATTTCTCCAATACCACTGATACTGTTAACTTTACTGTTACATTATACTGTTACAGTACCGTTGTAGCACACTGTACAGTGTTATGATAGTTCATTCTGCATTTCTGTCTTGATTTTTAGACTCACAGATAAACTTGATGATGAGAAGATGAAATTTCCAAATTATTATAATTTGAACTAATTTAATTTGACATAATTGATTCAAATTTTTCAGAATGATGTTATCAGCTACTCAACAAAAGTTAGGTTTTTTTACATGAATATAATAGGATGAGTTTGAGAATAAGGATTACTCTATACCTACTTCAGAAAGCTAGATTTGTAGTGCTCTAGCATCATCATGTTTGGTTGCTGTGTAAATGTCACATTATACTGACTTGCTGTTGCCATGCTCACGATAATCCAAAGAACTGAAAGCATTTCTTGAATATATGAGGTTCAGGCAATACTGAATTTAGTTTGCAAAAGGCCATATACAGTCCGTTGATAGGGTATGTCACCAGGTGATTTTCTGCAATATTTAGAGCTAGCATTAAAAAAGATAAAGCTGAGATACAATTCATCGTTATAATAGTATCTCATAGACACTGTTATTCATAGTGACCAAGGAATTCGCCCGATTTTGAAAAATCTTGTGAATAAGTGCCATTATATTATGACAGATATCAAAATAATTTTTATCCTCTTTCATGACCACGACTAATAAATCTAACTCTGCAATATAATAGGTTATGCTACAGAAGATTAACAATGGTCAGTAGTTCGCTTTTACTTTTTTTTTTGAAGAACGAATTGTGGGCAAAATAGACGAATATAGGGAAGTGAAAGATTTTAATGATAAAAGATAAAAGTAAAAGTAAAATTTTACTTTTACTTTTGATATTATACCTCTGAGAATTTCAAAGATTTGTAATTACGACTTTTTGTTTTTTTGCTGTAATTTCTTTCCATTGTATATGTGTTCCCACTCAAAACTAGCGGAAACAAAGTATTGTTGGTATTAGTCTGCTCATTTCCTACTTCAGTATGTTTTTATCCTGATATTCACATTTAAACTGTATATTTTATCAGTGCAGTATCATAATTCCCTTCTTGTTCTACCCTTTCATTTTTATTTTATTATTCTCTTGAGCACTCCAAAGGCCATGACAGCCAGTAGCTTCATATGTGTGTTCTTCGTTGGTAAGTACACTCTGTTGTATTGGAAATGATATTCGAAGCACCATGTGAAGCTGCTCTCTGACCTTGGTTGAATTTCCTTAACACTTTTGTTTATTATAATCTGCTCTACTTCGATTCATTAATTCAAAACAGAATTTATACTCTCTACTACATATATTACAGAAGGTTTTTTTTTTTTGGCTGATAACGTGAAATAATATGAAATAACCAATTATTTCAAATGTTTTCGAAATAGGTCTTTTTTTAAAATGGAACATTTCATTAAAACTTCATCATTTCATCAAACAGTCGAATACTGCCGTATCACTTTCCCTTCTCGTATTGAACGTGCAAAATGACATTTAATACTAAACACTTTCTTACTTTTTTTTTCTTTCATTTTAAACTCCGAGAAAATTTCTATGTCAGTATTTGCTGTCATTCTTGTATACCATATTTTCTTTCCATTATAATAACATTAGCTTCTGATCACGATCGTGATTATTGTTTTGCTAAATATATGGATTCAGATATAAATTTATGAAATGTTATTTCTATACAACATGAATGATTATTAATGAATTTTCAGTAAAATAAATGAGAATTGATTCGTCTTCTCAGAAGATGAAAATATCATTGATAGCAATGATGTAGTACATAAAAACATATTCTAATATGAAGGGTAATTGTACTTCTTTGCTTTACTTTTACCTATAAATATTTACACTATGTAACTTAATTTGTATGAAGAAGTAAGAATCATTAGACATGTTCTAGTAACAAGTTGGCATCATTATCAGTTGATATCATCGATATGATATGATAAAGATTACTATATTGGCGGTAAAAGTAATCTCCTTACAGACCATCTTAATGTTCATAGTTCTTCAATCTACGTTGTTATCATGTTAGACACATGAACCAGGTGCACTACAAAATTTTCAACTTTTTATGGCATATATATCGTAAGAGTTCCTTCTTTGTACGATTAGTCCCTTAATGATTCAACTATCATTTTCAATTCATCCGTTTCTAACACCTGCACTGCTTCTTCCACTGGGATTGCATCATTATGAGCTCACTCCCACCAAACACCACTAATTTCGTCAATCTATCGATTTATGATTCGCTAACTCGCAAAATTTGCAATTTGTTACTATTATTCGTCATAAATGCTGCAATACGAACTGATTGTCGTATAACTGATAAGGTTTATCAAAGATTTAACTCAAACTCACGACTCAGAAATGCTTTCTTACATAGCACCAAATTGTGTATGACGACAATGAAATCTGTATGGTGATGATTGTTATCGCATTTTGCTCTCGTTTTGAAGTTTCCAGTTAATGACATATCATTAGAATTAAATGTATCCTCAGTCATCATCTTTATCTTTGATCGATGAATGAATTGCTTAGCAATATTATCAAGCCAAAGTGTAATTATGTTTGGCTTGAGAAAATCTCATTGCTATGAGATATAAACCATTAATGAATCATATCACTATTAGAACGTCACATTCAATATTAACATATTTATCACATTCTTGATTTAATAAATTGCAAAAAAGTCACCTTGATATATCAAGAATTAACATATTCAAAATTCAACTCTATTAACTCGAGTTATAGAACAAACTTCTGTTATAAAGTAGCTTATTCACTGAACAATAGCTAAAAAGTGATGTGGTAATCTACTTATCATATAATAATCCCATATAATGATGCTAATCTTTTGATGGTTTATGCTAATCAAATGTAAATTTTCTAATTGTAAGAACTAGAAATAAAAACAAAGATAATTTATTTTTGATCATTTTCAGTATGATCGGTGTTTTTAAAGAAGGTTAATGTGACAATAGCTAGAAGTGGTGATTTGCTGCACAGATGATGGCAAGTACTCCAGAAACAAATGCTACACAGACGTCAACATACATATCACAAAATATACCAATGTTTGTATTTCACATCATTGATACAATCGTAAAGGTTTTACGAGATAAAAAATTGCATGTGAGAAAACTTTTATGAGATGCATTTTTATCCTTATCCGAGATATCTCGAGAACAGAGCTAGTTGGAGATGAAATATTGGACTTCTAGCTAACAAACTTCATTAGTTGCTCCTTCTTCCTTTTATTCCTATTTATTCTCTTCTAACATCTTGAATTAACAGAAATGTTAGGACAGCGAAGTAATAATAATAATAATAATAATAATAATAAAGACTATCAGTTCCAAAATATTTTCTCATTAATTTAAAATCCCTTAGCGACAGAATGAAGTCTTTACAGATGAGTGTGTTTATAAGTAGTACAAATGAATTTCCAGCGGTCTTGCGCGTCTTTATCCGAAATTAAAGAAACGAAATGCAACAGTACCATTGTTTAAAATTGGTGACATTGTCGCAGAACGATGGATTATAAGCGTATGCTTTTATCCTCAAAAATTTTCAAATAAACCTAGGAAAGGTTCCTATTGGAAGTTTCAATACTTCAACTGAGCGGCTAGTTAAATAATACAAAAAATGAATGAATATCGATGTTACTTTTACGATGTCTTCAAGTTCCGTGATTTGATTCTGCTAGTTAAAATTCTCGATTGTCAAAGCTGTTTGATAGTTGAACGAGAATTCATCAGTAGGAAGCAAACATTGCATGCAAGTTTCGAATGATAAAAGACATTTCAAAATGATAATAAAATTTAAATGAATGATAGGAAATATTTGCGTATTATCTATTTATAGGGGCTAATAGGTCGTGGTGGATATGGACAAATTTTTTTTGCTATGGATAATCGAGGTGAAGAACTGAAAGGAGTAGCCATAAAAACAGAACCAAAAATGAGAAAAGGAAAAGTAGCTAAACGAATGATTTTAGAACAAAAAGTGCTTCTTTCCTTCAAAGAAGTTTTTTCTTTCTCTCTCATCTTTTTTCAGATATCTAAGTTATTGACAATGTTCATGTATTATTTTAGATATTTAAGTTAATGATAATAATCTTGTACTATTCATTTATCTTTTTTTTGCAAATATTACTCTAATATTTTTAATAGGTATTACTTCGATTACAAGGAAGGGCACATGTTCCACTTCTGTGGGGAAGTGGCTCCACAAACAAAGTTAATTATATAATTATGCAATTATTATCACAGAATGTAAATGATATTAGAAAGCAAAGTCCGTTTAAACGTTTTTCACGTTCAACTATGGCTCGCATTGTCATACAGGTTTAAGTATACATTCGTTTTTTTTTTTTTTTTTGTGTGTATGACATTAAGCATATATATGTCAGTGATTTAACGTATATACTTCCATTCAGATTGTTGCTATCTGTAATTATTCTACAAGAATTCCTTAAATTCAATATCCCTTTCCCATTAATTAATAAGTGGATAATGAAAGATAATGTAACCATGAAAGGTAATAAATTGTTTACAAATATTTGTTTACAAAATCAATGTGTTATAATTAGCTTGAAACATATATTCAGCAATATTCTGACCTTACTCAATTGCTACTACCCTGGTATATAGCTGCTATTTAGGTTGCAAATATTTGCAGCTTTTTAAAATAAAGTCACCAGATGTAACTATTAGCTAATATCAAATTGAAAAGGTACATTTGTATTTGTTATCCTGATTTTATAGTTCAAACAACAAAAGAACATCTCCATAAACAATTTGTTTCATCCGCTGCAGGGAATAGCAGGATTACGAGATATCCATCAGATCGGTTATATTCATCGAGATATTAAGCCACATAATTTGTGCTTCGGACTCTCTAAAGTCGTAAGTTTAGGATCGTCAATAAAGAAACACTCTAAAAAATTGAATGAGACAAATGAAAAAATAACAGATAATAAAAAGAAATCTTTAGAATGTTAGTAAATTTATTCTATAGATTGTTTAATCAATTAACTCAACTAACATTCATCTATTTTATACTTCTAACATATTGAGTTATTTACCAAGACAAAATCATTTTGATCTTTAATTTGTACCCTTTTCGATAAACTTAATTTTTCTTTGCTTCAGTCTTGCGTTTTAATGAACTACTAGTTTATGAATAAAAGTTACATCAGAGTAAGCATCGCTTAGTGATTGTTGATTATGGATTAGCGCGACGTTTCCGTTATCCAAATGGTCGAGTGCGACCGCTAAGACGAGATTGCGGATTTCGTGGTACCAAACTTTATGCATCCTTACGAGCACATGAAGGAAAGGATCTTGGTGAGAACTCATCGGTTCTAATTTTATCACTGATACATCAGTTTTTAACAATGAAAGGTTCAAATTTCAATTCATTTCATTGAAGGACCATCAGATGACCTAGTAAGTTTGTTTTATGCGGCAATTGAAATGGTTCTTGGTTATGTACCCTGGAAAGAAGCAAGGAAAAGCAAAGAAGTGAAAGCATTGAAAGAAGCTATTGTGAGTTTGAACTGAGAAAAATAAATTTTTTTTCATATCGACTAGAATTGAAGATTACAACTTTCTTTTTTCTTAATTTAACAAAAGCAAGCATATGATGGAAGTTCGAGGAAAAACTTCAATTTCAAAAGTAAATAGTTCTACGTAAATGGAAATATCTTTAAAATTTCTCAACGATAAAAATTTGAGCAATCATATGCAACAAATTGGTAATATCTTTTTGACATTTTTATGACTGCTTATTCTGTGCTATTATCTAATGGCAATGTAATTAATTTTAATCTACACTAATTAAATTAGTTCATTTTCTAATCATTTAATTATCATCTAATACTGTTCTTTCAGCAAGAAGATGATTTTCAAAGTGTAACAGAGAAGGTTGGTGAAGGTTTACGTGAATTTGGACGTGCTGTACATTCAATGGATGCAAATGATGAACCAAACTATATTGCTCTTCAGAATATAATGCTGGTGAATTTTTCTTTTTAATTAATAAATATAATTGTTTGGATGTACTTTTAAAAAAGCATTCGATAGTCGTATAAACCTAGCAAAAATGGCTATAAAATGAGCTTCAAATTATCTGCACAAACTGTACAGTTTCTTTATTGGTCAAAGTTCAAAGGTTAATTGAAGATTAGATTAGATTACATTAGGTTAGTTTTCTCCATCCATCAATGTATTAGTGATAAAATTTGATTTGCAATTTCAAATTTATTGTAAGATTCAGAGCAAAAAGTTACGTGCGTGTTTTTTGTCTAAATAGCACGTTACATGTCATGAGCTACCTCATCGAGTACACAACAACTCCCATATACGATTAAAACTTTATGTTTATTTTACAAGACTTATTCGAGAATATAATATACTGTAGGATTTTACGAATCATCGACAATTAAGCGATCCATATGACTGGGACAATGATTTTGAAGAGGTATTTCGTGAAAATGACATCAATCAAATGATCTTCAAGAATGAATGACACATTCGATTTTACCATTCAGTGCTGTCAGTGAGATAGTGGTGATCGTTAAAAATATCTTTCATAGAATTTTTTTAAAGCTGTTGGAAAAATAAGTAATAAATTCAATTTTTTATTGGTGTTACATTCAAAGACCACTCTTTCTCTTTCCTCTACTACCTTCCTATGCTTTTCTTAACAGCATTGATCATTGTTATCTAAAATGACCATCATATGCTCTTACGCTAACAAAATCGTACTAACTAAAAGCTATAAAAAAAATAAGGACCACGACATTAGCGCATCCTGCGCATACGGTTAATTACAATTACAAGACATTGTACAAGCAAAATGGAGAAGCGAGAAGAATATGGGACAAGAATAAGTATTGTAGAGAAGAGAAACCAGCGCGTGGCGAAGAGTTGCTTCGCTCGTTTAATATTAACAGGGGCATTGTGCAACGTTAGCGGACCACTGTGTTCTTTGAGAGTACTTTGCTGCAATATGATATGATTGCCTTTGGGATTTTGTTTTTGATGATTTAATTAATCTGTGAAATAGATCAAAGAGACTTGTAAGGGAAGGTGTGACGTTAGTGTAATACACATTACGCTGTCTAAAAACATTCTTTTGCTTCTTTCAGTTTATTTTTGTTATATATAAATTGATATAAACCGTTCGAGGAGCACGAGACGATTTCGGTAGATCGTGTAATTATGATTGTGTCGTATGTCACGTAGCATTGGGTATCCCGCACTAAGTCTAGTCGTATAAGCATTGCATTCTAATGAGAACTATTATTTTATAAGGTTAAGGAAACGCTTGAGCGATTGACCTTCATGTTTGTTTCATCGCGCTAAAAGTATATGCTCATTCGTTTAACATTTGGTTTATACCTAAGCAGGAAGTAAAGTAGAAGGTTGTGGACTTCCGTAATTGTAGAAATTAAGGTGCAAAAACCAATTGCGTACACTGTAGTCAATTGCTATTAGAAAGCATGACTTTAATTGTTTTAGATTTAACTTGGATTTGTAAATGTTTACTGACTTAAAATTATCTTTGATATGATTGTTGTTTTCAGGAATAATTATAATAAATGACTGGTGGCAGTGCAGAAGTTTCGAAGAAAATTCGAGTACGTTTCTTCTGAAATTATGATTAAACATTTTATTTTCTTCGAAATATTCCTTTGAATAAAATCCTGCTTTACTTGGAAAAACTTATGCTTAACTATTTCACTTAAAATTTCTTTGTATGCTGACTGTCGTTTCATAAAAAATGTTATTGTTTAAAGTGCGTTAATGTTCAATTATGTTTTGGGAACCGAAGGGTTTTTTTATTTAATAAAGTTACTAATACCAAAATATGGGACAACTACTGTGCTGTAACAATTAAGTATTTTTCAGGCTGCTATAAAAGCTAAACTAGAAGAGCTCGGTGTATATGTGGATGAAGAATTACCCGACTATATAATGGTGATGATTGCAAATAAAAAGGAGAAAACACAAATGAAGGAAGATTTGTTACTTTTTCTGGGCAAAAATTCTGAAAAATTTGTGGAATGGTTGGTTTTGTTTATGTTCTTCTAGCCGCTGGTGCTTCTTAATAATGATGGGCCTGTATTATAAAATGCATATTACTTTTATTAATGGAGGAATGTAAAGAATAGGATAACATTCAACATAATTCTTATTAAATATAAGTTTCTAGTTCTCGCTCAAAATAATTATATTTTCAGGCTTTTTGACATTTTTGAACGTTTACAATCTGCCACTGTTCTGAATGCTGTCCAAGAATCAAGTGATAGCAAACGGAAAGATAACGAAAGCAGCGGTCATCGAAGAGAACTGGAAAATTCCAATAAACGAGAAAAAGAAAAAGCAATGGACAGAAAGAAGAAACAAGAAAGTTCCAGTTCAAAAAGTACATTAAAGGAACATGAAAAAAAAGAAAAAGAAAGGCAACGCGGGATGAAAGAATCTGAAAGAAAAGACGAAAAACGCACTGGCGTTGCAAAGGTAGTAAAGTCGAAGGTATAATCTTTATATTTTGATATTTTTACATGATATTTATGTATTTCGTATAATCCTATGTCTTCATTTTATTTTCTTTCTTGCAATTTTCCTTTATGAAAACCATTCATAGGGGCTATTCTTCTAGTGTCTCAATTATCTTTTCATGTGCGACTTGCATTTCTAATTCCAAATTTGGTGAAAGCGATAAATGAAATATCCTTTTTGGATTACGTATTGCATTATTTCATTGGATCATAGTTGAATATAAATCGATTTATAGAGAATGGCATCAAATTGATTGCTTCTTCACTATTGATTTTTTGCAAATTTCAGCCTTCACGTAAAGCAAAGTCTCCTGTTTTGTCTCCAGAAAAGACACATCGTCGGAAAAAACCGGAAAGTCCAGAACGTCGAAGTATTATTTTCATAACCTATCTCAATTTTTAGCTGCTTTTTGCTTTCATAAACTAGAAATCGATTCCTCAAAATAAGCATTGTTGAAAATATTTCAGCAACTGCACGTTTCGGAGTGAGACGGGATGATAGCGAAAGAAATGACCGAAAATTTTTGCAAATGAAATCAGATGGTAGGATAGAAAGGGAGGCAAGAGAAGATGCAAAATATTCTAAAAAGAGAAATGATGAAGAGGACAAACGAGCCAGAAAGGATATTTACGCAAGGTTACACCTCTTTTTATTTCCCCTTATTCCTGCTTAGTAGTTCTGTTGTGTAATTTTCGTGGTGTAATCATATCTCATCCAATGTTTTCACTTAATATGGGAAATTGCACCGTATCTTTAGAAAAGATTTCGAACGATACTGAAATCTGTTTAGAAATACATTTTATCAAACCTTTTTCTGAAAAGAAGCTAGTTTGAAATTCCATCCATCAAAATTTCACTTGTCGATATGTTTACTCAGTTGCTATTGCTTTACTTTATTTGTGTCTAATAAATTCAAGAATATGTTTTCAGCAAAATATCTGGTGATTCGGGACAAGATGTTTTACTACAACGAAAGCGAAAGGCGCAATCCCGTTCACCATCATTAGACGAGGATGTTGACGAAGAACGGATTGCTGCGGAAGAGTCGGCACGCATTTTGAGAAGCAAAAAGGTTGAATATGTTTTAATCGCTGTTATAATCGATAAATGTAGTATTTTTACTAAATACTTTACATAGTATCTTTACGAAATTACTGATATAATCGATAAACATAGTATGTTTACTACTAAATACGGTTAATACGGCTATCATACAGTGGTAAGCATTACCATTATGCAGTGCTTCTCTCCTATGAGGTTATATTAACGAGCAGTCGAATATATGCTTGTCCACCAAATATATTTCTGTGGGAATATCTGTGCGGCAAATGTTAGATACTACCAGAGGATACCGTTTCATATATTTGATTAAGAATTAAAGTTTTCAACTGTTACAGGTACAATCATCTGCCGTCGTCAAATTACCACCAGAGCCAACTGTAAAATCGGTGTCTTCTCAAGTGGTTGTGAAGCGAAAACTTCCTGAAAAAGAAGTAACGACGTAAGTCAACCTTACAACTGTTTGAAACATTTAGACTATAAGGATGTGCTTTTGAGTCAACTCCTAATTTTCAAAATATTCATATTGCAAGGTTTTAATTCGTTTGCTGTTAGGACAAGTCTTTGCTAAGTGTCTCCAGTTTTCCTTTAAAATCTTGAAAATGGTTAGAAGAAAATCTTCCTCATATCAATTTTTCATCTCGCAGAATCTGTTGTTCTTTCTTCATAGTAAGTGAAATTCGTTGCAGTAAACAGTCTCGTGGCGTGAAGTCGCTATTCTTGAAAGCGATTAAGGAAGCAGGAGAAACAACAAGAGCAGCAAGCCAAATTGCTGGTTATGGTAGTGGATTAACAGTAAAAAAAGAGAAAGAAATAGCTGATCATGGAAAGCATAAACAGAACGATGTGAATGTTATGGATGAGGAAGAGGTTAGTAGTAAACTTATTTATTGCTTTTTCGAATAGCTCATCATTTCACTGAGGTAAAGTTTCCTTTATTTACATCTTTTACTGAACTTTCACTGCTTTTAGTGATCTTAACAAGCTTTGCTTCTTCTAACTGCATGGTGATTGCTAAATTTCCTAGCGTATATTTACATATACATATTATGCTAGGGTATTGAAATCGATGTTTATGATGATATCGGTGATGCTTTGGTTGTCATGCCAGATGAATCAAATAGTGGAAATGGTAACAGTCGTTCAATCGTGCAAACAGTTGATGAATGCAATTTAAGTGAACCAGAAGTAGAAAGAAAACGCATGCGAACATATGGGTATGTTTGATAGTTTTATTTTATTGGAAAATTCCAGCTGTTGATATATGTTCGTGTTAGAGATATTACCATTCAGTTCTTGGTGTTAATCGGTTTACTGCAGCTACTAAGTATTTGTGTGGTCAGAATCTTTTTTGATAATAAACAAACGCTCTTCAGACCAAACTCTATAGAAGAACCAAAGTTTTACATAACTTTAAAAGGCGATTCAATCAGCGGTTTGGCTAAACGACTTACAAAAATTGGTGAAGGGAATGTTGAAATTGTTAGCAAAAAAAAGGCAAAAAGGCGTAAGAATGAAACTAATCCAAGTAAGTTTTGAGATCTTTTCACACCTTCGTTCGGTTGTCTGGTTTCTTCTTAATTCAGTTAAATATGCAAACAGCTTTAAATATTTATGTCTTTAATTTTATTAGCTCAGATATTGTATTACAGTTTTGGCACATCTGAATCTGTCACAACCAAGACAGGTAAGAAGAGAAACGTCTCATGAAAAATCAACTGCCAACGGTACGAAGAATGACGCATGCCTGGTAGCACATTCTAATGAGGTAAAAAAATTGAAGTTTCATGTCAGTCTTAAGAGAAGTGAGAGTATCATAGATTTCCAGTTTTTAATATAAAAACTGGAATAAATTTCACACAGACTTGATATCTTTTTTTGCATTTTTTCGCGTACTTAAAGATTTTCTCTGTAGTTCTTAGAGCTCCAAATTTTATTGATATGGCGATTTATATATAAAAAAAGATGTTGAGTGATACTAAGCATCAAAGATGTTTATAGTAAAGTTTTTTTCAGGTTTCCAATAACTCGAAACCTTTGCCCGCTTGGGATTTGCAAATACAATTGCCAGAAGATGATACCAGTGATGACGGTGATGACGATGGTGATGACGGTCTGTTTTACTTTTAGTAAATTCATATAACTGAATCGAAATTAATTAACGTATGGTGTAAATTAAGTAACTGCATCTTCGCTGAATATTATGTCAGCCAGAATTATTAAACTGCTAACTCTTTTGATATTATGAAAACATTTGTGTCGCTATCAAAACATAAATTGCAGTTGATGAAAGATAATTTGTTTTGTGTAGCTCTTTATTTTGCATTCATTGTTGGATGATATATGCATTGCAAAATTTTTTATTTGAGCTTACGAAGACAATTTACTATTCGTTTGAACAAGCATAGCTAAAATGTGGAACTCGTGTAGGTTAAGTGTATTCATGTTATTCAGTACGTCGATTTTGTTGCTGGTTATATATTTTACTCTAAAATATTCCTGAAGTCGTGGCCTTTTTCTGATACGAAGTAATAAAAGAATTTTGAAAATATTTTTACAAAACTATAAACAAGCACATGATATATTTGTCCTTTTTCAGAAGCGCAAATTGATGCTGTTCTTGCTAGTGCTCAGACTGTTGGTCAGGGTTTTGATGAGGTTAGAAGTTGATGATCAAATATATTTCATAAAATCTCTCCAGCAACTTGACAGTTTGTAGAGTCAAGATATTTGAATGGAAAGTTGGACGACTTAAAATATTTGAAATTCCTTGGAAATGTCTTTACCCAGCTTAGCTTAGATGACGTTTTGTCATTATTTAAAACTTCCAAAATACAGTGATTTCCGGTCTCAAATCTTAAAAGCTCTTTAATATTATCATATTTAAGGTACCCCCGACTCCGATCCTGTCGAGTCCACTATTTCGTCCACAGACCCCTCCACCGCAACTTTTTTACAGTACACCACGACAAAATGTATTTGCTGCTAGTAGACAGGTACCTTATTTGGCCACACATTTACTGTTTATAATCGAGAAAGGTTTCAGGTCTTTCCTATTCAAACAACTAAATTTTTCTTGCACAATTTGGGGATTTAAAGATGACCCAAATATATGATATTATATAAAATGGTGTATGACATTTCTGTTTTGTAGTTTTGTCACGATCTGAAGATATATTGCGTTGAAGTAAACAGGTGAGTCTGCTAATTGTTTGCTCGTTTAGATATCAAATTCATCAATAGTTTCATCAACAGGAGCCGAAAAACTAATGGAACGTTGTAAATTTTGGCCGAATTGTTCTCTTCAAAATTGTGTATATATTCACCCGAGTAAGCCTTGCAGGTAATTATTTGAAGGTTTATTGTGTTGCAACTATTTAGTTGTTTTACTTATTTTTAGCATATTTAACTATGTTATCCTACTATTTTAAACGTTTGTAATCGATTTAGCAAGTTGATTTTTTCACTGGTAATAGTTTTATTAGTGGCGCTGACTAGGTATAATCAGGATTAATCTCGAAATGCTAAAGTTCATTTTATGCAGCACGCATTAATGTGCATCTTAGCATAATGTAAATAGAACATTTGGGAAAGTAATCACTCAAAAACTTCAAAACCTAGAAAATGATTTACACAATAACAGTATTTGTTAAATTAGTTCGAGATGTTGTATCAAATTAGCTTCCTTTCGCAGCAATTTTCCGAACTGTTCGTTTGGTGACCGATGTATTTACATCCATCCGCAATGCAAATTCGGTCGTATGTGTTTGAATCCCAACTGTGTTTATGCACACATTTTGAAGTCAACGTATGTTTTTTAATTGCAGATATTATCTTTCTGATAAACTGTGAGTGCTTTGAAGCTTTGGTTTTTAAGTAAGGATTGATTAAGCGTCTCATACATGAGTATGAAGCACTTAATGGTTGGTCTTAAGCGAACTTTTTTGAGCATAAGATTTATGTCACCTTGGCTTTCATTATTTTTTTTTAAATATTTTTTAATCCTTACACCACAAAATCATAAAATCTGAAATTTCAGGACAACAACAAGCTCTCCATCGGCTGAGGTGGGAGCACAGGCATCGCTGAACTCAGTTACGTCTGCTGCTTCCTACGCTTTGAACATTCCATGTAAATATGGTGGGAAGTGCGCGAATGCCAGCTGTAGCTTCAAACATCCTAAGGTTATTCATTTTATTATTTTAAGATTGCAGTTATTTCTAAAACAAGTAATTGATATCAATAAGTATAGCTCGAAGTTTACGTTTTATCGTTTTAATGGACATTCTCTAAAATTTGTATTCGTAATACACAGAGTAGTGTTTTTCAGCTTTGTCGTTTTGGCGATCGTTGTACGAATCGTGCTTGCTATTTCTGGCATCCTAAAGCGAGTGCTGTTGCACTTCTTAATGCAACAGGTGCAAAATATCGGTGGAAAGCACCAAGCGTAGCTGCAACATGAATTGACATAAGTAATTAAAAAATTGGTAATTGGAGCCTGTGCTAATATAGTTTACTTCATTATTATGACTTAAATCGATTGTGCACTGTTGTGGGAAATCCGACAAATCAATTTAATTTATGTGTAATTGTGAAACTCCTAGCACCAGCGTCTTTCCCAAGTTCTGAAAAGTTATTAGTAAATTATCTCTAAAGTTTGCTTTTTGCTACACATTACTAAACTTTGCATTATTTTTCATGGTAGAAGGGAATGATGTATTTTGTTGTTTTCGAAAGTTTTCTTTTCACAGTTCTAAATCATATTTTCATGCGATTTTAAATGATTAGTTCCCCATAGAAGATTATATCAAATTACATCCCCTTCCATCACCAAGAATCTCCATTAAAACCTTGCTGCATGTCCCTACCTTTTCACTACTTATGCCTCCTACACATTATTATTGATTCAAATATGATTTGCAATCATCCATCCAATCTTTTTCAAAATTTTATTGATATAGAATTAGGAGACCTGAAGACTTTCCTATCATATGATGTCGGTGCACAATGCGTCATTATTGTTATAATTTAAAATGCGCAAAATGTCGGCTACTCATTAATAGGTAGTTATACCGACTCAATCTTTTCGGTTTTTTAATTGCATTGTCTTGTACTTTTTTAAGTTTTATTGTCATATAGCCTAGACATTTATTTGATATATACACAGGCAGCAATGCATTTTCCTTTATGCCTGAAGTGATATGGACCCAAAACTAATAAAATAATAAGCATTAGAGATATGCTGTGGGTGATTTATTTATTCGAGCGGTCTGTCAAACATATGAGCTTACCTCTGCTCTGAATGACACGATTTTGCTGTTAATTCATCCTGTAGTAATTTCTGTAGCGATCTATTCTGTTTGATTTTTGTCTGAATATTTCGAAATAAAGATTTCACTTAAAATTCTTAAGATTGTTTCACTTTCAAAGACAAGAGCGGACAGATATAAAATTGCTGTAGACTATGGTCATTGTTAGGATGCAGCTTCTGGTTTAACAATTTTATCAAATCACTGTTGGTGATTGCCTACTAGTCTTGGTACTTTATGCAAGAAATTCTGCAAAAATGGTGGTAGGTACATCAACTGCATTTGACCTTTTCATCCAAAACACAAGGGAATATCGTCGTCCTGGCAGATGATATATGAAGCCAGAAGCTCCCTACCAGTTTTTTTTTTTTTTGTAAAGTTCTAGAATTACAAGCATCATTGTTGTCATCATTATTGTCATCATCACTACAACTATCGGAAACTGTCTTTCAAGATCTAGAATGAAGGTAAGGATAACTGACATTCTGTGTATGCAATGATTCTTCGAACTGATTCGCAGCACACTGTTCATTTTATGTGCATACAATAGAAAATAGCTGGCACTTTATCATTTGTTACTATCTAATCATTCATAAAATAGAAGGTGCTGGTAATTCGTTGCACTGAAAGCTTTCATCTTCGTCCACGTCCTTATCATTTGTGATCTGTGATCCCGGTAACATTTGTATCCTCATTGGTGTTTGTTTTGGATGTCGAATTTGTATCTGCGGCTTTTGACGATCCATGTCAAGCGATCGATTAATGTATTGACCACGATTAAGACTGCAGTAAACATTTTAGTTTTAATCTAATTACTTGCAGAACATCAACATTTCAAGCGCATATTGTATTTGTGTGGTACTAAATGAGTTACTCATTTACTTTCGATCACTATATGTGTATATATTAGGATATATTCAGGCCTTGGCTCAGAATCAGTGAAAGTGCAGTAGAATAAACAGTTAGAATATGATAGAGAATAGCCCGGCATAAAAAGTCTAATGAATTATTTCATCAATAATTACGTAAAGCAATTTTCATCTAACAGGTGAAGAAATATGAAATAAAAATCTTAGATGAGAAGAGAGTAGATATTTTATTTCTACCATGCTATTATTCAATCATAAATTTAATGATACACATAATTACGATATATTTGATTAAAGCAAACAGTCAAAAGAAAAACAAGAATATCTAACCGAAGGGATGCTTGTGTTCGATGTGAGAATAACTTAGAGAATCGCTGATGAGCAAATAAATGTTGATATCTTTTCTGTTTATCACTGCCATTACCATCATTTTGCCGCTTCCGCCGTATCGATTGAGTTCTGAAATACTAAAAGCGTGCCATTGATATTTTATATTATCTACTCAAAATACAACAAAACAATTTAGTTCAATTCAAATGAGCTTGCTAGATGACAAGAACAATTCATAGTGCATCTGTAAATAAAATTAAACACATTAAATGAACCTATAACTGAGGAAACCTAATGATAAGTAACTTCATTAGTTATAAGGGAAATAATTTGTTCAGAGTCGAAATGAGAATACTGCATTCATTAATAAGTGACAAATATTTTTCTTTTTCCTCATAGTACATTCTCTAACTATTTCAAACAAAATGCGAACCACTAATGTGACAAGATGGCAAACAACATCTCTCCTAATAGGAGAAATACTATTTTTTCAAATTACGAAAAAATGCTATCAATTAAAAATGGAAGAAAGGGAACCAAAGGAATTATCAGATTATCAGATCAGTAGTAATTCAGCGCAGCGTAACTCTTGATAGAAGTGTGACTGATAAGCATACATATCAATATCAGTTTTGTGAGGAATTCAGTAAATGAATTGCATTGATCAACTGGGTTACTGATTAAGTGATTCAGATTGCTTGATTTCAAGTATAAAGTAGAGATTGAAGAAAATTTGCACATATAGAATATTATATAGAATATAGTATTAAGAATTGAATTGTTTTGGAAGATTATTCAAATTAAACAAAACATACCGAGCAAAGTTGATAAGTGAAGAATCTTCATCTATCAGATTTTCCGGATGATGCGATAGATAACGTTTCCAGAGTGCATCCGTAATTTCAGTACAAAACATTACACCAGCATGGAGTGCTATCATTCGTAATACTAATACACCATCCACCTGTACTTAATGATAGTATGGGATATGCCGGGAATAGAGTTCTCAAGAATAAAAACCGGAAAAAAGTTCAGGAAAGAAAAAGGAATAATAAAAAAAAAGATCAAATAAAGTTACTTTGAGGTACGCCTTTAAGAAATGTTCCACTTGCTTCCGCTTTTCTTTCCGAAATAATTCAGGTCGATCAGGATCAGTTGTTAATTCCAGATGGCGTAAAACAAAACGAACACGGTCCCTACAAAGCGATATATCTTCTAAAAAGCATTACGTATATTCAACAGATTTTTACTTATTTCTAACACTGTGCAAGAATCACAAATAAAAATCATAGACTGAGCAAAAGGCATTAGTGATAAATAATTTATGAAATACTATGCAAAGAATTCATCCTTCAGTCTTTCCTTCTTCCTTCTCATCAGATGAATATGATAAAAACGTTACCTTATTGATAATAAAATATAGCAAAGGAATTAATAAATGAGCGTAATTTAAATTTATTTTTCATCATAACACAGTCATATATAAGAATAATGAAACAATCTAAGCATAAATTTGAACCTGATCTAAGCTTAAAGCATTAAACTAAACTTCAACTGAAGACTGATCCTAAATTTATGTTTAAAAAGAAAATGACAATTAAGTTTGAACACTGGAAGAAACTTGGTTTAAGTTAGAGTGAATTTTAATGCTTCCTTTAATGTAAAAAAAACTTTTTTTTAAATACGAAATTTACTCATTTTCCGTTCCAATTTTCCAAGTTAATTTTTGCATTTATTTCATTGAAAAAGTAAAGAAGTAAAATTTACCTATGAAATAAGGAAATGCTGAACCAATAAGCAGCATCCAATGTGGCAGCAACAAATAACATGGAAAACCATAACCAAATTAAAATGAATATTTTCTCGTTGAATATATTTATAACAAGAACACACTATAAATATTTCATCCTATTCCATATGATCATAAATTTGTCCTCGTATTTACATTCATCATTTCAATCTAACTAATTTTATTTATTTCTATAAAAACTGAATCACACAATTCTAGTACTACAAAAAAAAGTGAAGAAAATACTATCATTTTTGATGGCACAACTTGACACTATTCCTTATAACTTTCTTTATTCTATCGTCTTCCTATATTTTCTTTGGTTAATTTTTTCTACTTTTAATTCCATAATATAACCTATTCTGTCATTTCATCACTATAAAGAATTCTATTAAAATCAGCACTGCATATAAATTTATTTCATCCACTATCAACTATCTATCTATCCAACATGACACTAATCAGCTATTCAATCTGCTTAACAACCCATAAATAAAACATCGGATATAAATGAAAACACCATTAACTCTAATGAAGTTCCCAAATAATTCCCTAAGAACATAAAAAATGAAAATTACATGCCTGTACAGAGTGCCGCTGATTATTGCCTAGAACGCGTACCTCAAAATCGCACTAAAATTAAATTTCTAAATTAACTTTTCAAAACATTTTTAACAAAGATGAAATATTTAAATAGAATCAATGTGATGAAAGTTTATGTGCTGATGATTAGTCTAAATGATATTACTTCATTTATCTCATTTTTTGTCTATTAGCTAATTTACATAATAACCAATAATTTTAATTATCGCATTGTTAGGGGAACAAACATAATTATATGTAAAAACTGAATGAACTTTTCCAAATTTTGCAGAAACATTAGGAATAGAAAGAAAGATAAAGAAAAGCCCAAGCATTCATATCAATTACACTAATACTAACTGTATACAACTTTTCTGGTTATTTCAATTATATGAAAGGTCATTCAAATGTTCAAAGTAATCATACTGATTTTTTAAGTGAAAACAATGAGCAGATAAAAGAACTGACCAAAGTAACTCGTGGAAAATTACCAGATTCCATCCAAGATCTGCCAAATAAGAGGTCACGCAGTACACCGAGACCATAAATGGAATATTCATCGGTCTCCAAAAATTTATTTACTAATATCAAATTGGTTAATATATTGCTTACATACATCACTTTTGTAGCCTGCAAAAGAGCAACATGGGATAGGTGCAAGTGACAGCCTTAAAACCAAAGTTGAATAGATATGGCCTTAAATATCATGAAATAAGTGCCTAAATATATGGCACTGCTATAAGTCTCTTCTCAGAGGCATATAGCTATAATCTTCCAAATAACTAATAAAGCAATACAATGATATATTAAGAAGAATAAAAGTGAAGAAAGAAAAATTTAACAATACCTTACCAAATACAGGCCTGTCACATAACTTTCATAATAACGCATATTTAAGCATTTTAACACTCTATGTAATGTATATTGAGCTCGTGAGGTGGCTGCATGCTGGTACCTGAAATAGGTAAATTCCCACATGGTAGTAAAAACTGTAATATAATACAGTTAAATAAAACAGAAATAAAGGAAAGGCGGTAATGGACCATTTACATTGTATAATGGAAAACCATTCAAATTGGAAATAATAATTTAATCAGAATTGGAATAATTCAAGACCCGAAATATACAACAACACATATTGTAATATTCCTTATCAGGACGATCAATTGGCTTAGGTAAGTGAATGGGATAGAAATGATATGTGGACGACAATACCTGAGAGCAGATTCGATATGATGCGCAAGTGACTCAATGATTCGTGTCCTGTAGTCTGGTTCGATGTTTTCTTTTTCTGTTGCTAATTGAACAATATCATTCAACCGGATGCCTACATTATTTGATATTTCAAATAAATTTAAATTTATCGAGAGCTCACAAGAATAACCCTAATCATATACTTTTGGTGTCACTTAATGAATTTGCCTTTTTGTGTGAAATCAAATTTTATTTAATTTTTACTTTTCAACCCAGATTTGATTAGCATAATGACAAAATTTCAAACTCATCAATGAAGAACTATCTCTTAGATATTGTTCAATATCTATTTTCTGATTTGATCATTTATAATGAAAATGTTAAAGAACAATTCAAGTTTAACACTTCAAAAATTTTCAATTTAGATTTCAAATTCCATTCTTACAACTGCTTTTGTTAAGTTGCCAGGAAGCTAAAAGCATATTGTAAGTATTTTTAAAATCGTAACTGCACGAGAAGAATGAAGAGATTGATGAAATTACCAGACTTGTCGCTCATTAGACGCCAAACGAGGCATGGAATATAATAGAGAAAGGCTTGAATAAGAAGAAAAAATGGCACCCATTGATAATAAGAAATCTGTCGATATTCCCGCTCTGCTATATCCATTGGGATGTCCTGAAAGAGAAACAGTTTGAATTTTAATTAATTCTCAATAAATGTTTATATCATTTTTGAGTGGTTTCCTTTTCAATGGAATGCATTTAATGCTATGAACAGTGAATGAATGCTTCAGAGTTGAATGCTTTTGAATTCCATTTTTTTTAAACCCAAAAATTAATTAGCACCTGTGCAACATTTGCTTTGTTTGCAATGTAACATTTAGTGACAAAAATTTTCCATTTAGTAATTGCTAGAGGTGAATGAATACTTTACCTGTTCGATGGGCACCCAATAGGTATTTTGAGCCCAGCAATACATTTCTGTATAAGCTTCCCATGAGCTTGTGAATTGTGCAGGCACCCAACATTCTAGCGGTCGACCACCAAACTTCAACATCTTTCATACTTCACTTCAGAATTTATAAAAGTGTCAAGAAAAAAAATGCCATAAATGATATTTCGACAATTTCAACCCTGCGATTTCTTGTAATTATATAGTAATGAGTCAATTAATCAAAAAAATTTGAACATTATTTGATTTACTTATAATCAGTTTTTCTCTTTCATCAAAGCGATACCGATATGATAAGTGAATCTATTACAGATCATTCATTCATACTAGTACGATTACTTCAGTGTTATCGTTATCAATTAAATAATTATTGATTTTCTTTCGTTGAATATCTCTGAGATATTTATTCTTATCTCAATAAAGTCAGAATTTTTCATTTGATAAATGTAGGAGATGTGAATATGAGAAGAGTCTTACTTGCTTGAAACTGACTAGAATAGCCATCATAATCAGGAAAGATGGTGTGTAAAAGTAAGACAAGCGGTCAACGAAATCGTCATCTTTGCGATAGTGCAAGAAAGATAAGGCGCTGAACATATTCTGTAGCATCATTGCACCTACCTCTAATACCGCTGCAGGATGATAACCTGTCCTGGAGCTTCGCTCACGTCCTAAATGATAATTAAAAATATTAAATTTACAAAGTTTATTTTAATTACCTACTTTTGAGTGCTCTGAATAGCTTAAACTTA
The DNA here is from genome assembly GCA_005281725.1 of Wuchereria bancrofti. Lineage (NCBI taxonomy): Eukaryota > Metazoa > Nematoda > Chromadorea > Rhabditida > Onchocercidae > Wuchereria > Wuchereria bancrofti. The sequence continues at coordinate 3,069,833 of SSBO01000009.1, read as the reverse complement.
TACTCTAAAAAATAAGCTTTTTTTTTACTTCTCTATTATATATTCTCATTTATGTTTATTTAACCACTTAGCAATACCCTTTATTTTAAATGATGAATTATTAAAATAAGTGGAATCGTATGAATATTAAATTATGTCATACAAAATATCGATTTCCAGATGTCCTCAAATGACAAAACCTGCCTAATCAGATGCTTATTTATTTCATCGTGAATTAGGAAATCGAATCTTATCAAATGCTTTTCAATAATGAATGACAATTTAAAACTGAAATTTAACTAAAATTTGAAACCAAAATTATTTAAAATTTGCTCTAACCTCTTAGTTGCAACACATGCTGCTTTATAAAACTTTATCCGTGATCATCCTTTTTAATTATTTGCCTTCTGATAAGAGCAAATATAATTCCTAATATATCAATACTTATATATACTAAAATTTAAAATAAAGTTAGAATTAAAATTTAAAATAAAATACCGTATATATATATATCATCAAATGCCATTATTACTAAAAAATGAACAAAAAATATTACAGTAATCATTCAGAAAAAGAAATGGGATTTAATAAAAAATGAGCTGCAACATTAAATCATATTTGTTAACAAACTTTCAGTAGTTCATAGAAGTTCGAAATTTGATTTAATTATGTTCTGAAGTATTAAGTAAAAAGTTAAGTCTATGTCTACTTAATAGCTGTGTTACATATAATAAAGTCAACTGTATGATTATTTTCATTAATTTAACAAGCAATAAGAATATTTATTACATTTTTTAGTCTTAGTAGGAAAAAAAAGTTTAAAGTTGGTAGAATTCATAATAAATTATTGAAAAAACTTATTTTGCAAGAGGAATGAATCATTATCACTATATCGTTATCACCTGTTGGAGAACGTATGTGTCGCAAGGAAAATATGGGACATTATTAAGATGATTGGAAAGATTATGCATGTTAACCAGTGCTAATTTTATTGAAAAAGTATTAATAAAATGTATGACCAAATAAATATTAAAATTAGTATTAGTATTCGAGATAGAAACAAGTAATTAAGTAATAAACAAGCATGAATGATGGATGAATGAATGAATGTATCGTTTTTTTTCTCTTTTAAGGAAATTATATGTGACGATCGAATGAATATAGAAGTAACATAGAAATAAACAAAAAGCCATCATTTCTTGAAATTATAATTTTAGAACCGCACTTGTTAATCAATTGTTTTGCGTCAAAAAAAAAAAATTGATTAGCAATATTTACTTATATCAGTCATCTTTTAAAGTATAACATGAAGTATTAGCATATCATATGTAGCACTTTAAGCTAGTGATGAAACCATCAATAGTAACAATTTCAGAAGGAACTCGTAGGATTAATGATTAAATTTTGATTCTTTTGATGAAATAAATTCCAGTGGGATACTTTAGTATATAAATTAGATTAAAATATCTAATTTAAATTTAGCCATCTTTTCGAAGTAAATAAATGAATTTTTATTGTAATATTTTTAGAATTATTATGCAAAGTAATACATACAAGATCTCTCTAATAGATATTTTGAAATGTTTAGAGAGAAAAGCATCAAATAACTCTTCATTTATATATTCTTTTACCTGATTTTTTTTAACCCAAATATAATACATTCAATGAAAACGGTGTTTTGAAAAAGTTATTAATATTACAATACAAAAAAAAAGGGAGAGAGAGAAGAAAAAATCTACGGTATTCCAAAATGCTTGAAAGTATTTTACTTTTTTTTTTTTAATTTTCTACTAAAATTTTAGCTTCTTATTAAGAATGAGCAATTAAGAGTATTTACTCGGTGAAAATTATACCGTATCTATTTTGCCTCAAATGACACTTCTTTCGTTGTACTACACGAATGCTTCTCAGCATTCTGAAAAAGAATGAATGCAACTAATTTTCGAAAGGTATGTAAGCAGATTTAGAATAAGTCAAAGGGAACTTTGGTAATAAAAAGACTGAAAACTAAGTTAGAGAAGGAAAAAAGTGCGGAAAAGTTTAAAGAACGAAAATTTAAAAATATCAGCCAATGAGGAGAAAAAAAATTTGAAGAATTAATAAAATAATTCAAGTGTTGTAAACATGAAGCAAAATTGATTTTCATATGCAATACCTTTATGATAATGCTGTTGTAGTCCTTTAAATGTTGAAGAGGTTTCAAACTCACTTCGCGAATACATCTGTTTCAAAATTTAACATCGCCACTACTAGTCCTTTCAACTTTCCATCTTATTTAGCACTAACAATAATAGCAATAATAGTACATGATGCATTATCATCATCATTATCATTATTATCACAATGGTTGCTGTTAATTCGGGGATCTTTGGAGGAAGAAATTTTGTTGAAGTTTTATGGAGTTATTCGTGTAGTTGACCACTTTTTCAAATAGGAATATTTAGTAGCAATATGATCTGTAAGGAGTTTCAATATATTCTCAGGAACAATTTATAATTCCAATTTCAAATCTTCTGATTATTACTATAATAATAACAGAAATTTTAGGAAATACCACAAATTATCGATTTCTTTCGGGAATAAATTAAGCATTGCTAGTGACATCCTTATCACATCTTTCATGATACAGCATCCTCATCCTTCTCTCATCATTGTCAACAACTTGCAATTGCAGTAGGAATTAATTATTCAAATGGAGATAGGGATAATTAATTAACTCACTGACAGGAAATATCGAAAACATCAGCTTTTTTTTTAATAGTTTTATAAAAGTGGAAAGAAATTGGAGTTTGAGAGAATATGCAGCATCTTGAATCGGTTGTCCCCAAGGAGCCTGAAAATGGATAGAAAGGTCCCTATATTAGCCATAGAAGAATTATTATGAGAATATTAAGTTTGTCTGAAAGACACGATGAGGTACATAACCTGTGTGATTTATAAACTAATTAGTAATGTGTTTTTAATTATTAAACATTTTTTTTATATAAACAAAAGCATAAGAGTTCTACAGATTAAATTTCAGTTTCATCCTTGCTATTGAATTATTAAATCCTAATTGATGCAGTAGTTTTATAAAGGATATATAATCTTTTTTGTCCTCATTTATAAAAAGTCCCAAGAAACTTTTACGAGAAATGAAAAGTGACTGATGTACATTTGTTTTTGACTCACTCGTAGAATATAGTGTTAGTTCTAGAAATAAGCGCTTTTATTCCACTCTGTTCAATTTGACAACACCAATTTGATTCAATTAATCATCAGGAAGTCGTCTAGTTCTTTTTTAAGAGAAAAAAAACATTATATTACAAGTTGTAATGATATCATTTTTTCACTCGTTTGTTTTCTTTTTTTTTTTTAAAAAAAGTTATTCCTAAACAATTATTTTGTAGCAATTACAAGATGGAGCAATTTTCACTTAATTTTATTAAATTAAGAAAACACAAAAGAACTTATTTCAAGTGATTAAGAAGTGAAATCGATGAATAGATTAGAAGGAAGAATTGAAGCAAATTCATCAAAAATCTTGTTCAATGTCTCACAAATAAATCACTACAAGTAGTTATTCTTCAATTAATTTAACAAAATTGGATGAAAGTTGCTCAGATATTACCATCGCTATAATTTCATCACTATTAACATAATTTAAAAATAATAAAATAATGGCTAGAAAGAGAAATAGACATTTTGTAAGATAGGTCATACAGGAAAGTAATTATTTGACAATTAATAATTATACAAATTTCTTAAAAGCTAAGCTTTTAAACAAAAAGAATGATGCAAATCGAATGAACTCATCTCCACAAGATCAATACAGTGGTTTGTAATGAATTGGCGGAAATGTATTTTAATGAGCGCTTTAAGAAGCAGTCTTGAATATTAGAGGAAAACAATCAGCTGATAAGCAAAAGCATATAATTTATCTCAAAGAAGAAAATATGATTTTTGATTAGTTAAATAAGGGCTACAAAAAGTTTAACCTAAAAAAGGCATGAAAAAGTGTGAGAAGGGAAGAAAAAATTTGCTAAGAGAAAAACAAAGCAAATCTTATCGACAAATTTTGCTATTTGAGAACTGAATTAGAAAGCTTGTAATGTCTAGTAGAAAGAGCTACAGAGAATGCCTACTAATATTTTGACATGCCTTAAGTCTTCAAAAATCTACGACAATAAATAATCAAAATATTTAATGGTTTGTGGATTAATCTGTTAAATGAATTGATTTGAGGTAATTATGAACTTTTGCATAATTTGATGATAATATTTGACAATCTTAACAAAAATAAAGAAATATGAGTGCTTTATTGAAAAACTGATAAGTAGAAATTATAACAAAGTAGCAATTGCCTTGAGAATAACAAAGTGAAGTGAAAAATAAATGAAATGCAAATATATTAATATGATTACAATTGTGACGAACAATTCAAATACCAAATATTAAAATATCGGTGCAAATCAGTTATGAATTGGTTTTACAATTAGTTTAAGTAGCTCTAAATGAATTATAGCAACAAACAAATAGTTGCTTTATTTTTAAATGATAATTTAACAATTTAAAATTTTAGCTTCTCTTTTATCAGACTGATAAGTATGTTAAAATTAATAGCTGAGAACTGATTGATAAATTTTACAAGGAGAAGGATTAACTCATCACTCTAATTTGGGAAGTAGAATTGATAACGAGAAATAGGAAAAAAAAATAAAAAAAAATAATAGAATTGAAGCGTTTGTTATCAGTTGAAAATAACAAAATAGCTCTACCGTACCCTATAAATATAATTTGAATAATGACGAAAAATAATTTTAAGAAATATTATGAAAGAACAGTAAAGTTTATATGGAAACTACGTAGATGGGAAATTTTGCAAATAGTACTGAAAGTAATAACTGTAAGAAGATAGAATGCAAATTTAAAATTAATATATGTTTGTGCACATCTAATATAATGTGATAGTTGACAGCACGTGTTTCACGTGTGATTTAGCAAGAAATATACTTGTTAATTAACATAGTGGTCCATCTACTTGTCAATTTGTTGATTCCTATAGCTGTAGACAGTATTAGCTTAAAATTATGAATGCGTGATGAGACCGATCCAAAGACTTTATAAAAGACGAGGAAAACAACAAATAATGCTTAGTTATAAAATTTACATTACATGTTAGAAATATTCCGCCTACCGCTCCTTCATATATCATTCGTCAATTCCGCCTTGTGAATATAATAATATGATAATAAGTGGAGAAAAGAGTGCCTTAGGCAAAAGAACAGCATTAATTCCCTCATTTATTTTCTTGTCAAAACAAATTTATTATTACAGAACTGCGACAGATGAAGAAAAGATTTGTAATTGTTTCTATGAATGAGAAAGACAATAAAATGAAATATACTTTAGTTAGTTGTAAATTAAAAATTAGTTTTATTTGGAGGGAAAGATGGCATTTAGAAATGGACGAAGATGAAAAAAAATAGTTATAATATCTCAGTGAGTAGGCTGAGCGATGAAATCACATTTTAAAAACATTTCATAACATCGAGAGTAATAGTATGTCAGAGAGAAGTACCGACAACAAAAACTAATTACTATTCTTAATACTATTGCAATTGCACTACTACGACTTCAATAACAATAACTGCTACCCAAACAATATTCGAAATTACAGTAGTTATCACCATTATTATTATTATTATTGTTATTGTTATTACTATTAATATTATTATTATTGTTATTATTATTATCACTATTATTATTACTGTTGTCATTATTATTATTATTATTATTATTATTATTATTATTATTATTATTATTATTATTATTATTATTATTATTATTACTGGTGTTATTATTGCAATAACAACAAGTAGCAACATTTATTATGCATAATTTTTCTATGTGTAAATATTTCAGTAACATTATTACGTTATGCTGACTGAAAACTTCATTAAATTATTACTCAATGTACTGAATTGCAATGCTGAATGCACGCAGAACATATGACGCATTACACGTTAGAATAAGGATAATATGGCTATTTCCAAGGTATGGCCATGCATTGATTTAAAAAAAGAAGCACTAGTTATGTTTCCTATAGAATAGTTTTAATTAATCGATAAAAAATTTAATAAAAAAATCTCAGTTAGTAATTTCAAGTTACCATTTGAATTAAATAATAAGAGAAATTCTTCCATATGCATAAATGTAAACAAGTAAATGAATTCAAATATAAGTACAAATATGAACATAACAATAAGTTTATATATATGTATACATGTAGTACACATGAGAAATGAATTCCGTAAATTCGAACTTTTTCTCTCTAAAGGGTAGGTTCCCTTCTGAGTAATAACTTACCGCCACTTTAACATGTTCAATTAAATATATTTTGTGAGAAAAAGCCATATTTTGTTTTCATTTGTAGAAAGAAAAATGCTGTAAATATTGTTGACTACATTCATAAAGTGGAATGCTAATAAATATCATATTTTCTACAAAAAAAGACTGATTGAAATTAAATAAATTAATAGATGACATAAAATGGCACTATTTAAATGCAAGCCATTAAAATAAGCAATGTATAATAGATGATTTTTAAGTTGGTGCTAATTTTTTTTTGTGAAATTTTTCAATTAAAAAAATTTATTCCGAAATCGTTATTTATTGACAGTTATCACTCGATAAAGCTATAATTAATTGATTATCTGACATTCATTGACGCAAAATACTTTTGCTATGCTACCTTAGCTAGAATTTTTATTCGTTATTCCATACATTAATTGTCCTAAAGCAATCCATTATATTAAGAATATTTTGTAAGAAATTTTTGATTCAAAAATTTAATACATCATGCAGTAATGGGAAAAAGTAGGAATATACGTTGCAAAAAATTTAATCAGACAAAAAGAAACTCTTAGCAAGTTACACTGTTTCAAATGTTCCAATTAACTAAGTGAATGATTAAGTATGCGTTAAGTTGCAAGGATAGAAAGTAATTCGAAATCGGAACAATTTATAAAATAGTCTTATGAGGATAAAAGAGCTAAATTAATCAATTCGAATACATCTCATTAAAATCAGAAACATTGTGAAAAAATTTGAATGTTATGTTTAAGCACTTGTTATGCCCATTTTGATTACTTCCATTTTTTTAAATTTTCTCCAAAAAAAAAAAATCGCAAAAGGTATACCTTTAAAAATCTAAACACTAGCATTTCTGTTCGGTTAAATTCATAATGATTTGCGCATTAGTTTAGAAATAATTATCTCACACAGACAAAATATACAATAATGTTTGTACTTATAAATCTCTTTCCACTCATTGGCGCTTAATTTTGGAAGAATTACTTCAATAACCAAATGCGCTTAATTAAGTTTTGACTGTTACATCATTATAAAGCACTAACAAAATACAGCTAGTTGGGCAGAAAAACAAATGAAAGAGAGAAAATTGGGTATTTCAAAGTTTTTACAAATCAAATTATGGTTTTCTCAGAAATTTTGAACCCCTGCAAATGTTAGCTACCGTAAAGACATTTTAATAATTATTAAATTATTTCCTCATATATTAGACTAACTTAATTTTATTTTATTGTAAATATTATTTGCGAATATGCTATCAGAACATATGAGACAACAACCTAATAAGTCATTCATTATCGATATGATCAGCAATTCAATCAATCAACTAATTAGCATGAAATGATTTGGATAATTATGCTAGGAAGACTTTATATTAGCTTAAAATAGTTGAAAGACAATATCAAATTGAAAAAAGACAAAATTATAAGCAAAGATGATATAATGCAGAAGAATCTTTAATTACATATTTATGCTCAAAAATAGACACTTTTGAAAATTGAAACAGTTTAGGTCCATCTTAAGTAAAGTTTGAAGTTTGAAAACAAAAAAAGATATATGATGTAAGCTTATTTTGACATAACCTATTCGCATAAGCTTTTCCGATCAAAATACCTAATTTCAGACTCAGTACTTTCATATTTAAGTCAAAGTTAAATGCGACTGAAAAAAACTTTAACGCACGCAAGCTGATAACTCTGATAAGGGTTAAATTCATTGAAGAAGATTTATAAATTGATGTAATGGAAATAAATAGATAGCTGTAATAATCCATTTTCAATTCCAAATTTTACTAATAACTGATAATAATAATAATAATAACAATAATAATATTAATAATTAATAATAACGATATTAACAATAATAACAGTAGTAATAGTAATAATAAAGATTGTTCCATTAAAGTGAATAATAACAATGACGAATATTAATAATAATAACAACAATAATAATAAATTTATCGTTTTAAATGTCTCTCAAGGTTTGAAAATTTAAAGTTTTCTCTTCTGTACAAAGCTTTTGCGCTTAAAATAAATGAAACAGGATAAGATGATAAGGATATGCAAATAATTATGTAAAACCTTTTCTTATGGCTGAATTTGCTAAAGAATTATTGCAAAAGTTGAGAATAATATGTTTCCAATTAGTAATAAGCATAGAAATAAATTGAAGAAAGGAAAGAAAGAAAGAAATTAATATTGTTGAGGAAATCGAAATGATTTGCGCCCAAATTTAAACATTTCATAAACAATTTCAATTGACTAAAAGCTCATTTCCAAATATTAATTTCTTTTTGCAAATTTTTTTCGACTAAAAAGAAAAATGAACTGAAACTAAATGAAGATATTTTTTTACGAGAAATATTTTGTTAAAAAAGCAGAAAGCATGCAAATTTAATATTTCTAAATAATACATGGTTATAAAGGAAAATCTCGACATGTTTGAATTTCAATTTTTTTTTTGGATTTCAATTTTCGTTTTTCTTTTTTCTTTGAAATAACAAAATTATTTCTAAAGACAGTATCCTTATATAAGCAAAAGAAAATATTGGAAGTAAGAGGAGATACATCGACTATTCGCTTTTTTTTTTTTTATTTTCAAATCCAATAAGTAGAAGAATACTAATTGTTTTAAAGTTAAGAAAAGGACTTATATGCTTAACGATGGTTTTAGTATCACTAACAATTAGTTAAGTTTTCGAGAAACGAATCATCTCTGTGACAATGTAAATTCCCAATGAGCAATGGTCTTTTTATCACGTTAAAAGACTTTCACTTCCTCTGAACAATTATATTACTAAATAATTTATGATTACGCTACTTTTGATTCTTCGCCAAGAAGTTAACCTATGTTCATGTCAGGTGAGAATTGCAGTTCAAAAGAACTTTAAAAATACTCTAAATGTTTAGATCACTGCTTTATCTTTGTATATTTAAATTTTTGTATGCAGCTATAATTTCATTGAATAAGAGAGCCATGATAACATACAAATGACAAAGTAAAGTTTCTGGAACATTAAATAATTGATAGCAGTTTTCCGAAGTATTTCAAAATTTCAAAAACCCAAGTTTTGTGAAAGAATATACTTGTCTCATTTTATATTGGCATATACCAATTTATATATTAATGATGAGAAAAGAGTCATAGCAAAACAACCATTTTAGTCTCTCCATTTTTTTTATCCGGAAGATTTTCTCATACTTTGAGAACAAATGGCTCAAAAGTTTGCTCCTTAAGGATTTGTTCGCCTAAATTGATCAATTGTTAGACATTTGATAGCAAACAAACTTCTAACTAAAACTTTTCAACAAAAGGGACTAACGAATGAAGATATTAAGTGTTCAAGTTAGATAACGGTTAAAATTAATTTTTTTTCTATAATTTAATAAATTTCAATATTGTTATTCACATTTACTATATGATTTTCAGAATATTTTTTTGATGCTAATTTTATCGTCAAATTTTAAAAAGAAATGGCAATAAGCGATAATGTCCATGTTATTCCTGCATAGTAATAAAAAAGTGACATTCGAAATGAATTTATTTAAATGAAATGACGCAGAGAGTAACTGTAGACTTGATTAGACCTTTTTTTGAGAACGAAGAATAAGAAGAATTTAGAAAAAAAAAAAACTAAAAGAAAAGTAATCATTCAGAAGTTTAAAGTTCAAAAAAAGATGATAACCTGGCTTATGTAAGCATCTACTGCATAAAGCAAAATGATAACCTATTAGAATGATGGAATCGATGTGGCCAGAAACTAAAATGGGAAACTTTCCTCAAGCAAAGTTTACCTAAAAAATGTCACTGAGGAAAATAGTAGCTTCTGTTAGCAGATTGCCATAGTTTCAGCAAATGATATGATATAGACATATCACTGGAAAGGAAGAAATGAAACAATCTCTCTTTCACTGAGATCTCTCGGAAGATCCGAATTTTTATCACTTCTTAATTTATTATCAAAACATATATATTATTGATTGAAATATATTATTGGTAAGTATTACTGATAACAGCGGTAAAAATAACATATCGAAATTGAAAGGATTTTCATTTCAACGATTTATCGATTAATTATAATAGCTATTTAGTTGATATATTAAGGAAATTAAAACGATTCTGACATTTAATAGTAAATGTTCGTTCTTTCCTTACTTACTTACTTATATCCATTTTGTTATACTACTAATAATCTCCTTTTCCTCTTTCTTTCTCTTTCTCTCCCCTAATATACATCTCTGACAAAATGAATAAAAAATTGTAAAATTAAATTCTACAATCAATACTTACCTGCTACACTTGCAAACGATAATTTCCATTAATTTTTACATGCCATCGATCAATTTATGAAGCATTATGAAAAGAGTCACCTGCTGATGGTTTCTATTTATGTGTTTCCTTTCTTTTTACTTTTATCAACGAAAAAGTTTAAACTGTCAATGTGAATAGGAGTAAATGAGGACTTAAAAAGTGGCAAAAAGCTATTCTATATTTGTTATTCGTTGAGAAAAGCGCAAATAATTATTAAAGTAATTCAATGCGATTTAGCACCTATACAAAGGATAAAACCGACGGATGCTACCATTTTCATAGTTTATTTCTTTTCCGCAAAATCTCTTCAGAAAAAAAATATATTTCTTTAATTCACATAACTTCAATCAATTCTACTTTTAATTTCAATTTAAAAATTTCTAATTCTACTCCTCTCACACACAAATATGAATTCAAATATGAATTCTCACTATCTATGAAAGTTTTTGTTAGTTGTACAAAGATAGAATCAGGAGACAAGGATCATTTTTTAAATATCTATAACAGTTAAATAAAATTTCGGGGTGAAATTTATTCTAGTTACTAACAATAAACATTGCAATACAATAGATTTTAAATTAAGATTATTTTTCTCTCCTATTTAATCACTGCTAATATTTATATAAGAAACTAAAAAAAAAGAGGAAAAACAAAGAAATAAAAAGAAATACTTATTTGTTTACGAGTGATAAATGATATTTAAAAGCTTACTTCTTCATCAAAAATGCCATTGTATTACAGTGAACCATCCCAAATGTTAAGCCTTTGTATATAATCGCCGCACAGGGCGATAAATCGGATATGCAAGATTATTGCCTCAAATTTTATCTCTGTTAGACGTCAACTTCAACTCTTAGTAAACAATGGTTTGGATTTTGGAGTAGAGCAATAAATTCAGAGAATTTTTTTTTGCTAGATAAAAGTGAAACTGACATTTGACATTGGAAGTTTTAGAAAGGACGTAAAAGCTTTGTTAATACATAAAGGCAGTTAAGATTACTTTTAAAGTAATATAATATAGCATTTCTTCTCATCGTTCCAAATATTCATTTGCTATCTTTTCTAATTCCTCCAAACTTCGCAACTATTCATTTTTCATCTAGGCGACTAAAATGAAAAGCCAATCATAGTTTTGAGAAAAGGAACATTTCAAATGATAATAAATATTTTAAGAGGTCAACAGGTTCCGTCAATAACACAACAATTTCTTGCCACCATTAATGGGTTAGAAGGTAGTAATTTGATTTTTCCCTCACTTTAGCTCAAGATTGCTTGGTGTTTAATTTATATGGAATTAAATGCGGTAATTTAAAAACAAAATTTTCCTGATATAGCAAGGAAAGGAATTGTCGAGAATAGTACACTCATGTGTACTCAGACGTTAAAATCTAACTATAATTATGATCGCTGATGCAAAGCAACAAAGATTTCATTAAATGAATATTAGCATATCTTTCGTATGCTTCTTTGCTAAAGAAGGTCATGAGGTCAAAACTATATTAATGAGAATTAAACGTAAATTTGGGTTTTTTTGCTTAAAAGAAAAAATATTTCTAAAAAGCAGCAATATATATTAGGCAGCTAATGTAATTAGCGCAAATAAGAAACTTAATCACTAACTTGCTAACGAGCAAAATATTTACAGTTGGTAAGGAATATAAGAGTTCAAAAAGATAAGTTAGATTATTTCATCTTTTTTAATAAGTTATTATTGTAGAATAGTTTAGAATTTATAGTGTTAGCAATTCTGTTACAACTAGTTATAATTATGTGTTTATATATTAAAATCATAGTATTTTATAAATGACTTTGATTAAGAAGCGGACATTTCCATGTTAGTATTATTTTGTATTATTTTAGTAGTAAGATGCGAAGCACTGATTATATCAATATTATTATGATAGAAGCGACAATGACAGAAGCAATGAATGTGAAAAATTCAATTAACCAAGCATAAAATCCCTAATCACTTCTTCTCATTTCTTAAATAACAGACCTCTTTCTCTTCAATCATTCTTTCTGCTTTAACCATTAATTTCAAGAAGCATACATTTCATACAGTATGAAGTTAAATTTCAGGAACTATTTTGAAAATATTTTATTTCTAAACTATCAATAATTATTAAATGGTGATGGTGGTTGATCAGTATTCAACTGTATCATACGATCAGAGATCGTCTTCGATTCATGTATTTCATATCTCTTAGATATTTCCGCCAGTTCGTAACGTCTTCGAGCCCAACGCCAAAAGCATTCTTTTATATTTTCGAATCGTTCGAAACATGGCAAATATGATAGATCAAGAATAGTTCCATTTTGTGTCCTCTAAAATATGTCTTGTATGGATGGTTACAGATGTGTGACAGGAAGAAATGTTTTGAATTTGATTGCATATCATTCAAATTGAAAAAACATTGAGAATATTTTCTCTATGTACTAAAGATTGAATTATGTCTAACAAATATATTCTCATTTCATTCATTAACACATTCACAAAATCCATAAAGCAAACTTATTGGAAATTAAATTTATGTAAGTGAGGAGAGACTTACCTGATCACAAAATATTAAGCATTTTTGTCCTGCAAACGTCGTAGTGACCCCATTCATGGCACAACATTGACGATGGTCATGACCCTGTGCCGCACAAAAGTGAATATCACCAACTGATATCAGAGGACATGGGTCTGCTTGTGCGAATATTTTTCGAACCTAAAATGTAGTAATAAGTTGTGTAAATTAAACCAGCTTAATGAATAAAATGTGAAGCCGACTTAGCTAGCTCATTTTCATAAATGTTAGAAGTGATTTTTTAAATTATAGCTCAATGGCTTTATAAGTGGATTTTTATAAGCAAGGAGGATCGCTTTAATTGATAAAATAGTCATATTAATCCTATTATGGTCTGTTTTTATAATTGTTAAGACATTTTAGTATTGATAAATTAAAATTGAAAAGATATAAAGGAATATTGGAATTGATATTGGAGTAACAAATATTGGAAAAAGAGAAGGAAATGTTTTAATAAGTTGTAGAAACATTAATAAAAGGTCAGACAACATACAATATTCTGATTATAGCTAACATAAGAGCATTTCCGTAAGCAAACTTCTGGCAATCCTCGCTTACGACAACAGTCCAAAAATTCATTGCTTTCATCATTGATCTATAGCAAAGTTTCAAATTTTATCAACTTTCAAATTAATTTACTTTTTAGTTCTTGTAAGTCAAGATAATCTAACAAAACGATCTTGAAATTTTTTCAGTAATATCACCATTTTTCTAATCCCATGTTCTTTGTTAACTAAAAACTCTTCTGTGTAAGACTTTAAAAAAAAAGAAAAACCTTTTAGTATGCTTAGAACTATAATTTCAAATCAAAACCAAAGTTCGAATTATATCTAAACTTCATTATTCTTCTTGATATAGTTTTTGATTTATAATTAAGCAAAAGATTGAAATTATAATCTCTTAAGCAAACATCATTTGGTATTTAATTTTCAGAAGAACAATACGGTATTTAATTTTGAGAAGAACAATACCATTCTTTTTAGGTGGACCAACTTTTTGCGCTTTGCAAGACTGGTATGAAAAAAAATCCTAGTCTAAGATCACGAAAAATATAAGTTTAATTGAAATGCAAAACCGTTGAGATGAAAGGAGATTCCAATCGAGCTTGATGAAGAAACCGCAATTCATTATTATTATTATTATTATTTCTTTCATCTCGTACTTTTAGCGTTTTTTCAATCTGTGAGAGAAATATTTAAATTTAGCAACTTCTTAAAAGTTAGAATTGTTTTTAGAAATTTAAAAGTGTATTTTTTATGAATCTTCTAACCAATTTTTAATTTAAACATAAAATTTAAACTTAAAGTTCGAATTAATAAGTAATGAATAAGCTTAAAAAATCTACAGTTTAAATTTACAAAAAACTGAAATAAGCTTACATGTGCTTCCGAGCAAAAATGATCTGAGTAACACTCATAAAAGCCGCGACCACCTAAGCCAATACACTGAAATCAGAAGAATTAATTCATTCAAATTATAAATAATTCATTCAAATTTTATTTCACTAATGATTTATCAAAGAATATTTTATTCGCTTGAAGAATTATGCAATCGAAATTTACTGTTTGAAAAGAAAAATGCATTGCCGAATGCTAATCCTGCAAGATTATTTAATTTTAATTCTAAATTTAATGGAGTTAATGATACATACTGTTTTAAATTTTTAATATAAACATTTAAACTACGAGTTATCGTATTAAGCCTTACCCCACAAAAAAAAAAATAAAAAATCAAACTTACAGCATAACTTATCCGATAACTTCGTATTAGTAACACAGTAACTAGAGCTAATGGTAACTTTCCCATAACACCGCAATTTTTATTGTTGATAAAAATTCATGAAAAAGAGCAGACCATATTAGATCATCAGATTGGATCATCCGTACAATTATCACTCATCTGTAAATTTTTCAATCATAGGTTTTCAGTTGCTTCCAACAGTTTCCCACTTTTCATATCCTACATCATTACAGGAAAGTTCTTATTGAGCACTGCTTATATTCGTTTGTCCAAATATCTCCTTCCAGTGTTCATACTCGAAGATATCACTTATAATCCATCAATTTCCATTCCAATTAATTTATTTTATGCAATTTTGTGTTCATCTCTCTAATTTTTTATTATTTTACTAGCTTTTCCAATTCAATGAATAGAACATAAGATAATGTTTTAGCGTGAATGATCAACTTAAACATAATATCATTCATTTGAGGTATTATCTCAAGTAGACATTAACTGTTTTATAATAAAAATTAACTAATTAATTAAAATTATAAAATAGATGTATTGCGGATGAATATTAGGGATATTGGTGGTACTTCTCAAAACAAATACGGTTGCAAGAGAAAGTTTATTGGAACATATGCAACCGATAATCGATGAATGTTGAATGTTACGGGTTGGGAGGAGAATGAGAAGAGTACAATTAATGGGTTATCACGATTTTTACCTCCTGTTAACTAGTTTATCCTCTCTGCAGAGAGAGAGGAGACTTGTCTCCAACATTCTATTATTCTTCACCTTTACTCCCTCGCACTTATAGTACACGGTGAGAAGAGCAGAAAGAGGAAAAAACCACCATGCGGGACATTTCGCATTTGTCATCCTTCAACTGCACTGGGGTTTTTCTAAAGAAAAATGTTGGAACCTAATGATAGAAATCCTTTTTTTACTCAGTCATCATCTTCTGATTAATATGCGACTGTCATCTTCCTACTTCATTAAAATTTTCGTAAAATATATAATGTATCACTCTTCATTCATATATGATTTTGTATATTAAACTCTTTCCTGTGGTGTTACTGATCAAATCATTCATCAGTCAGTTTCGATCTCTGCTATACACAGTTCATTATGAATAGATCAGATTTCACAAAAAACAAAAGTTACTTATATGAATGATTTCAAATAATAGCTATATTTGGCATGACAAAAACTCGATAATAACAGTCGGAATGTGCACTATTTAGATATATATTGGTGTTATACTTACGCATCACTTGCATTTGTCTTTTTTCTCATTCACTTTCTATTTTCAATAGGCAAGAAATAGTTTTCACCGTCTAATTTTATAGGGCTTCATTTTTATAAACCTCTAGTGTATCCTTCCCGATTCAGGAGGTAAATTATAATTCTTTAATTAAATCTTAATGAATAAGATCAACGACAGTAACTAAACGCTTTCAAAATATTTAATTAACATGAACAAAAGAACAAAAAAAAAGTTACTTTATACTTTCGGTATTTAGGAGCCATCCCAATCTCATCCAGAGAAAGTCGAAAACGATGAAGTTTCCTATGCATTTTAGTGACAGCGAAGGGAGAAGCTTTTAGCCTCTTAATGCAATTAGCATAACAAAAGCCTCATAAATGTAAAAAAAAGCATTTCAGAGAACATTCAAAACCCAAATCAACAATAAACTTAACCTATACCACACAATATGAACAAAAATAGTTGGAAATACAACATCTCTATAAAGCTTTATGTTAATCACAAGGCAACTAAAATAAAAAGCTATCCTGAACAAAACTTCTCTTCTTTGCTTTCCAAAAGAAATCAATCAAAAAAATTTATAAATCAGTTTTCAATTAAAGTAAAGGCGGATTTTAAACAATAACGGTAGTATTAATGCTGATTTAACTCTTCTGTCGTGAAATGCAAAAGACTTCAGTTATAGAGCAGTATCCGGTGCAATAATATTTTCAAGGTTTATGACAAGTGTGGAATCATGGTGCTTTTGTCAGAAAAACAGCGCGTTAATTAATCAACTGCAACGTACTAAAAAATGCAAGCGATTACAGTGACTACTTCACCTCATTTCTATACACCATCTAATTTCCATAACGTTTCAGTTTAAGTAACTGAAAATGCAACGCAGAAGAATCGAATTATATACATTAGATATACTAAGATTCATTTTGCTATTTCAGTGTGGAAGAGTTACTAGTTATGTTACTCATACAGCTTTACAATGTTTGGCGATTATAAATGGGAAGTTATAGGAAAGCATGAAGTCACATAGTATATATATATACAATGATAAAGATGAAAAAATCATAATGAGATTCATATTTTGCAAATCTAACCGATATTAGTCCTGTATGGAATGTCTGTATCCAAAACATTTCTTATAAATGTTTCTCAACTTGAGTATTCAGTGAACTGAAAAGAAAAAACAGATAACAAAAAATTTACAGGTCATACAACAGTTGAAAGAAGTATATACTATGAAATTTACATCTACTTATTTCCATGTTCTCATATAGTAAAATATATGTGGAAAAAATCGGAGAAAAACCTATTGGGAAAAAAGTAATTTGCTCTTTCCTTAACGTCATCAAATGCTATTTTTAGGGAAATTCTTCGTAATAAATCGTGATAATCTCTAAAAAACAACATTTTAAATACATACTTGTCAGTTACACGTCTTCATTTGCCAGCTTTTAGTGTAGAACCGAATTTAGTTGATTTCGTCTGGCTGCCTGAGAAAAGATTGGATGTACGCAAAACTGACAAATCCACATCGTTCACTTCAACAAGTTTCAGTGGATGCAAGCGAAAAGAGTGAGTGGTTGATGAGGAACAATATAACTGTAGAAAATCGACTACATCATCCTAAAAAATTTCTCTTACCTGAGATATTCCAAAACGATGTAAAAAAATAAAATATTCCAGTATCAATATTTCTTTATTTAAAGTTTGCAATAAGTAAAACACACTAGTAAGGCTCTTTGTACGGTTCGGTGAGTAAATCGCTCGATAGTTAGCCGCAATGTTGAAGGATGCAAATCATAGTTTGATGAACCAACAACAATTACTCCTGTGGGAGCTGAAAGTTACAATCAACTTCATTAGATTTTTATTTATATTTAATAAAAGGCTAATTCTAAAATGTTAAACTGTTTCAATATTATACATTGGAAGTACAATATAAAATAGAAAATTTGATGAATAAATTTATTAAAGCATTTAGCAAAAGCAATATACAATTTCGCTTTCTAAAACATGTTAGGAAGTTGAAGCAACCAACCAATCATTCTTGTCGCCATAACCTGCAGTTCACGAATATCACAATCAGTAGCCTGATCACCAACAACAAATAATGTTGGACAATATGTAAGCAGTATATCATCATCAACATCCTAAATCACTGATATTTATGAATTAATCCGAGTAATTCCAAGCGTATCACATCGAAAATGTTTTAACTAACCAATAAAACAATGAGAAAAACAATTCGACGCAACGAAACTTACACCCCTTGGTCCATCAGCCGTCTTCATCGGAAAGGCAAAGTTGATGATAGCAGATACATTCGGCATACATTGAACAACCTGAAATATAATGCCATTCGGATCAGCCAAAAGTCTATCATTCAACAAATTCAACAGCTGTACTTTTGGAAATATATAACTTACCTGATGATTTATAACACAAGATGTTCCCCAACCAACCAAAACAATTTTAAGGTCTGGATATTTGCGATGCACTTCCACTACTTTGCGCGATACCAATCGGATACAGTGATCAACAGCTTCACATATAGATATGTCTTGCGTAGCTGGCAAATTCAGTCGTACAGGCTCCACTCTATCCGCTACATTCGGAAGTAAAACTCTAAAAAAAGAATGGAAAATTAGATCATGGAAATTCCTTGATAGTTATTCGTCAAGAAAAAAAAACATGTTTCAAAGTTGCGTATTCTAAACAATAATAGCGAAACGATCTTTAGAAGAGAAGTAGACTTTAAATAAGCAATCCTGAAAAAGGTAATACACACCAAAAGGTACTTACCGAAACATGTATTCGTGTGATCTTGATCTTGAGCGATATTCAGCATGTGTGAAAGTCGGTGAAACAGTTAGCAAACAGATATTCTTCGCATGTCTTTTCTGGAAATCTTTCTTCTTTATATTTGCAATAATCTGCTTTAAAATTAATGAATTCTAGAAGATCTCAATCTCAAATCTAACATCTTTTACAGATTGAAATAGAACAAAAGTACGACATATGCTCTTCAATTGCTGCAAAAAATGCGTACTGGAAGCCAAAAAGGGGTTTCAATCAGAATTCAACAATGAAAAACATTAGTTAAATGAAATCCGACATGGAGCTCAATTAAAAAAAATCATACAGTAAGTGTTTTGCAGATAGCAACTGTTTGTGGATCAAGAACTTTTTCAGAAATAAAGTCCTGAATACAAGCATTCATTTTGTTTAGAACTTTGTCGGTATCGCTTTGCTCCAGAATGAAATCCAATAGATAGCGCCCCTAGAAATATTTCACGTTAAATCTGAAAACAAAAATCTTAGTAAAAAGAAAATAAAGTTTTTCAAAACTCAACTCATTTGGATGAAAGAGAAGACCTTATGAAATTAAGGAATATTTTTTCATTCAGGTGTGTAGAGATCCAAAAAAACTTTCAGCTTGAAAAAAAATCTGTATTTGGCTATTTTTCCTAGCATTATAAGGAAAATCGAAGTTCATAAATCATCAATTCAGACTATATTCTAATGTCCTGTAAACATCAAACATAGTACTAACTATTGTTTTGCAAAACCTCAACAAATCAATGTAAGTAGCCAACATTGGTACAGCCAAGTGTTTAAGTAATGTTTGATGTGCCCATTTTGCATTCTCCCGCTGATCCTGAAGTAAAAGAACAATAACTAGAAAGTGCACAGAGTAAAATAAGTTATATTAAGTCAGAAACAAATACAATCACACTAATCAATGCAGCAAAATATAATTTACTCATAATTAGGCAGGATCTGCTTCTGCATGAAGTCTCTAAATCAATTGAAACATTAAAATATACCAAATCGCATAAAAAAATCAAAAAAAAGTCCATTCGCTGATCCTTCAGCTGCATTTCCATTTAACAGAAATCAAGCTGTATATGATTTGTTCAAAGAATATTTGGTAAATAGCAAGTTTCTAAAAAGTGTGCAGTGAAACCTTAGTGAATAGCAAAATTTTATCTCGAAGTCGATGAGCATTCTTCACCATCGTATTGTAGCGTATTGAAGCGCCACCAAATACATTCTGTGAAGAAATCTCGGAGCAGTATTGTGCCGAAACGACGGTTAGCATATCATTCAATAAACGTTTTCGATCCAGTACTTCGTTTGTAAATCTGAATTAATCATATCATTCGAAAAAAAAAAACTAGATCACTTCCGAAACTCAAAAACTGCGGACAACTGATTAGCATAGTTAAGTCCAAAATGAGAGCTGAAAACTTCTTAAGTCCCTAAATTCTCCTAACAAACCACCAATAAAATCGTCCACAGCCTACAAAGATTTGGTCTAGTTCCTTCCTATTAAAACTAATTTGATTACTAAGCAATCTCAAAAAGCAAGAAAAAGTTTAAACTATAAGGATACATTGTTTTAACATTGTCCAATGTCAGCAGATATCCATCATTTTCAATTTTTAATTCATCGTCGTTATCCATTTCTGGTCTCGGCACAATCTTGTTAATTTCAAATGCTACACTAATTGATAAACGACCGCTCGGTGCCTCATCATCACCTTCAACAGCTAATTCTGAATCCACATCCACAATTACATCCGCACCATCTTCTTTTTTTAGATCATCACTGAAATCATAAAATTGTAATACTTCATTCAATTATAAAACACAACCCGGAATTTCTCATTTTTTCCAATTAATCAGATTTAAAACTATTTAGTCCGCTTTAAATAAAACAGAAAGTGACAAGCTGACAGTTTTCGATAAAATTCAAAATCAAATAACAATGAAGTTCTGGTCTAGTTTTAGTCTGCCCAAAAAAGGTATGGTGCAGTACTCTATCCCAAACTTCAAAAAAGGCGTAAAGAAATTGGTATCGTGAATATAATACATCAGTCTTCCTTATCTTTTGCAGTCCAAAAAATTACAGACCCTCTTAGCAAAATTTCTCGATAGAAAAATGACGGATTGTCGTCGCCTGAACGACTTTTCAAACCAATGGCAAGTGGATTAAGTTTTCGACGCTGAGCAATACGTTTGAAATACGGCATGTTTTGGTATGACACTCTAGAAATTGCAATTAAATAGCCTGATAAAATTTTAAAAACCCTAAAATTATATTATATTATAGGTGACAAACCAATTTAAATTCTTAACGTTGGATAAACAGTGCTGCTATATAAAGCTTTCGATTTTCAAGTAATTTGTAAAGCTGGTCTGACTTTTTCAGAAGGATCAAGCAGTGAGGCCTAACCCGCAAATCAATCGTAACATCTCTCAAACTTACTTTTGCTTTGTTTTATCAGAAGCTGGCTTCGAGTCTATTCGTTTGTTTCTTAATCGAGTAGAAGCATGAAATTCATTCCCCTCTGGAATAAAATGCTTGCTTAATCAATCCGGACCAATGACAAAATAAATATGCATTTGCAAAACTATAAATTCCAATTTCCAAATAATCTCACCAGATTTTGCAGTATCAACATCAACTGATACACTACTTTTCCGTCGACCTTTTGATACTGACTGCGACAGATTCGAAGACAACTCGTTAGTTCCTTCTGAATCTAAACGTACTCTGCGGCGACGTGTACTTGTAGAGCTGATTGTTATATCTAAAATTAATATTCGCATCACAAAATAGCAGGTATATTCGAAAATTAAGCAGTCATTATACACATTGAACAAATGTCATATGAAGTGAGAGAACAAAAATCCCCAGTCCATCAGTATCTGGTATATCAATAGCTTAGAAAGAAATGGTTCAGATTATCAATATTTTCTATTCCATAGACATCGACTGATAAATAAGAAATACCTTGCTCTGGTCCTTCAGATATTGATGGAACTCTTCCATCTCGCATCGAACAATTTGAAGGACGCCTTGTTTTTTCTCCTGAATGATGTACTTCTTCCGCAGCATTTCCAGTGCTCTCTACTTTAATCACATCAGTCGAAGCTTTCTTCCTGCCTCCATCATAAGATCCATCATCATAATGTGTCAAATTGCTGCTTCTGGGGTAAGAATTGATCTGATCCTTGAATAAATTATATATAATGAGCTGTTAAGGGATACATTAAACTGTGATATAAAATAAACATGGAAATTTCAGGATAGCACGGTTCAAATTTCAGCATGCTTCCTGTACAATAGTGAAGGTACACTGTGACTACATTGAAAATACGAACGCCTGTAGCGCGTCAAATAAAACAAAACGTTATGAATGGGAAAACATTACCTTTCCTTCTTCGGAATCGTAAATACTTGTGTCAAGCTCCAATTGTTCGCCAAACGATTGCTGAAGTTTATCATCAGCATGTTTGCCTAAATATGCTATATTACTTAAATAATATATATATAATTCTTTATGCTTCTAAAAGAAACAGTCATGAACTAGCCGAAATTTTGCAAAATAATGTAAAAATTGACTATCGGTAATCGAATTTTGTCTCCGTCTTCGTTTCTGTTTCAAGCATCCTGACGAAACAGCATCACGATTCTCTGCACCACTTTTGAGTTTGACAGCACCATCGGATTCAACGGAATCAAAGACATTTAGCTGCGTCACTGCAGGAGTTTTTACGATATTTGACTTACGCCGTCGACTAAACAAAGATGGATAGAGTTGTTCGTATGAAATCGGTCTTTTACGTGTAGATCGACCAGTCAATTCGCATTCATGTCCTCCCTTGCAAGCTGCATCTAAGTTAGTACTACGACATTCCTGGAAATATCAGATTTCAATGTTCGATTGCTGAATTTGCTAAATGAACTTCACGGATATTTTGCAATGTTATAAGATATTCAGTGATTTCATGCCAAAAACATATGGGCCATATACAAACTGACTTATGCCAGAATCATTCATTAACTGAAAGCAGAAAATGAATGGATAGCATGGCTTTGTATTTCTTATTGTTTTCTATGAATTCATCTGGAAAGCACTTAGTTTTAAATAAGTTATTTATCCTAATATTATATATGTTTACCAAGTTACATTCAGTAAACTGTGTTGCTGGAAATAAACTAGTTAACAATTTTCCCGGATAATGAAGGTAGAACAGACTATTGGTTTTTTTTTGCTACTGAAACAATTCAAATGTTTCTATGCTTCTGGATGTAGCGGTTCTGTAAGGAAGTTATAACAATCCTTCCGTTATTTCAATATAATTGAATCACATCTGCTGTGACGAAAGTGACTCAATTGCAGTCTGATAGGAGCATATTAGAATAACATGACACTAAGGCTGGACAAAAATAAAATAAAATAAAAGTGAAATGAGAGTGATACAATGGAAGAGCACCTGGGGATGTTCTGAAGACGGCAGCGGTGATGGATTCACATCACTAAATCCCTCGTGAACAGCTGACGGAGTTGCTATTATATCTTCTTCATGGTTACTGCCTATCAATACTGGTGACGGAGGCAAAATCTGTAAAAAAGCAACTCGTTTGTTAAATTATAAAATATAAAAGTCCTAAGATTTTGAATTATTACGAAGATACATATAAGCAAAGACATAACCTCGTTTAGGATCAGGATATATGAGAAATGACTTATCATATACCAGAACATTATTATGCTCCTTTGAATAAATAGATCATCCTAAATTTAACACAGAAAGTTTCCATTTTGAAATTCAAACAGACGGACATGAAATACCAATTACATACACAATCCGGATTAGACAAGGCAGACGATTTCCGGCTTCGAGGATTTGTATCAGTTTCTTTGTTACTAAGTGAGCATTTCTTTTGATCTTCTTTATTTCCCGTTGACCTGTAACAAATTAGCAAAAATAGCAAATAAAAATCTTGTGAACAACAGACATCAACTTCTCACAAAAAAATTAGCACTAACCCAAAACTACTATCTTCCAAAATTAAACAGAATCCTGCCACAAAAAAAAGCAACGAATGGTATAGCAAATGACTAAAACAAACTAATATAGGGCAATAAAACTTCCATACAACCGTTGGTAAACGCAAATAACTCAAAATCAGCAGATTTTGATAAGTACAAAAGAATTGTTCTGAGTCTTAATTCTACTAATAGAAATGATTCTTCCACCGATTTTGAAAACAAAATAAAGAATCGGATAATTTCAACATCGAATTTTAATCACATGCTGAGGCTTCTCTCTCGAAATAATTATTTACAAACAAAATCGCGCATTCGCGTAACTTAAAGGTTCACGGGTGATTACAGATGTACCATAATCCAAACATTCCTAACTGTAAAAAGGAAACCCACTTCTTCTGTTTTGCTTCTGAAGCAACATCCTTAGAGCTTTCCGCTGATGTTACACCTGTTCGTTTTTTCAACGTTTCTTCAAAACGGTGTATTCTGCTAACAGGCAATGGGGGAGAATAATCATGTACTCGCGCGGGACGACGTTGACGTGGTTCGCGTCTTTGTGGTATACGTATACGCAATGGTGGAACGCGACGTGACTCCTCCGCTGTAACTGTATTTGGACGCCGTAACGGTTCCATTATCAAATTAACACTCAGTGGATGCGCTGTACACACCTGCTCCACCAGTTTGGTGACGACATTTGTTACAATGTCATCCGGATCTTTTTCCTAAAATAAATGGCATATATAACAAATTATTTGTGGAAAGCGTAGAAAGTTCACACTAAAGCTATAAAAGAAGAAAATCCATTACTGACTGAGAGATTTTGCCGTAAAATATTAACATAAAAATCATCACTAACCAAGAAAACCAATCAAAATGACAATGGAAACGCTCACTTACCTTCTTGCCTTCAAAAAGCCGATTATCAGTATCACAAGAATCCTCTTCATCACCGGTTTCCACAATATGTAAACGCTCACCATCCTAAAAAACAATTTTTTTTTATAATTACTATGCTTCGGAATTTTACAGAACTCTATGTTTTAAGAAATTGGCTTCTTTTGATCATAAAAGATAAATAATGTAAATAAATTTTGCAAGCAGTTTTTGTATGCCACTTTTTAGCATCTTTTACTTTGCTTCCTAAAGTTAAAAGAAAAAAAACCAACATCATAATCATCTTTTACAGTATCAAAAATGTTATCCATTTTTCTGGCACCACTAGTTTGAGCTTGATCTGTGTTATTGAATATCATCGACGTACCCGAATCCAGAATCTCAATTTTTGAATCGTCATGCTAAAATGAATTCATTTTAAATGAATTAACTGAATTATTATTTAAAAGATTTCAACAATAATCTTTATAAGTTGAATAAATGATAAAATTTTACTACATATTATGTCGACAGATAATTAAAAAATTAGAACTTTTCTGATGTTTTCTTTCCGTCTTATTTCAACAGTATTGCGTTATTCTCGTAATATTAATGAAAAACACTCACCTCGTCGGTTTCATTGCCACGGTCATCGCTGTAACACAATGAGTGTGACACATTTGTCACTTGCGCTGTAGATTGTGATGCACTCGGCGTTGACTGAAATTTGATTAAAACTGAAAACATTTCAAATTATTTATTTTGGTATTCTTCAGATATAAGCTCTGATCATAAAGCTAATAATTCCTGTTATTTCCTAGCGTTTACATGGAGAAAGAATATCTTATATCGCACTGGCAACAATGAATTTCATCACGTGGAACCCTAAATATATACCACTTTTTGAAAAAATTTCTCCTGCAAATATTATTAAACTTAAAATGTGAAGATTTTTCAGTAATTGTACAAATATTAGATATAATTACTCCCATTTCTAAACCAGAAAAGATATAAATCCTTACTTCTCTATTTGAATCCTTTAACGAGGTTTCCGACGAGGATAAGGTCAAGGGAACATTCTTCGGTAAACTTGAGTTTGGTGTATTTTCACCAACAGCGATATGGAATGTAAAGCTAAAAGTAAATAATTATGATAAAAACGGAAATTCACAATATTGAGAGAAAGGAATAGTTAAATTAAAGCGCAAACTGTGATATTAAAAAACCATTTGTAAATCTCACAATGCGGTTAAAAAAATTTATCCATTCTAAAAAATTTTTGACATCAAACGCCATTTAATTTTAACAGGACTTATTGCCTTTAATGTAACACATGCTTATATCAGCTTCTCAAATCATAAGATTATCCTGCATGTGTCAACATTTTTTAAACACAAATATGAATAATCGGTTCATTTTCTGTTAAATCATTGTTTATGTGCTTATTTATTCGAAATGACAAGCGTGAACACTTATGTAAACAATGGTGTTTACTATTTCCAAAGTTTGACAAAAAAAAAAAATCAGTTACTCCACAAGAATTCCTACTTCTTACGAGGTTTGCCTCGTTTCAATTTGATCAACGCTGCTCTTTTCCGTGGCTTCCCTTTTGCTGTCTTTGAAATTGATATATTTAATGGAGTCGGCGATTCTTCCTTCACAGCATACCGTACCGGTGTTTCAGCAATTGAATTAGCAGAACTTATCTTTCTTGCAGTAGAATTCACATTCAATCGCTTCCGCCCTCGGCGGTGCTTTGACTCATTGTGTGATTTAGAGGTTCCTATCTCGTCTTCTTTTTGGGCAGAAATGGCAATATGTTCAGTATTCATCGCAATGTCAAGTACTGCTGAGGTTTCTTTTTTTGACTCATTTTCAACATCGTTTTCAGAAGACAAGTGTAACGAATTAACATCGTCCGAATCCCTGCCGTCTGAAAATTGAACTTACAAAGAGGATTTAAGAATCAAAAGATGAACGGTAGAATTAGATAAAAAACGCAGAAAAGCGAAAAGATAACCGAAGTAAAGCTGTCATCAAAATTATTTATATTGTTATAAAATACAGATATAACTATACTGGACTTGAGCCTACAGATATAACTATATTGGACTTGAGCCTTTCATTTTTAATTTATAGGAATTTTTGATCCTCATAAGCTAGAGCTATTCAAAATGTAAGAAAAAGAAATCTTTCCTAAGTCTAAAAATAAAACCAAACCATGTAAATTCAGGGAAACTGTCTCTGACTTCGATTCATCCACAAACCGCTTCCTATACTTCAAGGTAAACCCAAACGGCAGTGAAAATTCTCTAGCTTTCACCTTGCACAAAATTTTCGTCAAATCCGACAAGTGAACAGTTTCGGTTATTCTTCTCGGACCGATCAATACTAAATATAAAAATATAACTAAGATTTCATCTATAACTGAACACATCGCGGTTTTATTCTATAACTGAACACATCCCGGTTTTATTCAGGGTTTTATTCATTTTAGAATCTGTCAAAATCTAACACATGTTACTTAAACTACTGTCAACTAAACAGGATTATTACAGTCAATGAATCGTTTACCAATATTCACTTATCCCTAAAAACGATGGCTGTTGTAAGACAATAATATGAAAAAAATAATGTGTTAGATTATTCACCAAGTGATCAAACTTACCAAAAGCCTATCAAATTAATAGGGTGGAGAACTTCTGTCAAAACTTGATTACAAATAAGATTAAAAACGAACTTTTTGCAGTTTTTCGGGCAGGTTCGGGGGAAAATTGACGTTTAGGAACAGTCAAACGAGTTCGTGAAATCGGACTATATGAATAAACACGAGGATTTCTGCGTTTCACATCATCTGGTGGTGTAGGCTTAGTGAAAACACTGCAGCTGTCATCAATTTTAGGTGGGGAAGTTGTTAATGTCAGCGACGGCTTCAAGCCCTAAAAAACTTACAAAATAATTTAAAACCTTCCTTTTACCACAATCTTTCTTCTATTTTCCGTTTCCTTTTCAAGAAAAAGAAAAAAATCTTTTACCACGGAATCCTGAAATCGTGTATTATCAGATCTCTGTTTTTTATTTTTCGATACAGTAGGTATGCTGTCATCATTAACTGAATCAGCACGTTCCAGCTTATCATCTGTCAAAGATAACGGCGGGAATTCTACCTTCTGCGAAGCTTGACCTTCAGCATCTCTTCGTCTTCGCCGTTTTCTAACAACAAATAAAATTTATAAATTCAGATATATCAAACAAAACTATTACTCAAATACAATGACAAATGAGCTGTATAACAGATATGAGAAAGATGTGAACTTTATTCTTTTGAATTTCCATTTTTTTTTTCTTTTTTTTCATGAATGTAAAAACGGACAAATTATTTCCGTAAAAACAATAATATGAAAATTGAAACTATCCCATACTTCATTTCGTCTTGTGAGATCGATCGTTTTCTTCCAGAATTTAACTCCATAGCAAACTGATTACCGCATGCATCAACAGAAGAACAAGCTTTAGAGCATCCCTCCATTCGAAAATCTCGTCCCTAAAAATAAGTTTTTTAAGGCGCCTCGGCAAATATAATCTTATATATGAATGTCCCATTTTTCACCTACATTATCTTTAACCTTTAATCGCTCTATTGAATTAAAAAATGGGATAAAAGATCTGTTTACTGAGAGAACAACCTTTACTTGCTCATCATATCGTACTTGCTCGCTATCAATCGCTAACATTGCCTCCAGTTCTGCCAGATCCAATGCTAAAGCACCTTCCACGTCCATTTGATCCTTGTCTTTCCTTTTACCACCATCTTCACGACCACGCTAAATTACTCAAATCACTTTTAATTTTTCAACAAAACTTGCACTATGCTGTGTTGTCATTTCCTGTTTTGCAATCACTTATTTTAGAGTAATGTAAAAAGTCGAAATAGTAATCATGAAAAAAGAAAAACAATTTCTTTCAAGCTATTCCAGCCTTGCTCCTTTCTTTTGCATGAAATATCTCATTTATAACAATCATGGCAGGAAATATTGTTGAAATGATAAGTACATACAGGAACGTTAGGTATTTTTCACTTACCGTAGATTTTGAAGACATTCTTCAGAATAAGAGTTATCTGAAAGAATGCAAAGAGATAATTACTGAAGTTGAATAAAGTAAATGGAAGTCAACATAACATCAGCATTTATCTCTTTGCGGCAAAGAATATGGATATTATCTTATGGGGGAAGGAATCATCTTACCCTACCCAATTGTTAGGTGAAGTTTCATGGGAGAAAAAAACTCCAACGCACAAGTACAGAACGCACCCGGGATGAACCTCACAGCCTCACATCCAATTCCTAGCAAATTCAACAATAAGTGATAGCTGGCTAAGATGCAGCCGACCGACTAGACCGTAGTGCAAAATCGACGATCTCACTGGATGCTTTCTGATATTATTTATCGCTTTGCAGCGAAGTATATGCGTGCAAGGAAAGGGAAAAAGTTCGGGTATAATTGTTGTCTTATCTTACCCAACTGTTAAGTTATTAGCTTATCAATGATTTGAGGAATAAGTAACTGTCAATGTCTGATAAATGGTTTGCGAATGAAAATATCTTCGGTAAATTGCAGATATCATTTTGAGTTTGCAAGTTATACATGTCAAAGACATATCAAGTTGTTTGCTCATATTTTCAGTTGTTTTTGTCGTATTCTCATCATTTGAATACTCTTACTCTAGCATCGAATGCCTCGCTCGGGAAGAGTATTTTCGTACTGACACTACATCAGTGAGTGAAGCAAGATAGGCTTGGTCTTCTCGGGCATTCTTTTTCCCGTGTTAAGAGAAATTTCGGGTGTTTTATCTTAAATGGTCAGGTACTGTTGTAGTGTTGGAGATGAGTCCTATTCATAGATATAAGTCGATCCACATTCCTATTCCTGCTTCACATCTCTTCTTTTTCAGCAGTATTAGTAAAGGAATCCAGAATTAATAGTAGATGAGAGATTTACGAATAGATTATTGGTAACATCAATTTCAGATGAGAAATGGCATCTTCGGGAGTAGCAATAAAGCTTGGACAAGGCGCACTGCGTGAATTACGCATCCATCTGTGCCCTACCTCATCAGCTAGTGCTGGTGTGAGAAGTTTCATCGAGAATGATTATGTGCCTTTGAAGAAGGCCAATCGACAATTCCCGATATTGATCCGAGAATGCAGTGGAGTACAACCTAAAGTTTATGCCAGGTTTGTATTTCTTTCTTATTGGGTAATCAATAATTGCTATGGACTGGTCAAGAGAGCTGACCGATTAGAAGTCAGTCACTGATAGATTCCTTGTCTCTACTATGATATAAGCTATTTACTTGTCTTTAATTTGTGATTTATTTTTTGCTTTTTGGTTTACTTTTTGGATTATTCTGGTGCATACTTTTTATACAGTTTGCTTAGTCTTACTGAAATACTACCCGCCAGTTGTCCTGAGTGTAATTCATAAAAAATTGCCTTGTCTGTAGTGTGTACTACTAATAGTCTTGTTGCTGTTTGAGTCATATCAAATTGTGGAAAAAAATATTGCCTGTTTGATTCGTTAATATTTCACATAATTTCCATTTCGTAGCACTCTTGATTTTCTATCATAGCATATAGTTTTAGGTACAATTGCGGTATTGAAAAAAGTATCCCGCTGGATAATATCTCACGATACAAGGTGCTGGACATTATCAAGGATTTGGTTACTGGTAAAGTTTCGTGAAACTTGTGATTACATAGATTTTGTTACTGCTTTGCTTATTCATTAGGATTCAGAAAAATTATCACTTCTGAAAAATATGATGGTAGTTTAGTAGTTTAAAGAGAAGAAATAAAATAATTTGAAGAGGTACTGGATTACATGTCACGTTTCAATGCTTCAATGGCATGTAAATTTTTGTGAACTTTCCGTAACAGTCTGTAAAAATGCGATTGATGAGAAATTAAATATGAAGAACATAGATGCTTATACAAGTACATCTTAACTTTTCAAATGAGATTATTTAGATCAGAAATTCATAATTACAGTTGTATAGAATTGGAAAAGTGATGACTTATATACTTTTTGTTCCATGTAATTGTGTGCATATACGGTAGATGTTTAATAAATATTTATATACTTTTTAGTGATTTCAACGTAAAGATATTGTATTTAATAAAATATGATATGAAGAACTACTAGAGATTCCACTTTTCATTTTGATGCTTTTCAAGCATCAAAATTTTTGTAAATTCCTCACAGTAATGAAGTTATGACTGATCAGAAAGTAAGTAATGTTTCATGAATTACGGAAGGAATCTCTCTTGTGTCTCAATTATTGTTCCTTGTCACAGCTGTCTTACGATCTATATAATCCAGGAAATGGACTAATTTTAAACTATTATTGGCTCATTTCAACTGTTGGCATCACCTTATCTAAAAAACAATGATATCTTAATGGATTCTGCGCTCTATTTTGAGCTGTACTGTGGGTGGGGAGTCATCTTCGCAAAATTCCGGAATTCGAGAAATGCATCGACAGTTGAGAATATCTATGTTGACAAAGTAATAACTCTAGGAGATTTGAATTGGTGTGCATGCCGGAAATTCATGCTGAATAGATTGCTATTGAAAACTGAGGACGATTTTGGCGGTGATGCGGTCTTTATATTGTTCTAAGTACGAGAGATTGCCATTAAGTCAGAACAGTTTTGGCTCTTGATCTAATAGCCTACATTTTCAACTTTTTTAGGAAATGGAACTGAAAAAAAAATGAAAGAAGACACATAATGTTAAGATTAGTCGTTAGTCCTGTTTCTCCTTATCGTTGAAAAAGATCGCATCGGTTCTACGCAAAACCCAATCGGGTCTCTCTTTCCATCATTTACTCTGTCCTGATTTCCCAGTTTTGAAAATAAATTTACTGAAGGAAATTGGATGACCTAATACACAGAAAATGTGTAGAAAAGTTGAGAAATTAGTGTGTTTTCTTCAGTTTATTCAAAAGTTTGGCCTAAATTTATTGAAAGTCCATCCCTCTCAAAAAAAAAAAAAAAAAAAAAAACCTTTCTTGTCAAATGAATGCGTTCTCCTTCATTTGTTTGTTTTTGAAATTGCTTTGAAAGGTGACAGAGTCTTTCCCTCGACAATTCTGAACAAAAAACGTTCTCGACAATTTGGACGTTTTTGAGAAAAGGATAAGGAAGGAAATTATTCATTTTAGATGGATCGTAATTTTCAGCCTTGTTGTCATTAGAAAAGTCATCCCCAGCAATCTTAACGTTTTCGGAAATGATTTCCAGTTTCGTACATATTGTGAAAATGTAGGAAATATCATTGATCTAAATGCGAGTATTATTATTCCATGTTGATAGGGATGAAAGTGCATCAAGTGACACTGATAGCATCAACAGTAAGTGGTGTGTCATTAGTAGCATGCTTACTTGCTATCTTAATGATTTACAGCGATGTACAAAAGACCTGGAATCAACTGGATTCAGAAATCAGTACATTCAGGGTATAACTTATTACTTCAAATATTTCAAGACAACATTTATCAGATTATAACAGCAATCATTGATTACAACCATTAGGTAGAGTTCATTTTTCTATGATAATATATTATAAGTGAAACTTTCCATAAAACTAGCATAAAGGGAATAATAATGAACAGAAAATGATTATAAAGAAAGATAAATATAGATGTAATCGTTAATTTTTTCTTTCTTCTTTTTTCTATCTCAAACTAATCATTCTAATGAAATTTAGGCAACAACAGATGATTTATGGAAAGATATGATGCAACTTGCTCGAAAAAAGCGATTTCGACGACAGTATGATGATAAGAATGAAGGTGATGGCGGTACTAGAAATGATTCAACCACAGTGTCATTTCAATTTGAAACAACAACAAATGAAAATTATGGTAGTACACGTTCTTATCAATATGAAAGTTTGCAAACCGAAGCTACCAGTGCTGCAAGTCCAACAACACCTACACCTTCCGGATCAGGGAACAGTGATGCTACATGTGGCATGTTTTGCAATTTTGAAATGTTTTTTTATTACTGTTGCTTAATGAAATGCTTTTAATTCGTCTATTTGCAGGATGCCGTATTGATAGTAAATGTCCACCAGGTCCGCCGGGTCCCAAAGGACCACCTGGCCATAAAGGTATTAACAAAAAACCGCTATACTTTTAACTGAAAATATTGCTCAAGAAATGTAGCTGATTTGGTTTTGCAGGAGAGGATGGAATGCCAGGTATGGATGGCAAACCAGGTGCTGATGGGATGGACATTAAACAAAGCAAAACTACTACAGGTTGCTTCAGATGTCCAGCGGGTCCTCAAGGTGTACCAGGAGCTTTGGGACGTCCCGGACCACGTGGACTAAGTGGAAGCAAAGGTCGAGCTGGCTTGCCAGGACGAAATGGGAATCCTGGTCCACCTGGGGAGCCTGGGCCACCAGGACCACGTGGTAATCCATTTATTTACAAAAAATAAATTAATTGGTTTTTGAAACTTTTAAAGAACTCGAAAGTAAAAAACCATATTTTTTTTAATATTAAAGTTAGGAAAATTTTGGCATGAATGATAGTCTAAATGAAATAGAAGATGAAACTACAACTAATTTAGGTGCTGACGGACCAGTAGGGCTACCTGGCAAAAAAGGTGAAGATGCGGAGCATCCAGTAGGTCATCCCGGCTTGAAGGGTAAACCAGGACCAGCAGGACCAAGAGGACCACCTGGGATCGGTGGTCGTAACGCTGCATTCGGTATCACTGGTCCTCCGGGACAACCTGGTTAGTGTATATGAAACATTTATCATAGAATTTTTAATTAATGAATTTTAAGTATTGTACAAAAAAAATATGGCAGTTAACAGTTAACGGTCATTTTCAGCATCTACAAAATTTCAGGAAATCCTGGACCTCAAGGACCACAGGGGGCTGCTGGTCCAACTGGGAAAGCTGGACCTCCCGGACTACCAGGAAAAGACGCTGAAGTGAGTATTTCAATATTTTTGTTTGCTCAGAACTACGTTCCAAACCAATGTATACCTAACACAACTTCAATTACAAACATTTATTTTACAATGAAATCACTTAAATTTACAACTTCAATAATACCCAAAAATCAGTTGAAAATTTCAGTACTGTCCGTGTCCAAAACGTGAAGAAAGTGCAAATGGCTACACAAGGCAGAAATGAAGAAAATGTGATATTTTTCAATTTTTTAAAATGTATCGAGTCAAATTCAAATTTAGAGGAATAAGTATATTTGTGATAGTTAAAGAAAGGATCAAGTGATACTTTTAAGCTATAAATGATCATTATGAAATATTTTTGATGTTAAATTATATGGAAAATCATAATTTGCATAATAAATCTGATAATTTGCATAAATGATGATAATGGCTAATCTTTTCATCAGAAAAGATTAATGATGAATCATTCTGAAATCAACAGGCATTTGCATAAATAATGATAATCATCATTTAAGCAGTCATTTCAGAAGTTGCTTGTCATATTTCAAAGTAAAATAATCGAGAGGAGGCAGCTTACGGCTTTAACTTAGCCATAAAATCTTGGAGCAATAAGAAAAGAGATTAGTTGTCGAAATTACTGACAAATGTTTGAAAATGTTGATGAAACACCGAGCAATGTTTGCGGTGTCATTGGAAATCGCTATGTGATTATGGGACCTGTTGATGAACCAGTAGAGAAAGTATTTATGTATTTTCATATACACGACGATTATCCAAAAGGAGAAAAAGAAAAGGTTTTAGTAGCCAATAGTTGTGATAAGAAGTTTGGAGAGACAAATTCAAGAAAGTTTTTATCAGTAGTAACAATGATAAGCATTCTATATTGTATAATAATTTCATAAATGAAAACTGTTCAGTTTCAGATCATAATAGGACTATGATCTTTTTCGATTTGTAGTTGAATCGATTGATAGGTATAAAGTTTGAATTTATATTGCTTATGGATCTGTTAGATCCGGAATGCGAAATATAAACACTGAAAGAGAAATATAAGAAAAATTTGCAAACTTATTTAATATTTAAGAAACAAGTATATATACATTTAGCCATTGTATGCGATGATTGGACGACATGCGGAATCGTACGGACCAATCCATATGACTATCAAAGTGTTAGAAACAGTTAAGGATAGAAGTGTACACTTCCCAGAAATTGTTCAACGTGGAAAAATTGAAAAAGTTCAGTGTTCATATCGATTCCCGTAAATATGACGAGTTATAGACATTCTTGTTATGTTTGAATTCTAAGACTATTGAGATAGCTGTAAGTGTGTGAGGAGATTTATTTAAATGAGGTTATACATCCTTTGATCTTCATTCTCATTTACATATGAGAATAAATTAAAATAAATTAAAAACACTGGATAAATAAAAGTTCATTTTAAGATTATTTACAACCTCAAATCATCCTAGTTTTAAATATTTACTGATAGCATATATTCTTCCTGAAAGTATTGATTATACTTCAATATTACTCAACTGTCAACAGTCAGTAAGCTTAATAGCTGATAAGGAATCTAAACTAGAAGTTACGGCATAATTACAGCTTTATTTTGGAAGCGAAGGTGAGCAAGAAGCAGAGCACGACCCGCAACACGGTGGTCGACCCTTTGCGATCATCAAATATGATGCTACACCTGTGTCGGTGCTTTCTTTTTTATCACCACAGAGGTTAATCAGTTTCAGTTTGACTCCTATTATTATGCAATAGTTAATCTGCATAAAATGAGATGGCAAAATTAACTTTTTGATTTTGAAATAATGTAACTAGTGACTTTATGCATCATCTCATAGTGATTTAAAGTTAACGAATTCATATTATTATATTGAGAAATGAAATCTTTGGTTATACTTTGCTTTATTCGATATTTTCCTAATCCATCACCTTTAAAATTTTGTCATTTACTTAATGGATAAGAAATCTCGAGAGTTTAGCTTAAATGTCACTTTCACTGCGGTTTTTAAAAAAATAGTTCTATTTTAAATATTATTTTAATATTTATTACAAAAATTTCTTCCTGAATACGGCAATCTTAAAATTTAAGAATTTCACAATTGGGATTTTCAAAAGCGTTTTGCACCATATATCATTAATATGTATTGTTAATTATAATTGATTATAACTGAGCAAACGAAAAAAAAGATTATCCCAGAAATTCATTAAAGAAATTGATAGATAAATTTGATTTAAAAGTTTAAAAGTTAATGAAAAAAACAAAAAGTTTCATGAAATGAGTGAGAATAAAAGTAAATTGAAAAAGAAGGAATTATTTTTAATAAAAACTACACTTTATTTGAAAGAATATTTCATACATATTCATTACGTCTCAGAAGACATTTGATCTTTCTATCTAAAATTTGAAAAAATGTTAACTATATGTTAATTTATGCTGTTTATCTTATATTCAGGAATGGTTAGTACAATAAGGCAAGAATTTTGTGAAAATAATTCATTCGTATTTAGTTAAAGATTTTGTTTACTTACTTAATGCTTATCCTTTTTGAAGGAGATAAGAAAGAAAAAAAAAACATTTTAACAAAATTCACTAAAATTCTTTTAGGACAGTACCAACCATATTGGCCTTAATGATCGGTCTTGGATGTGTTCGTGCATTAGCATCACTGAATCGTGCTGGTTTTGTGCACCGTTTTGTAACACCGTTTAATTTTGCAATTACAAATCCATTAACAAAGAAAAATATATTGGAGAAGATGATTATCACGGATTTCAGTGCTGCTTTACCTTGGCCATGCAAGTAAATGCTACTCTGAATCAGTTTATGGAATCAATTTCTAGTGGATTGATAAGTGATAAGATTGCTATATGAAAAAAACGCCAGATCTATCAGATAACTCGAGATCTAATAAGCCATTTTTTTTTCTTTTTTTTTTTTTGCTACTGCAAATGTGGAAAGTTTTTCAATTTTAGGCCACGCATATTTGTACCATTTATTGGATCTTATCGGTACAGCTCTGTAAGAGCACATTGGGGACGTGAACAAGGCCCTTCGGATGATATTATATCAGTAATTTATATGATTGCTGAAATGTTACATGGAAAGTATGTTCTCTCAATAATCTTGTTAGCATCAGTGAACCAATAAAATTAGCAAAGACAAAGAGGCCTAGTACTGTAATGAGGCTCGTATCACACCAATAGAGGTCAGGATATATCATTTTATAAGAGTTCGAAAAACGTTCAATAATTTTGTATCATTTTAACCTTTCGCGGAAATTGCGATTGCTCTTACAGTAATAACTTATTGCATGTGATCTATTCTAGCAAATTAAAAATTTGTAATTTGTAATCGTCTCATTAAAATTTCAGATTACCGTGGCGATCACTAAATGATGAGGAGGATCGAATTTGCTATATTAAAACATATTTTTACAAAACAAACGCTTTTAAAAAGTTGCCACGTCAATTGAGACAAATTTATCGGTTCGTCCTCCAAAATGATGCTATTTGAAAATTAAGAACTTATAATACATAAGGTTGAATTTTGTAGACGCAAGAGAAATGTGACCAATCCAAAAAGATAATAGAAAGTGAGTTTTCTTATGGTGATAGATTAGATTCCAAAAGTTTTCGAACGAGCATTTTTTTTTTCAACTCTTAAATTTGAATATTTGCAGAGAAATGCTTTCAAAGACAGGTTCAGCGCCTGTTGACTTTAAATCTGTCATTGAACAATTCAAAAAAGCAATTGATAGCAGAGATCACAATAATAAATTTCAAATACCGCAATGGCTTCTCTGCAATGAAAGTAGTGCTCATTGAAGATTATAACTTCCTGTTGTATAATGAAATGAGAGTCATTCCACTTCTAATTTCTATAAAAATTTGACAATTACCTGGTTGCTACTTAAATGACATGATATACACCGAGGACTTCTGGCTAAAAAAATCAATTGAAAAAGAAATTCCAGAAATCCGTACAGAATATTCATACTGTAGGAATTTTTCTCTGAACATGAAAGGATAAAGGGCCCTCTCTAAAGTCAAACTTATATGATAGTGACTTATCATTGTCTGACTCAAAAAAGACCTCTTAGATTTTCTAATTTGAAGGAAAAGTGCAAAACCATAGAAGAATTCTCCTACGTTGCAACGATTGATTATTGAAATCGCACCATTTCTCGTGCTCATGATTACATTCAAAATTGAGCTTTAGTTAACCTTTTTAAGAAAAGTCATAGTATGATTTAATAAAATTAAAATTTTGATTAAGAATACATAACTTCAGATAGATTTGAATACTAAAAATAAGATCAACATTTTTGAGATAATTATTGGACTGTGTCTCACGATGGACAATATATAGCTGACATCTAAATTAAATTTTATATTTTTTTTCATACGCTTAAGATAAAAACTTAAGTAAAAATATTGCAATGATATGTATCCAAACTCATCGCATGAAGTTATTCAGAAATTCTTGAATGAATCGGAGTGTTAGTAACAACAAACTAAAGTCACCGATTTCATGAATTTTTAAGAATTTGAAATGTCTGTTTAAAAAATTTTTATGCAATGTTTGCCTATAGAAATTCTAAAGTCGTAGTTTAGTTAAAAACTAATATTATCTGATTAAGACGTATCTTTCGCTGCTCATAAAAATGTGACAAGATATCAATAGTTTTCGTTTCAACAAAACTGAATTACTTTCGCATAGAAATAACAGCTGAATCATTACATATACAATAGCTTCAACATTACTCTGTTCAAAAACACTTCATGAACTAAAGTTTTTGGACGATTATTTCGAAAACACAACAACACCAACTGTGAAATATTTCGACTGCATTTTAAAGCATATGCTAAGGCAAAGAAATGCGTGTCACATACATCCCACTATTTTTTGACAAAAGCAGATTTTAAACAAAAAATTCTTCAAGGCAGTGAAAAATATTTTAAAATTAAAGAGGATCTAAGAAATATAAACATCCTCGATTCAAATACTTCTTTGATAAAACATGATTATTCAATTAAAACACTTATCTGGAGAATAACACTAAATGGACCGTTGTAGCAAGAGTATAATTACAATTATGAACAATAATAACCGATCAAATTATT
Organism: Wuchereria bancrofti; assembly: GCA_005281725.1. Taxonomy (NCBI): domain Eukaryota; kingdom Metazoa; phylum Nematoda; class Chromadorea; order Rhabditida; family Onchocercidae; genus Wuchereria; species Wuchereria bancrofti. The sequence continues at coordinate 3,030,779 of SSBO01000009.1, read as the reverse complement.
AATAAATAATGTTTATTTCCAAATGCAAGTCTTGTCAAATCTTAAATAAAACTGCTTTGCCTGCTCAAAATAAATTGCATAACTTTTGAAGCTTTTTTCTCGTGTAGTAATGTTATTACTCATAAAATTCAAATCAACTCAAAGTACTGTTGAGCAATGTTGTTCAATTATTTGCTAATTCATCTCGTTAGTAATAAGTACTTTACAAACATCAATTACTGTTTATATACAAAATTGATTTTCCACGAGGTAGCAAGAAAAATAACTTCAAAAACAGACTCTGCAAAGGCACGGAAAAAAAAATATTTTTGGAAAATTTCAGGAAAAATCTGAAATTCTCCAAAAAAGCACTTCCGTTTTCCTTTCAAAATAGGAAAGATGATATTTGCTACCTCCAAGACAGATCAAAGAAAGACTTAGAGCAGTGATTTTTTATGAGTAACTTTCAATTGATATATGAAAGAAAGAGGGTGGTAACGAGATTGAAAAAAGATTCATCAAAATGCATCTCACACAAAAAATTTATAAATTTAAAACAAAGAAACATAATTTGGCAAGAACATTTAAAGATCGATCATTGATATTCAAAATACCAATGTAGCAAAACATCAGAAAAAACATTCGGATGAATTCACTTGCAAAAATTCGTAGTCTTTATTTGGTTAAAAGATTTCCGCTATTCTGTTGTAGATCGAAATCTAACCATCTAATGTTTCCCAAAAGTTATCGAATCAATCCAAATTTTTGAGCATATGTATCAATTTTGTGAATTATGGGTGTAGAACCACCGGGTGGAAAGAATTCAACTTCCCAGACTAAATCTAACCTGCGCATCGACTGGCCAGCACTTCTTGTTCGTAATGTACCTTCTTTTCGCCGTGCTGGATCTTTACTTGCGCGAGCATCCTGGAACAAATTGCTTGATGAATTCAAAATTTAACACTTGAAACACTAATTCTATTTGAAAAATCTGATACGCTCATACGAAAGGGCTGAATAAGGCAGAAAAAAAGTAAGAAAATGTGCGCAATGCATTTGATTTGGATAAGCAAAAAATTTCTAGTAAAAAAAAACACGAAAGAATAAATCCAACAGTTCAACAAAGGAAATATTGACCAAAACGAAATCATTTTTGTAACTTTGATCAAAACCAATTCAAATGAAAGAGAGCGTACAAAAAGGCAGATATATCGATTAAAATTCAACATAAAATGAACTTTTTAATCTGGAAGATAAATAAAAATATATAAAACTTTGAAAAAAACTGACAAGTGCCTCTTCCGGAGTCCAACCAATTAGTTCTACAAGAAATTTATGCGAAACGAGACACGTTAAGCATTCATAACTTTCGTCACTTAGCGCCACAGTTAATGCCCATAATCCGTCATTGTTTACATGTAATGGCTCTAACGGCTTTGTTTCCATTAAAGCCTGGAAAGAGAAGAAAGTATCAATAGAGCACATACCGTTAACACTGAAGAATTCATTTAATCTATTTATTGGTTGGAGTCAAGTAATTTAAAATATTTTAGGTTCATAATAATTTATGAGCATTCAAAATATCTGACATGAAATTTGGAACAATCTCCACTGTTATTGTGCAATCCGAATCAGATACCACAATCAAACGGTCAGACAAACCTAACACGTGTGCACTAAGTTTTTTATCATTTATTTTGATCATGCACTAAAAATGACAAAGTTGGGACAAATTTAGGGATTAATCAATTTGCTTACAGCCAATATTTTGCGCCTCGGTCCAACAGCATACCGCATGGACCGTAATGCTGCCGCAATTGATTCAACTCCAAGTCTTTTGTAAGCAGCAATAACTGGGTCATCAGCCGATTTAGGTGTCCCAGTTAAGTTAGTTTTTCTCGGATTATCTGCAAAAGGGACGTTAGCCTTGACGTATGACCACTTCAAAACACTCAGATCAAAAAAAAAAAGTTTTCCAAATCATTAGACAAAGTAATAAATGCGTATGTACATAAAATATATACGGATCTGTAGAAATGTACACTGAGAGAGTAAAGAAAAAATAGAATTACTCAGAGATACAACAATTTAGCCTTCTCTTTTCAAACATCAAAACCATCAGATCATTAATCCACAAAAAATTTTTAAGCAACAGGAGCTAATACCTTTTTTACTCACTTCCTGTTTTATGGTTGTCGGCGTTTCGAGCAAGATGATATCACTGTCATCGTCAGCTAATTCTCTGTAAAACTCAGCAATGAAAAAAACAAACTTATTTGATAAGAAATGTTATATTTTTTTATCAAATAGATGATGAAAATACCAGCCTATTTTTATAAGAGTAAGACAAAAGACAATATGGGAAAGATAGAGTAATATACACTTTTTATTCAGAAAATCTGTCATCAGGTTTTAAGTCTTAGTGTAGCCGCTGAATAAATTTAATCAAAAATTTGATTGTTAGATATGTAGAGAAACAATGATAGATCCTTTTCATTTGTCTCTTGCAATCATGCCCTTGTTTAATTATTTTCTTTGTTTACTATCTCTAATAAAGCCGCATTACAAATTTTTTTTTGAGCCGAGATATATAAGTAATTAAGTAGTGTGAAAATTTTAATAATTTCAATGGTGAGAATTCTTAGCGTACATTTTTATGCGTTTAGCAAGTGCACCATGTAATAACGGATCTTCTGAGCGCTTCAATGCTGATGCGGTGAATGACGTCTTACCACCCGAACTACTCGGACTTCCATTCAGTGAAACATTTATTTGTTGCTGAAATGATGCAAATAGGACATGAAAATTTTTTAATCAACTGATTTATCCAAGCAAAAATCAAGTAATAAAATTTATTACTTGACTTTTAAAATTTACCCTAATGTTGTTCACCGACTGTTCAATTCGCGCAGTTTCATTTGCAGATATCATTTTTCGTTTTGGTGTTTCTGAAGACCTGAAATGATATCAAATTTTGTTTATTCACAATCCTAAATGTGAAAGTTTTGCACTCAGCAAAACAAAGATTTAATGCTATATTGTGATTTCGAATTTTGCATTCTTGTTTAAGCATTGATTGTCTTACTCCAAAACCTAATTTGTTCCAGAAATCAAGGTTTGAACGAATGGATTTTGCCATTTACCAACTTTATTTGAATATGATAAGCACAAACCATATTTGCGCGGAATAAGTAAAGAGACAAATAAAGAAAGGAACATATTGCAAAAAAGTGTAAAAAAAGGAAAATCGGAAAAAGTAGCAAGTGATAAAACCATCACAAAATAAGACTGAAGAGTTTGCAAAAACTAAGGCACAAAAAATCGTAAATTAACTTACGATTTTTTACCCGAAAGTGGCTTCACCTGCATTATAGGTTTGATATTCGGTTGAGAGAGGACACTGTTTGCATTTGGAATATTGTTACTGCAATTATTTCCTTTTCACTAACTAATACTTAATAATTTATAAAGCTATTCATGTTCTTTTCTTCTAAAATGATTCAGTGAGTGACCATCCTCAATTAATCGCCATCACAAATACAGCTTGAATGACGGTTGGGAAAAGCAAGGAAAAACTATTTGTCTGACACATTTCACGAACATCATTGACAGTTTCATTTCCAAAAATAAATTCGTTTGCTCTTTTAGGAATCTGGTAGAGGCTTTAGCGAGTGTTTGATTCTTAGTAAACTCATACTTAACATCAGAAAATTCTTGTAAAATGAATGAAAGCAGGTGAATAGAATTGAAGTAAAGATATTAAAAAATCTGTCTTACTAAAATGCTTTTTACATTTCCCAAAAGTGATTTCCAGGAAAAAAATACAACAAAGCATACGAATATACAGCATTCAACCGTTATGATACATGACGTCCTTATGATTGAGTACTTCTAAGTCTTTTAACGGAGTTGGGAATATGCATAACCCGATATTTTTTGGATTAGATAGTTACAGATTTCGACTTCAATGAAAACGAGATGCTAAGGCGCACTAACTGATTAATTTCCTTCTGCGCACTGGTTAAAGTTATGAAGCTTTGTCTTTGCAGAGGGACATTAATATTCAAATGCTTCATCATTATTTCAACTGGACGACCACTTTTCATGAGCAATTCGTCATCACCACCTAATACTATACAGTTCAATTCAGTAAGCAATAAAATACCACGTCGAATGCATACATTGTTTGTTAACAGAATCTAAAATAAAATAACAGAAGTGATATTTATCATGGAATTAGGAAAACTTTTTTTATCATCTGCTAATTTTAACAATATTATATATAAATATATCAAAAAGTCCGTCAATTTTAGAAATATCTGAAGAAGTAAAATATAAGGAGGAAAAAACTTCGTAACAGTCAATACTAATTTCTGTAATTTATAACCAAAAAAAATCTACCTTACATCCTGGACATGTTAGAAGAGAAAGAGCACTTAGCGTACTATATTCCACGGCCTTCATCGATAACTGACCGTCTGTTACTTCCATTGAAAGCATACGCTTCGCATTTTGCTAAAAGAAATGAAGATCTTTCAACTGAGCCAGAAAATAAAGAAGTTGTGATCTATTACATAGTTAAGCAGTAAGTCAAAATTAATTAAACAGCCTCAAAGTATTGATGAATAACTCAATAGTATCTTCATATGTGTTATATATTTAAAAAAAAAAAAAAAAATCACAAATGGATCGCTGTTTGTTTCACTTTCTTCCAATTTCAGTTGAAAACCAGAATTATCCTCAAATTTATTTGTTAAATTCCTGTACTGTGAATACATTGATGTGCTGATATCAACAATCGAATTCACCTAAAATGAAAATAACATCCAAGCTATAAAGAAAAGAAAATTTCAACAATAGATTAAAAACAAACAAAATTATAACTGAGGTGATTTGCATTAAATTTACTACTGGAATTATGCTGTCTTATAGATATGTCATCTGTTCTAAAAAAAAAGTGGAATAAATCATACCTGTACCACGGTATTACCTTCAAGCATCATTCGCTTGGAACGATTGTCAGCTGATAAAGATAACAGTGGTTTTGTGGATGTTTTGAGGTTGGTATAAAGCCACTGTTCATAAACAAATGATAACAAGGAATTACTGTTAAATCCCTGGAAATTTTAGCAACTTTTTGAAGTGAAAAAAAATCTGCATATTTTGATAAAGTAACAAACTGTCACAAAGAAACTTAGAAAAATAGAAGGAAAGAAAATGTTCCAAGAATAAAAATAACTTCTTTCGCTTGCTTACTTTATTTTTAATTTCGTTTGTTTGTCTATCAGACACAAACTTTATCCTTCCAGGATCACTTTATGTTTCCTCCAAATGACCAACATTAGGAGGAAGGCATATTAAGCTTAAATTTGTAAAAGACATTACCAGTGACTTATCATAAAGTACTTACTAAGGAGCAGAGGTATTTCATCACTTCAGTTAGCCATTCTTCTTGTAATGTAACATTCAGCTTCTCACTAAAAAAACCCCTGATGATCTCGATGTCCATCCATAACAGTTGGTAATATTAACAGCTAAAAAAAATTGAATTCTTTAAAATGTAATTGCATAAATTGGAAATAATTTAGAAAAGGATTATAATGAGAAGGATCAAAATTATACTCGTTTAAACCATTAAGTTTCCTGAAAAGTAAGCATGCGGACAGTTACTATTAGGTAGGAAAAAAAAAACACATACAAACAGAAGATAACAGAAATATTAATAAATAATCCAGTTGCAAGCAAAATTAAACTACCACAATTATAATGATTTATTCATTTGCGTGGTTGTTATTTTTATGATTCCAGTCATTTAAAAGTTTTCTCTATATTAATGATCGAAATATGCATGGATGTGTCAATGGTTTCCTATAAATATACAGTACTTCCGACAAAGCTATATTCCATATTCTCATGACAGAAACCGTAATAATTATCCGGAAAAAGGAAAATCAGTCAGACCATCAATTATTAATTGACGAAAAGTTTGTCATCCTCAGTTCAACTTACTGGAAGCCAAAACAGAAAATTTTGAATCTAATTTTCTGCGCCGAGCACAGGGTACACCGTGCAACCGCTATGTCTCGCATCATCCCATTCTTCGTAGAATCAAACAGGCCGAACATTTAGATTGGGTGGAGGAACTTTCGTTTTTAAACGCAAAAATTTCTAAAATCTAAGTCGGCTTCCCATTAAATTTAACTTAAACCTACCGCTGCTACCTGGAAGGACTGCTGGAGTTTCCACTGGCTCTAATAACAAGCTGCAAATATTGAGCTTATTCATTCTTGGCTTTTTCCATTCCTTATTTTTATATTACAAGTAAATACATACCAACAGTATCCTTCATGATCAATCATTTATGCGAATACGGGACAACCCTATCTCCCCAAATTTGCATATCGTCCGTAAAAAGCAAGTAAAGAGAAGTTTCCACTCAAGAATGCTCCATTTTATATCAAAGCATACAGGACGGCCTGCGTTAAAAATATCTCTTCTCTTCTCTTCAAGATACTCTGTTCATGGAACTTCTCTAAGGTATTGTTGAAAAGTTTTTTTATGATTTATCCAAAATATGAGCCATGAAATCAGCAAGTAAACTTTTAGAACTTCTAGTTCCAAGTTGTTGCTATAAGCTAAGCTGCAGTAATGCAATGCATTTGATAGTAGTATGGAGAGAATCTATATCACATATCTGATCTTCAATGCAAGAATTTCTAGCATTCCTAAACAAATGTATTTGTGGTTCACAACTACAATACCAATGACGACAACATTCATTACAAGTATTACTGGCAGTATTACCATTGCCACTGTATTATTATCTTGTGCAGTAAGGAAATCCAAACGTCCATACAAGCCAGGGCATTTACCTGAATTTGTGGTACTAAATCTGTTTTCCTCAAAATAAAGACAATGTACTTCATTTGTGCCGCTTTTCAATCACTGATTCTCAAAGCACACCTCAAATGTTCTCACATAATCTTGAAAGTGACAAATACTGCCGTGATTTGTTGCTGACTATATTGCCTGCTTTCGTTTTTCGAAAACATTTTTAGAAATGCAGGATCCAAATGCAAAAGAAGCAGACACGTATTACGGAATGAGGAGTACAATTGCATTTCCAGTTAAAGGCATAAAAAGTGAGTTCACCTCTGCACTTACGTTACTTAAAGTTCGGCTCAAAAAGTGCAATTCAGAGTCTAGAAAGCATAAAACTATCCCCAACTCATCAATCCTCCAAAATATAAATTCATTACAGCACAAATCATAGCATAAAGTGAAGCATAAGCCTTCATTACAATCGTGTATAAAGATGACTAACAACTTCTCATTGTCTCGAGGCATAATGATTTTCGTTTTCATCCGCCCTTTTTTTAAGTCAAACGAAAAGATGACCTAAAGGAGCAACAAGTTAGAGCAGATGTTGAATTAAATCTGGAAACAAAAAGAGGAAATGATCTGGATCGGGGAATCCAATTAGGAAGTACTCCAGTACGCAAAAACAGTAAACCGGTGGGTTCTTCTATGCAGAATTTTTAGTTCAAAAGGTCAAAATGCGCTTCATTAATCTATATCAGCATGAAACGCAGTGATTACAATAAAGGTTAGCACCAAAAGAGGTTTAGAGGCTTACACTTACAAGAAACAAAAAACAAAGTATTTCAAAAAAAAGTGACAATTAGATGTATGAGAATTTTTTAATATATAAGAATTAACACATCCTCAAAAACAAACTCAATATGACTGGAATGCTAAACCTCCTGGCTCCTTTGTGTTACTCCATTTATCCCTCATTTTGACTGGATTTGTTCATGCAACCTACAGTATCCATAAAAAAATGTATAAAAAGTGAACAAAAGATGAAGCTGTTCATAGCATTCGATACCGATATTAAAGTTCGGAAGTTGTGCATAAGAAACAATTTCAATTGAAGTATGAAACCAACCTTATGGATCCGTCACTATTACAGACATAATTGCAAGAACAAACAAAATATGTACTGTGGTCTGTTTATGTTAACTGAGATATGCGCGAGAAGTAAATGAGGCTACAACAAGACCTGAGAAATTTTTGAAAATTCCTAAGGAAACGAAGGAAATCGAGAAGTATAAACTCTAATCTATCAAACTGATGCTGTTCTGAACAGTGACTGTATGATCGCTACAATCTCACATGGAAAATACAATGAATTCTAGCATATATTCACAGAAATTATTCACCGACGTTTCTTAGATGACGAAGAACCTTCATCAGCACCACCATCAGCTGTTCTCTTTTTCAACTCTTTACCTGATTCCTTAGCTGACTGCAGCAATTGGCCGAGACCGAAGATATCCTCCTCCTCCTTTTCGAACTGAAAATTAAACTGGTGTAAACAAAATCCAAAATTTTAGAGTAATGAAATCAATAGTAAGGAGAGAATGGTGCTATAGAGTTCCTTTATCCCTTACCAAATCTAAAATCTGTCAGAAAAAAAGTTTTTGCTTAAAACTTTACTCAAGATTTTTTGCAGGCTTTGAATGGAAGTAAAAAAGACGGGTTCGTGTTTTGAAATTTGAAATGAAATGGATTAAAGAAGAATGTTACGCAAAACATGTTTCTAATTTTAACAAACTTTTGCATTGTTCGGATAAAAATAATTACTTTAAAAATCAATATACAGTAGTTTCAAAAAAAAAAAAAGAACACTGTCTTTAACTATGTCGATTTGATTCAGTAAAAGACAATTTATGCGCAACGTGAGGTATAATTAAGCCTCTATCCCTCCTCCGGAGAAAATAGACTTGACGAGAAAAAAGAGGATTACGCCATTCGAGAACAAAGAGTGCAATGATAGTGCAATCCATAAAGCAAACCTCAACAGGTCCAGCATTACGTGCTACTCCAGGTTCGGCGCCGCTAAATCCCTTATCAGGAACGAATCGATTAGTACTAATTATACGATCCAAATCATCGCCGTAAAGATCTTTGTCAAGATTTTTGCCTGCAAATAACACCTCTAAGATTCCAGAAACATCAGGTAGACTTTTTATATTTTTTACTAAATCTGCCACTTGAATAACAAATATCAAAAAATAAATATAAGAGAATCAAATTCTCTAGCTTACTTGGCCGATAAATATGTTGCTGAATATTATCCTGAGCACGCCACGGTTTATCATATGCGCTATATGTTTCATCATCAATACCACCACTATCCAATCCCTAAAAGAAGCCACAATTGATGTAAAACTTTTTTGTATTCTATACTGACTACCAAAAACTTCAACAAATGGTTCAAAATAAAGGTTCAAAATAAAAAACAATAAATATAAAAATCAATGTTCAAAAGATCTTCAATAATAAAGAACCTTAGACTGATCAAATAGTCGCTGGTCAAACTGCGTTTCGTGATGTCTCGCTCGAGCATCCGGCAAACCAAGTGCAATTTTCTCACTGATATCCCGCTCACGACCTTTCTTAAACCTATCCAACTTATCTGGATTGTTTCGTGCAATATTCCTTTCACGACGATGCTCATCTAAGCGATCACGTCTGCAAAAAATCAGGAAAATTAGACAAACCCTAAATCACAATTATAACTGTTTTATACGCTACTTTTCACTTTAAGGTATTTTCTTCCCCCAAAACAGTTCTATTTGACAATATAGAATTTTACGCCAAACTGGCTAACAAATTTCGTTTCCTGGGGGAAAGTTTAATAATACCTAGTCACTCATAATAATTACTGTAATTTTCAGATACTAATAATTTTTCAATTTTACGATTTTTTACTGAATACTGAGATGTCAAATAAAAAAAAACCTGTAAACAAGGGGTCAATAAAAGCATTTAATCTACCTGATTTGATCACGTTCACGAGCTTCTTGATTTACTGAGTCATCTTCATGTACTTTCTTCAGCACAGTACGTTCCTGCCTATAACATGAATTAAGTATCAATAAATGGATGGTGCGCAGTCCACCTAAACATATTAAAGTGTATGAAAGTTGCATTTTCATAAAGGTAGGCATTTCGAGCAACAATTTCCCTATTAATAATTATGGGTTTTAAAGTAAAACAAACCTAGCTTTCGCAGCCATAGCCCTCATCTTCTCCTCCTGCTCAGCTTTCTTGTTTTGGGCGACACGACGTTCCATCTGCGCACGCGTTTCGACAGCTTCACGAGCTGTGCGATCAGCCAAATATAATGATTCCGCTAACTTGGCAAAATTTTCATTGATATGAACCTTTAAAAAGATCTCCATGAAGTTTTTTTTTTCCACGCAATGATTAAGTTTTTTTTTCACGTAATGATTAAGAACTAGTTTCACGGTCATCTTGTTTAAATAAGAAACGTTAAAAACATTTGTAAATGTCAATACCTGCTGTAGGCCTCTTCCATCAGCAGCCAGTCGTTTATCCAGTGCAATGGTGAATCCTGAAAAGGCCCTAAGATAAAAGTAATTAAGGAAATAAATATATATTCTGAGATGACATAAACGTAAACCTATTCGTGGAAAGTAATGTAAGAATACACTAGTTTTATTGCCTTCTTCATTTTCAAATCATAGTCAGTCGATAAAAGAACTTCTAAAAGGCTTGGACAAAGTAAATGTAGAAGACAACATTCATCCCATATCTCCCTTGAGAGAAGTAAGAAGTACCTTTTGGATTCTTCCAATTCGATATGCATGGTGGGATCTTCCAATCAGCTTGTTCTTTCACGGTTGTCTGGAAAAGTATACAAATATTTCATACTTTACATTAAAAAGCTCCAGAACATTAGCATTATAAGAAAATTATCAGTGAAATTAAATTAAACCATTGTGGACTTTTGAACTAATGTAGAACTAAGAAGACAAAATATAGAAGAACCTTGCGAGGTGGCGAATGCATGACGGGAGCTGGAGGAGATGGAGGAGCACGTGGTATCTTCTGATTGATCCTGAAACGAAGTGAACATAATACTATTGATGAAGAGCAATAATGATCAATTATTCCACTAATTATCTCGAATTCATGTCAAAGTTTCTATGATATCACTTATTTGTAGATTCCGATATTTAGACATACAGCCTTTAAGAATAAAGCAAATCTTAAATAATGAAAATATTATTAAAAAAATGACGTACTTAAATTTGGGGGGTTCCATCGGATCTTGCTGTACTTCGACCATACGAATAATTCGCTGCTGAGCGCCACTGTTATGACCACCACCTTGCTGACTTGGTGTATAGCGTATATACTGCACTGGGTCTGGTTTCTGGGCGTGACGAACAGGTAAAGCACTTGCAACCTGAAGAAAATATTGAATATTCGAGACTTTTACTGCATTACACAGATATACATTCAAAAATTTAGAAATTCTATTTATGAACACATCTATAAAATCATGCCTTCGTAGAAGTAATCTTTTCCAACGCCAAACGAGTAGCTTCGGTTTGTTGTGCAATTGTTTCCTCATCTGGCTTTTGGAATGATTCATCTTCTTCTTCTAACATTTTCGGCTTCATATCAGCCAGTCTTGTATAAATTATCTACAATTGTAATTTATGGAAAACTTTCCTGAAAAAAAGGTTGCTAACAAAAGCAAAAACAAGTGCTTCTATACTCCAGTTAATGTTCAACTAGAAATAGGCTTTTTTTATAAATGCTCCTGCAAACAATCGACGCTGTAAGAAGTGATAATAGTATATAATTGTAGTATAATTGATGTGATGCTTCACGGAAAAAATTATTACTTTAGATACTATTTTAAAACCTACTTTATCCTTCGAATGTCCAATCCTAACAATTGCATCATGCCTCAGCTTTCCGTCCGCGTCACATTGAAGTGCAGTCGTTTTATCGCTGCTAACCTTCTTGCGCAAATCCATTCCCATGCCTGAATAAACTTTCTAACATCTTTGCTCTCATATCAGCCTACCTGGAATAAATTATCTGCACTAATACAGTCAGTCTTGCAAAAGAATCACGCAGAAAAAAGGAAGAAAAAAAAGTAATTCCGGCATAAGGAATCTGGGAAAAATAAAGGCTCAAGAACCTTCTGCTAAAATAAGGAAACAAAATGAAGTCACCTAAAGGAAACTGCGCCACAGGTATCTCGGGAAACGCTCCACCATCACCAAAATCCTGCAAAAAAAAAATCTTACTGCATGGAAAAGCTGATGAAAATTTATCGAATTGACACTGCAACTAACTACAATAAAAAATGGCTAGTTACTTCTATGTTCCTCGGTATCCAGCCATTTCTTTTGCCGTAGGGTGGTGGCTCTTTCATTACCACAGCTCCAATATTATCGCCTTTCAAAGCATCCTGAAACAGCAGCTATATTTACTTTACGCATTGCTTATTGAATATGCGCGAAGTTTTTGACTTCTATTTCCTTTACGCTCATATAGTCCTCGCATGATAGTTGTTCGGTGAAGTAAACTTGACAAATGAGAATGGTCCTTGATTATTTATCATCTAAAAATGCAGTAAAATTAAGGAACTAACTTCTCGCCCTTGAAACCATGGGTCCCGACGAACAGACGACCACTCATCTGATGTTGAAGATGGAGGTGGGAGTATGCTGCAATACACAATAGAATCAGTGAAATTTGAAACACTATGCATTCGCCAACTAGTTTCTGAGACCTATTTAGTTACAATTAGTTAGTCATAAATGGTGTAAAGATTATAAGGATACCAACTTTGTTCTGACTTTTAATCCTTCGGTTTAAGTAGTGTTTATAGACAATTTTTAGTCCACTTTCTGCGAAACAGCAGAAAGTATGTGTTCCAAAAATATTTTGAAAAGACACATAAAAAAAGAAAAACATACTCAGCGAGCTTTACTGACATCCTTTTCTCAGCGATCACTTCTTGAAAACACAAGTAACACACTAAAATAAAGTACATATATGCAAGATATCATTTGATCTCATCATTTCAGATAAACTAGACGTCTCGACAACTTAAGGGAAAAACCCAACCCAACAGAAACCCGAGGCGACCACCGCGCTAGTTCATTCGAACATCTTTACAATTAATTCTGGCAATGTGCCATCCGAATTGGCGACTCATTGGGATAAATTACTCTGACTGGAGTAATATGAAAATATTGCTGTGCCAGAATCAACCCATTGATTGCAATCATTAGTGTAAGCAAACTTTGATTACATTTAATTAAAATAAGGGAAGCATCGCCACATCTTCATTGTATTTGCTTAAACTGTTTAAGTTCAAAACTTAACACATTACTAATTAGATAGGTTAATTCGTATAGCTGACAGTTCCAGGGATAAAATTCAAACTTTCCTCCGACAATATAATTTGTCTTGCGAAGTAACCGAGCAAGTTTTATTGTCATTATTAGTGCAAAAAAAGACCATAGAGGTTAAAATTTTTGAAAATTTTTGAAAAGAAGCATTGCAACATTGATTGTAATCATAGAAGTTAAAATTGTAATTAAAGAAGCGGTAAAATAAATTGTCACAAGCTTTATTAATATAATCAATCCATCCGTTATGCTATACATACTGCGTTATCATTGATGATTTTATTCAAGAGATATTTTCATTATGCAATATTTATTTTCTACATTACTTAATGCTAATTCAGTTTAACAATTCAGCGTCTCATCCAAAAAAAGGACTGAATTATTATCAAATTAAAAGAATGCTAGAAATATAATTAACTGAAAATCTAATAGACAAATTATCACTACCATATCATATCTTTTGTCATATATCATTTCGAAAAAAGCAACAAATTCCTCAGAAGATTTGACTTCTGATCTTCCTATTCATATTTTTTTTTTTACATAATTTCGATGATATTTCAGTGAGGGAAAAGAAATACGGATATTGTAGCAATAAACCACCAATCCTGGATTTCCTGAAGTATTCATATCAAATACATTTAAAATACTCATAGCTTCTAGAAGCAGTTAAGTTAACAATCTCTCAACATAATTTACTTCGTTCAGTTTCGCTCTCTTTAATTCTGATTAGAACTATATCACTTTGTACGTTATAGAAATGAAGATATATCTTTCCAAAAAAAAAGATATCTTCTTTTTTTCTCTTTTCCAAATTGTTGTCGACAATTTTCTTACAAAAATACAGTCATCACTATTCCAATTGAAATGCTCAAATAAATTATGTCACAGACAACTTATATGGTGCGCATATGTCTCAGGTTGATTACAGAAATAAAATATATTTATACAAAAAAATGTCTAAAACTAACTTAACTATACTTCCGCTGAAATACATGTAAGCGGAAATCATCTCCCCTTGCACTGACAATATTACAAGTTTCAAATTTCCCTCGAAGTGAGTCCCTAAAATAAATAGGATAGATAATCCAGGGAGATTAGCCATCATTTTATAGTTAGCCACCATTTTCTAGTCCAATATACATGTTCTTCCTTTTTTTGATATAAATATTAGCCATCATTTTATAGTTCGATATATATGTTAAGAATTTCTTTATTTTTTAATTGGAAATATCTGTAAGAGGAAATTTCTCCCATATCATTTTAATTGAATCCGGCAAGCATTTCAATTGTTCATTCCAAAGTTTATTTGCTCATTGAAGCAAACAGTGCAGATCACATTTGTGCCCACATAGGTCAATTAATCTTTTAACATCATTTATAAAGCAACATATTCCCGTTAAAAAAATTTACTAGGAAATTTTAATCAGTTACATCTGAACGAATTTTTTATCTTATCTTCGTTTGAACACTTTCCTTCAATGTTATGACATAATTTGACTAGCTTTCTTCTGTTATGACATCTGGAAACTTTATTACAGTCAGGAAAATGTATCACTCAATTATTCTGAATGATACAATTAAAATATATCCCTAGAGCTAAAAAAATAAAAAAAAAAGTCAAGATGTAAATGTATGACGATATGATATACCACTGAACATCAATCATTTGAAAATGATGATTCAAAGATCTTTTAAGCAGCAAATTGTTTTAAGGACATATAAGTCTCACACTTTATGTTTTCTGAAGCATCCTAAATCGACAAACAAGAATACCATGAAGAATGCTGTACACATCACCGGGATTTTTGAAACACATAATCATTTCAAATCATATAAAATCATTTTTTATAATACACAGTGACAAACACGCATACAAAGAAGGAAAGAGAGAAGGAGAGAGAAAAGGAGAGAGACATAGCGCTAATCGTAATGCTAAACACAAAACAAGTAAAAAAAAATATTTTGAAATCGAAAAAGGCTGCCTGATTTTTTTCCAAGACCACAAAATCAAACACACTGAAAAAAAATAAAAATAAAAAAAAACAGAAAAAGATGACAGATCTCTCCAACAACAGATTTCTAGCACTTGTTTATTCTTGCTTAGCTCTGACATTTTCAAATCTCTACTAATAATCGACGTATTAATAGCTTGATTATCAGATTAATAGCGTAACGGGAAGCACATTTTAAAGACGCTACCTAAATGATTTAGAAAAAAATCAAACGAAAATTAAAAGCCAAAAATTCACTTAAATCCTATAGTATATGTGAAAGACCCTTTGCTTCATGTAATAGCATATTTCAATCTATAAAGCTGATTATGCATCATTTTTCGGATAAAATGTGTAAACTGCAAGAATTGGAAAGGATCTGTGAAAAGCAGATAAACATGATATAAGGCTAAAATATACAAAAAGAGGAGAGAAGGAAAAAAAAACTAGCGAATCTAATCAAACAACAAAAAGGATCCTTTCTTCCAGTTCTGCCAACTATAAATCTGCTAAAATGTTGGCAAGATTACTCATATCAATTGGAGGCGTAAGATAAACCAGGTTGGAACCTAGAATTTCAATTTCTCATCATTGATGATTTCATCAAATTGTATTCCTACAAAACCCAAAACAAACTGGGCTTAATAACAGGAATCTCCCTCGAATATTAACTGTAAATTAATACATGCTTACATAGATAATGAGGCCACATTTCCAGATCTCTGTAAATCTGAAAAATAAGTCAGATTTTCCGGAATCTGGTTTAACTTAGCTTCATAAATTTTTGAGTGTTCAGAATTTTTGAAGAGATGGTTCTTGTATCATCAAAAAATTCATCGAATCCAAAAAGTGACAAAAAATTTAAAAGGTATACTACAAATTTTCCCTGAGTTGACAAAAAATCTGCATCCAACTTATGTAACACATTTTCCATATGAATAAACAGGAAAGAACAGAAAGAATTAAAAATATTTCCACCGGTTAACCAAAAGAAGCAAAAGAAAACATACACAGAGCTCTACTATACATGAGGCAGCAAAAATATATCACTTTAAGGAAGTATCTTCTTGCAGATAAAAAAAAAATAGGACAAAGAAGCATTAAAAAAATTCCAGATAATGCAAGCTTCGGAAAACAAAAGATTTCTTAAATAATCTCCGGCAAATAGCACAGAATGTATTAAATGATTCTTTTACGAGAAACAAAACGCGGCTAAAATTTCAATTAAATGACTTCGAGGAGCAACAAAAATAGAAGAAAAATATTATGTGCATGATGAATATGAAACACCGGAAGCATACCATATTCATATTCAAACACAAAATGAAAAAATAACCGAAAAATTCTCTTGAAACAAAAACTAACCGGATAATTTTCACCAAATGTTTAAAACAAAGAACAAAAAAAAAAAAAAGGAAACAACTATAGAAATATTACAGAAATGACACTCACTAAAAAAAATCTATATATAAATGACTGTACGTAACCGATGTAAGGCCATATATCATCTTTAAAAAAAAAAAGATTTAAGCCGCGAATAAGGTAATAGTGGTAGTAAAACTATACAACGAAATTAATTTACTTCAACTGTATACGAAGAAATATCTATGTTTGAATATTATGATTAACTATACATAAGCAAACAATTGAATGCCATACATGCATTTTAATTAATTGAATTTACTTATAGCTCATTCGCAGCTAAAATAAGGAATACATATTTCTTTATTTATGTATATACATATATGTATATGCAAATAAATTGTATATATATGTATATATTGAATAAATTGTACTAAGGATGAAGAGGCAGCACTAGAAGTACTGTGGGTGGAACAGTTTTGCAGATAGTAAGCAGTTGAGAAGATTACTGTTCTCCTGGGAAGAAGCCAAAAAAAGAGATTGTTTATTTAATTGACTGTTTGTTTCTTCATGAATGCAAAATAATAAGTGATATCATGATGATAATGCGGCAGTCTCCTGAAAAGAATAAAAAATTATGTCAAAATTCCTGCAAATTATAATCAGTACATAGAGAGAAGGAAAATGATGCTCACACATAATCTAGTACCTTTCCTTAATTTACTTAAATTTTTCTAGATCCGTTATTTTTGTGTCGAATCCTTTAGTTTGCAATTTATTAAAACATATATAGATTAACGGGTACATTACACCGCCTAATGAACCATATATTAAACAACATCAGTAAGTTTCACGTTATAAGCCTTATTAAACATTAAGTTTACCGATTTATTATTTCTCACCAAATACTAAAAAATTACTCATTTTCTGTGAGACTCATAGCTTCAAAAATATTAAAGATAATCCATTTGCTTTAAATCACAGAAAACCGTTCCTTTTTCAATGCAACCCAAAATCTTCAAAAATGAGAGTAAAATATACAGCTGTGATCACTATATAGTTGCGCGTTATTGTTAGTTTATGCAAAGAAAAAGACGATTCCCAACACCTGTTTCAGAAGAGTTTTTTGCATATCAGAAAATGATTCACATTCTTCAACTATCATTTCTTCATCCTCACCACCTCCAGCAGCACCACTTATACCCCTGTTGTCTTCCTTTCCTGTAGGAAGCACTACGCCATTATTACTAATACGATGTCCATCACCGGGGCCGATACCAGCACCACTTGTTGGTGTTGGAGTTGGATTTCGATTAACATTCATTGCCTAAAATAATGGAGGTGAGAAAAAACGAAGAAAAAATACAATAAGCAAGTAGTACTGTTACTACACTTTCGTTAAATATAGGGATGGATCTCTTTGCACTACAAAATCCAAAAAAAAATTTTTTTTTCTGACATTCTAATATACACAGTAATCAGACCTGTAACCAGTTAAGGACAATTTTGTTGCTCTGAGTGATATTTGTTGGTAACTGCGAACCATTTAAGGACACACTGGAAAATGCAAGGAGTGATGTTGCATCAGCAAGTGTTGATGCTGCTGCAGCCGTCACCTTGTTCGGACTTTCTATTGCTGCAAATTTTATTACCGATAAAATGAGCAACAACCCGAACAATGATATCTTACATGCACAAGTGCAATGATCTCAGTATTACTGAATTCTGTGATAATCATACTGCCTATTGAAAGTAAGAAAATACGTTGATAATATTAAAATAAACTGCCTTGCGAATGGATCATTATCAAAAGAAATGACCCATGGACGCTGGAATGAAACGAAAAATGCAATGAGGAAACTAGAAGTGCTTCCGCTACAAATAAACAAAACAAACTGTTTGCTGCTTCGGCGGGAGAAAATTGTCGATTATTTTCACGATTATGATTATTTGCAACAACACATTTCCGCATATGTTTCTCGAGTGTTGAATGTACCGAAAATGGCATTTGACAAATGTTGCAATGATAAGTTTCCTGCAGAAAAAAAAAATAATACATTTCGCAGCTGTAAAATTTTTTTTTCTAATAAAAAGTCATAAAAACAACTAATGTTTCTCCCTTGCAAATTTCAGATCATTCCATTATTTGGAACCAAGAAAATCCTTCAAAAGTTTATTATTTAAAAATCGCTACTGTCGGATATAAGATACGAACGCAATTTTTCAATAGCTAGATAATAATAAACAGATCCTGAACTCGCATAGATTATTCTCAATTTGCTGTTAAAATTAATAAACTGATTACAAACCTTTCCTTGTTGACCATGAGTTCGCATATGCCGAGTCAATTTACTACTTTGTGCGCAAGCATACGAACATAGACGACATTTGTATGGCTTTTCTCCAGTATGACTTCGCAAATGGACAATCAGATTGGAACGATTTGTGAAAACCTTGAAAAGAAAACATTAATGAATAAAGCTTAACAAATCTGGAATAAGTAAGAAAATTAATACTTCAAATTAACAGATTTAACATTTAAATCCAAAAAAAAGAAAAAAAATCCGACTAACATTCCACAAAAGAACAGTGAAATAAAATAAATGTACCAGTCTCATACCAACCTCAGCTTTCTTCTGATAAATAAAGGCTAAGGTTTTAAAAATGCCTTGTAGTTGTAAATAAGATCCACAGACTAGAAGGTACAAACTTAGAGCACAATATGACTGAATGTATGAAACTAATCCTATTTTTTCCTATTTTTTGAATTGGAAGCAATTCTCTTTCTATTTTATTAATCAGCTTGATTTAATTCAATTTTTTAAAATAATTCGAAAGTCCGCCAACTTTGCAACAAAATGTGCAGCGATCTTTTTTAGCATTTGTATCACGACGTGCTGCTGGTTCAGCGAATGCTAATTCATCGCCGTCCACAACATTTAACAGAGTCGATTTTGTATCCTCATTGCTGGAACAAAAATACAAAGAAATTAACTATTCATAAAAGAACTGAAATCGAATCACATTAAAAAGAATAGAGAAAAGGGAAAACCCATATTTCCTTTACTAATTGTACCTTTCCGCAAAAATATTTCAGCAGTTTAGTTAAAAACTAAAGGACTTTTTTAGAGGTTTACTTTCTGAACATGAACTGCTTCCTTTCTTCCACTGCCCACATGAAAAGAATTCTGCACTACTAACGATTTTGATTTAACTCTATTTTCTAAATAATTCGAAAGTTTGCCAACTTTACAAACAAATGTACAGCCATCCATTTTAATAGATGGCTACTACCCATAAAGCACTTATAAATTCCATCCTAGCATTTCCTTCAAATACTGCAATAAAATGATTTCGTAGTTTCGATATATCTCAAGATTATAAAAGAAGCTCATATTTACAAACCTCTCATCATCCATCCTTGACAGTTTACTATGCAACAGAGCTCCAGATGGTGTTGCTGGCGACAGCGTTTCGGAACCATTATTGGACGATCGCTGTCTTTTGCCCCCAAATGTCCCTAAACCATTCCAAGGTCCTTGCTTTACACCTGGACTGGAAAGCTGATCTTGCGTTATGGTATCGGCCCTACCAAAACCAGCTAATCCAAGTGACTGTGTTGCCGAATTTGGTGCCACAGGTGACGGTTCTTCAGGACTACTGTAAGACATGTAATCAAAAATTTGGTATTGATGTTTGATATTAGGAGGATCCCATGTAAAAACTTTTCTACTCAAAGATAATTAATGCTAGAAAAATGGGAAATTAGTCACTACCGGCACGAGTTGTAATTTAACATAGTTAACCAGAACGATGTTCAATCCACAGATCTAGAAGAAGAAACAACCTTGTGATTTTGGTGATTGCATTAAAAGCACTCCCATTGCTGTTTGTGGGAGTAACTGACGGACTCCCAGCACCAAGCAAATAAGATGCAGCATTATTCAATGAGAATTGTGCATAATATTCCTGCATTAGGGCCAGCACGTTGGGTATATTTGGTTGCATCCATAAATTCTTCAAATTAAAATCAATTAAAGCAAAAATAAAAAAACTCAGAATATTGCTTGAAAATTCAAGATATTTTAATTTTTTTTCAAAATACTATTATGGTATTATGATCCAGAAAGTTGTCTTTTTGTACCGTTCTTTATATGCCTTTTTCCATGTTCATTCATAATGCCACTTTTCTTCGTCTAAAGATCACAACAATTCAACCTGCAAGGATGGATGTTGTCGTTGTTGTTGTTGTTGTTGCTGTTGTTGTTGTTGTTGTTGTTGCTGTTGTTGTAAAGCAACTGCAGCTAATGTGGCAGCAGTAAGTGAACTGGAAACATTATTGAGAGCTGAACCGGGAAGAAATGGTGCAGTTGAAGCAGTCGTTGATGCTATGCCATTACTTGAATGCTCTTCATCGGTATTCTCTGACTGTTGTGTTCTGGAAAAATTGACAACAATTACGCATTTAATTGTCGGTAACTGCTTATTTAAGCATTCAATTACATCATTCCAGCACATCAACATCACTGCTAGACATATATGAATTAAAAATTTGAATTTTTGATACCTTTTAATGGTGCTAGCTTTTAGGTGTTCATTAGTTCTAGACGATATCACGGTTGGACTTACTACATGACGTAAATCAGTCAATGGTTCTCCTGAAAATAAAATACTTTTTAGAAAATCATTATTACGCACTCTATATTTGCACATTTATCATGAATTCAACATAAGAAAGGATGACAAGATTTTAGAGTTGTAAAGCATAAATACAAAATCGATACATCATGAGGTGTGCCCCAGAATTAATATTCTTCCTTCTGTACTTGTAGTAATGAATATAGCCTCAATACAAGAACAAGTCGTGCAAGCATACCTGCTTTTTCAGCGATCTCTTTTAATCGTTCAGAGCAAAATGCATTCAAACTGAAGCCACCTTTACCTGAATTATTACAACAACGTATATATAAATGTTAATTACAAGTTTTGAGAAGTGGAATTTAAAAATTTTCATGACATTCCAAAACAATTACTCTTTTCTCATTTAAAACTTGAAAACCTAAAAAAAAAAATTTCATACAGACCGTTTAGTTTGCTTTTTGTAGTGGAAGCGTTGAAGGGAGATGCAAATGTGAGAGACGGTGGATGCATTGATGTTTTCGGTGTTAATAATGATGATGATGATGAAGATAACGATGAAGTAATTACCGTCGATTTTGGTAGTCCCGTCCGAGGCATACACGGCATCTCTTCCTGAACGTAACATATGTTAACATATTATTGAAATAAAATTATTAAATGTTTAACAGTTATCTTACGAAATTTGTGCTACTACAAAAATTCTAATAGTAAATGGTTAGTAAGCAGACTTTAAAAACGATATTTTATCACAATCTGAAACAATTGTAGTTCATATCCTCACAGTTGTTCAATGAAATCCGGATTACATATTTCTGACAAACACGGTTATAATGCATATGGCTGTTCGCCTGTAAGTTTCTTTACAACACCGTAATACAAATGTATTATAGCAGGAAAGTGGAATAATATGGTAAAAAGTTGATATACGAGTTCTATAAAAAAAAAAGGAAAGAGAAAAAAAAAATAAAAGAAAGGGTTACCTCACAAATACGAAGGCCATGGGCGATAAATACATGTTTTAGTAGATTCCAAACATCACTGCATACATGTTTACAAGAGTGACAGGTTAACGATCCTCCGCCAATCAAAGACACATTACTTTGTTTTGCATCTGAAAATGATTTATATTTTTTCCTTTAATAACCATTATTATAACATACATAAAATAGCCATATGCAACTTTTCCTTGTGATTTTTCGAAGACCAAAAACCAACTTCCTGAAGATTAATTATTAAAAACTATAATTTTATTATAGCAGCTATTATCATGGTAATCTAGTTACTGAGTTCTTGTAACTATAACTATGAATGAGGACATAACTTTTACTATATCCACTATTAATTAATTTCGGATTTTTCTCTTTTTTAAATGTACTTTCACAGCAACGATTCACTACCATCAACACATCACATATTATTTAAACATGTTTGTTACATAACAATCAGTACTGCAGATAGCCTATAAAATAACAAACCCACGTCACTGCTTCTACACATAATCTAAGTGGGTGTTCTAGAAAAGCAAGAAGCAATTACACTTATATAGTGTTATAAATCTAATAAATAACATTGCTTTCTAACAAGATAATATGTAGATGGAGAAATGTGAAGTATAATGAAGCACGTAAATGAAATAATTATATCAGAATTGATTTACTCCTTAAGAGGAACAAGATAATTCGCAAGATGACTATGAAAAAGAATTTCAAAATTTGTAATGTTCAAATTTACTGCTTCATTTCACTTTTTCAGTGGTATCAAAAATGAACAGTGACTACTAAAATAATTTACCTATAATATCCAACATTTCGTGATAATTTGCACTTGACTCTTCCATCTGTCAAATAAACTTCAAAGTTCATCAAAGTACCCACACTTCCATAAACTTCAAAAAAGCGACATTTAATTATTAATATCTATACAGTAGGTTTTTTTTGCTCTCTTCAACTTCTCATCATTAATAGAAAACTACGCATTCAAATATGGAAGAGTGTAATTTCCGATTGCGTACACACACACACACACACACACACACTTATACATATATACATGCACATATACACATAAACATCACATACACCTCTATACAGGTATTCCATACAGAGCTAGTTAAATAAAATATTACGGAGGTGTGTGTTTTTTTGTATGATAGATTTATGTTTCATATATTTTATTCAATTTTTTTTTTAGACTTAAAAAGATAATGGATAGTGCTTTTCATTTTTCAAAAACATTTATTTACTTTCTCCTCATATGTTCTAAATGGTTGTTAAGCTAACAGAAAGACACAGACATAGAAGTAGATGATGATGATGATTATTAAGCAAACAATGCAAGCTAATCATTTGAAGTTGCAGCAAGAAGCAAATTTCATTTCATGAAAAGGAATGAAAAGGCGCAAAAAAAGAAAATCAATTTTGATTAAATAAACAATGCATCTGTTTCGTTAGATCATTTTTATTCAATGATTAAGCTCTTTTTTTTTTTCACGTAATACCGCATCGGAAGTCGGGAGAACAACTGTTTCTATGTTGACACAAAACGACAAGTCAATATTGCTATCTTTAAATATTATCCCTTGCCTAGAAGCAACTAACAATTGTTTCATATACTTTTTAACTTTTTCCAATTGTGATGATTCGTTTTCAAATGTTTGTAGTCAAAAAAAAAAAGACTTTTCAGATAAACAAACTTCACACAACTTTAGGATTTAGAGTTGAAGAGGGAAGGTAAGCAAAAGTGCTAATAATTAATAAATGACAAATATAACTTGTTTATGTTTTTTGTTTTTTTTCAAATATTACTGTTAATGTTCAGTGCTTAATTAATCAGTAGTTTAATTAACTGACTATCATTTCTTCCTTTCCCTCTGCAGTTATTAAAGATAAAATCTGGATTATAATGTAGCATTTACATTAGAGATTTTCATAAAAGGGCAAAAGAGTAGAGTGTAAATTACTAGAGAATGCATCAAAATATGTGAGCAACAATCTTATAAGTATTTTAGAATCAAATATATTAGATAGTTAGTTATAAGGCAATAAATACTGATATCTCCTATAATATAATAACTTATTTATCAACATACTTCATTATTCTCATTTAATCTTTGTGTATTTTTCTCTTCTTTTTTTTAATGAATGTAAATTAATAATTAGTCATAGAAAATATAACTGGTCCGTAGAGCAAATGGAATCGTCGTCAGCTGTACAACATCCAAATAACAACAGGAGATGCTGTGGTCGTTCGGCAAGCATAACTTGTTTTCATGATGATAGCCAATCACATCTCATTTATCTTCTCTTATTTCTGCATGTTATGAATGAAAAATAGAAAAAAAAAAATGTACCAAAAGAAATTGAAATGAGCGGAAAGTTTTCAATCAGTGAGTTACTTAAGTATAAAAAAAAAAAGAGAATGTCCAATCTAAAATAATAGGAATTTTATTGCAATAAAAAAAAAATCAAAACATGTTATTTTACAGAGAATAGTTATGAAATAACCAGTAATTCCTAATGAATCTTCATTTTCTCTAATCTTCTTATTTTCCCGTAGCAATAAAAACAATGTCTGAATATATGTATTCAAGAAAAAGTGACAAAAAAAAAAAAAACAGCTAAACATATAAAACAATCAAAAACATGCTTCAATCATGGATTTCCTTCCATCAATTTCTATCAAAAAATCATCCAATGCAAACAATCCTAATATTATATCAACACCATTTTTCCACCTCCCTTTGATTGTCTATTTTTGCACCTTTCAAGAACAAATCCTGTTATTCCTGCAATATTACTAAAAGGTTAAGCTACTGCAACTACTCTTTTTCCCAAAATATGATAAAACTATCTATCTAACTCTGAAGTGAATAAACAGTTAATTACTAATGCAAAGGTAATGTACTATGAAAGTGAGAAGTAATTTAAATGTAAAATAAAGATATAAAGATGCATGAAAGATAAAACTATTATCTCAGCCAAACTTTATATCCCAGCATATTTTATTGACCAATTAACTGAATGATTGGCAATAATTAATTAATAAATTTATTACACTGTTATTTTGTTAATCAATCAGATGTGAATACCTCTAATTATAAAATAAATTAACTAATAGTAAAATTTTATTCCAACAAAGTAATATTAAATTTTGAATGTTACTACTCAATTTTCTTTTTTTCCAAACAAGTTCTTTATTGGTTGAGTGATAAGTGATTGAGACATGAAAATGCTCGCTACATCCTGCATCTCAGAATGGAGGAAAAGCATACATAACAATTACTCATGTCCAATTTTCAAAACAGAAATATAATACTTCACTTTCAAAGCAATGATGCAATGCAATAGGAGAGAAAGTAGTGACAGAGACAAACAGATATGACATAACTTTGACATTCACTTTCTAACAATTGTGGACAACTCATTTCCTCTTCCTGTATCTCTCTCTCTCCCTCTCTCTCTCACTCCTATCAACTATTCTTCCGCAGAAACAATTATCTCCTCCAAAAAAAGAGGAAAAAAAAATCTAAATTTAGTAATTACATAAATTTGGAAAATACCCATAATATCTTTTTTTTTTGTATATTTTCTCAGAAATTATATGACTAATTATTTTTTACTTAATAATTTGAACTGCATGAATGATATTTTATAATGTAACGATGAGAAATAATACCGCTTTACTTCATTAATGCTTAACTCAAAATCTAAGTTGTATTTTACATCTTTTCTCACAGATTCTCACAAATTTTCAATGGATTATAAATTCTGAATGAAGCACTGAATGAAGTAAATTAATATCATTTGTCGTCATCACATTCTCAAATTTCATTCATAGGCATTGAATTTTTCTATGAAATGATCACATGATTCTCAATTATTATTATTCAATCACACAGACAGTAAATCTGCAATGTTCTTTTTTTCTAATAAGCTGAGACGTATTCCGAGAGGAAATCTTCCGCACTTTTCAGAGAGATAATTTATGCAAATTAGGAGAGTCGTAACGGCACTTTATTGCCTCACTAACAATACCAAAAGCGAAAAAAAAGGCACATGAAAGAATGCCTAATTCATCAACTGTGCAATAAAATGTATACAAAAGATACAGCCGCATCTTTCAAGGCTGTAAAAAATTGTCTCCCAGTGTATGACAATTTGTCAATTCTGCTATAAGTAACAAGGAATAAAAAGTATAACATTGTACTAACCTAAAGTATCTGTGTCTGTAGTAGCATCAACCCTATTGTTATGCTTTTCTTGACCTTCACCAGCTGTCAACATAAACGAAGCACTTTGATCATTTCCACATGAAGATGGAACACAGCGAGATGAATCACTCAAATCCTAAAAATTACCGCTAAATTGTGTTAAATTTTACAGTATAAGAGAATTAACTAATAATATATGAGGATCAAAGTAGTATGTAAGAATTCATAGTAAGACTAATGTGTTAATTACAAGTGACAGAAATATTTATAACCATAGATACAGAGAGATTACAGAAATTGTCCAACAATTGGGATTGAAATACTTACTGCAGATGAATGACGACAACTGACCAGAAGTCGTCGACGACCGGGTCGGAGAGTTTCACTGGATGGATGAGCAGGTGATATATTAGAAAGGAACTCATCCAATGGCGTCCGCTTATCACAACGTGAAATCTTGAAGGATAACAATTTAAAAATATTTAAATAACTATGTTTTCCTAAGAGTTTAGCGCTCATGTAAATGAAAATATTCTTAATAAACTGTTTTAAATAATACTTTCGTAATTCTTCCATTTTTTTC
Organism: Wuchereria bancrofti; assembly: GCA_005281725.1. Taxonomy (NCBI): domain Eukaryota; kingdom Metazoa; phylum Nematoda; class Chromadorea; order Rhabditida; family Onchocercidae; genus Wuchereria; species Wuchereria bancrofti. The sequence continues at coordinate 3,003,761 of SSBO01000009.1, read as the reverse complement.
TAAGATTTTCACGATACTCATTGGTATTCTTCCTGAGTTTTAACGAATATTAGCAAATTTGGTTAGATACATTTATAAGAAATATTTTAATGGAATAACCTTGTGTTCAACGAATTCTACGAATGTTGATAATGAAAACTCTGCATGACAGTCGCCGCAAACGATACGATCATAATGAACAGAACCTCTGGATTGTGGCACAGCAGCGACATCATCGCTACAATTCTCACTTGGTGAAGCTTCTTGTTCGTCGCGTAATGTCGCCATATCTTTCATCTCGTGATCCACATCGACACATGAATCGATGCCACTGTCAGTGGATGCCAAAGGTATGCTTCCTTAATTGATCATTTAAATGCTGAGCTCATGTCAGAAGCTTTCCATTTCGTTTCGATGACTAATTCATTTAAAAAAAATTACTACTATCTATTCAGATAGTCATTTAATTATTTAAAATTCTAATAGTTCATACTCATGGAATTACATAATCAAAAACATTTGTATCATTTGTTCAAAGAACTTATTAGGCTGATTAAATTTCGATACTTTTTAGTGCCTTATTTTCTAAACAATGAAAAGCAGAACTTACCATCAGATTTATTCATGGCTGCAACGGATGGAGTAGGATGAGTGATATCATCACAGACTTTCGATAAGAACAATTCACTCTCATCCGTGACATTAGCAGTACTACTAACAATAGTAGTCGTAGTAGTGGTCGTATCAGTTATAGAAATATTCATTGTTCTACTGCGTTCTGTCATCTTGTCCACTTTTGTGACACTACTACCATCGTGATTATCACCATTAACCACACTTTCTTTAATCGCTGCCGGTATTAGCATTGGACGGCTTAGTGCAGGTTTACGTCCACGCCTGATTATCAGATTCCAAATACTTGTGAATTTTTTGAAAATACAAAAAAAAAAGTTAAGATTTATCATTTTCTTCGGGAAAATCGAACGAGACTGAAAATTAATGATAAAGAATAATTAATGATAATAAGAGCGTGAGAAGTGTCCACCCTTTCAATTTTCCAACATGTAAAGAAAATAGACCAAATCAGAATGTCTACAGAGTGCCCAGCTAATAGATACAAAGTATAATTATAAATTAAAAAAAAAAAAAATACTAGGAAACAACCTATTTACTCTGTAACTAACCGGCGAGTCAAATTTTTCTAATTCCTTAGGAAAAATAACTAAACAAAGCTGAAAAATAGTGTATTTTCCGTAATCATATCAGTGCGAATTATATATCAAATAATAACTTTAACTTACTTTTTCGGTTCACTAATTACCGATGTACCAAGCGGATTTGTCTTTCTAGTTGCATTAATAGCAGCAGCACTAGAGGTGGTAGCTATCGTACTAGTTGAATTGTCATTTCTTTTCAAAACTTTCGAACAATTTCGAAGGCCACTGCTCATTAAGGCGAATGAATGTACAACGAATGTGAATAGTACAGAAGAAAAAACAGCCACACAACAATAATTTCAATATGAAGTAAAACAGAAATGAGAAGTTCCTTGCAAGTATATGCAAATTTCTTCACCACTATAGAGATTTATACAGGAAAATTGGTAGATGAATTTTCGAAGTGAAGCCAGAAAAAAAAAAAAAAAAAAAAACCAGTTTAGTCACCGGGTAATAACTGCAAGAATCGGCTAAATTTATACCAGTTGTTCACCTCGAGATTAGTTCAGAATTAAATAATACACCAAGAACAAATAGAAAAAACAGTAAGTTTTTTTATCGGCACTAGGACGCGTAGCACAAATAATAAAACACCGGGACTGCTAGAGCAAAGGCCTGAAATATTTTTATAATGCAGAAGCGCAATTGGGAAAATTAGGAAAAATAAGAAATGAGAATTTAAAACCAGCATTGCGCCAAAGTTTAAAAAAAAATTGATATCAAGCTTCAGACTTAGAAACGAAAGTGGAACGAGTTTCATAAAAACTTTAAAAAGTATTTCCCATCAAATTTACTATAATCAACCACCACTATATTAAAAGTGAAAAATTAGTTTAATCTGATTTTCGAATCGTGATTACATAGTATTATAAGACCTCAACAACCATATTAAGTCACCAAGGTGAACCGCTCATCAGTCCATTGGTTACGGTTTCAATGATTGGTGTTATGCAATGAAAGCGAAAATTATTCTAAGTATGCATAAAGTTTAACGAAATATATCACGAATGGTTCGATTCTCTTTGATAAATGATGAAAGAGAAATTTGGATGATAAGACGTGAAGTAATGAAAAACAGCTGTACAAAGAGATGCAAAAATGCAGTTACTCAGATCAAAACTAAAATTTTTTTAGGACATAATTAGAACATAATAAGGAGGAAAATAAATTAACTCATATGATAAAGTCAAAAGAAAGGACGAATGAATGGAACTCTCAAGTATTCACAAGTGAAAAGTGAAAATTTTTAGCATCTTCAAAATATTTTTTTCTATTTTTTTAGCTGATGAAGAATGAAAAGAAGCTGTATAAGCAGGTGCAGGAATGCAGTTACTCAGTTCATAGGACTATTATATTACTGCCTTATCAGTCCGAAATTATTATCAGTCTCGTAATCAAATGTAGATTGGTCACTTGTTAGCATCGTAATATTCGGAAAGTGATACATGTACTTTCTTACCTAATTGAAAGATATGTCATCATGAAAGACATGATGCAGTAGCACAACTATGAGAAATGTAAATTAAAAATGTTTAAGGAAATTTAGCACCTCTTCTGCAATAATTAGCAATTAGCAAATTAAAAATGGAAAGTGTGACAAAGACAGGCGCATACTGCACATCAATTTAATGCGCTGAATTCGACACAATATGCTACATAAACAAAAAGGAAAAATTCCAGAATGATTTGATAGTTGGTATCTTGAAGCTTTTTAAATAGAATCATTAATGTGTATCATGAAGTAGCTGTACAGAATGATCTAACAATCCTTACAGGTTAATAAGAGAGAAACAGTTGCAACAATTACAGATAAGAAATTATATTTAGCAAACTGGACAAACTGATTCGAAAATCATAAAAGAATGGAAGAATAAAGATACTAAATCAGAATTATAGTACTTCTAATGACCATCTCAATATCAGAAACAATCCTAATTTCTCCTTTCTGTAATACAACGATTACAGAAAGCTAAGTGAAAATGCAAAAGATAAAAGAAGAATATTTTAACTTACCACAAAATCTGTGTACTACTCCATGCGTTTGGTCATTAGCTAAGTACAGAAGCAGAAGTACACGCCGAGATGACAAACGAGTTAAGTCGAGACTTGAAAAAATTAAAGAAAAAATTGAACTGATGCTTTCTTAAACCATTGATACCGTACTTAGTGTGCTATTAATTCACCGACATGACGATTTGAATCCTTCTTGCCCGAAAATTCCAATTATGCTGTAAAATTGTGCACTTAAATTGCAGCTGAAGTGATGACTTATAAAATTATGACGTCCGCTGATGATAAAAGCTATAAATTCTATCATAATTATAAGAAAAGGCTTGATCCACTTTTCCCAATAACAACAACAAAGAAATTTCTAATAAAATATTACAGAAAATAAAAGCAATCATACGTTTCAGTGATAAAAATTTGTCACTGAAATCTGGTAATTATTGTATAAGTTGTATAAATTAATACTAAAAGAAATAAAATGAAGAAAAGAAAAAATGAATGAAATAGTTAAAGAGATATCTTCTAATCATTTGCCCACATTCGATGAACAACAAAACAAGACAAATTGCGGTAAGCATAAGAATTTTTATCTCATAAATAAGAAGTACAACTCGAAGATCTGGTCTTTATTTGACAATCAAATTTGATAGTTGATAGAAAATACTGTTTGTTGTTGACGTGAAATGGAAGAATGAGCACTTCCAAGAGGCTATCATCTTATAGTGCAATGATTTCCTACGACCATAAGAACAAGCTAACAGATGGTGTGCTCTAAAATCCTGCACAACCATTTTGCTCTTCAATTTCAGAAACAAAAACCACATTGGAGAAGAAATTCATCAGTACTGTGTGATCAGCATAGATCTTTTTGAGGTATTATCATTGTACAATAATAATAATAATAAACTATCCTTATCAAATAAATCAGTTTGTTTCATATTAATCAGTTAACAATCATCGACTGAAATACAGTTATCAATTGTATTCAGTAGATTAGTGAATTATTTAAAAACTTATTACAAATAAAATAAATTGATCTGCTAAAATTTAACTCATAATTGTAATAGATAATTACGATTCGTACTATTTTTAGAATCATTTGAAGAGGAACCGGAATAAAATACGACCACAGCTAATATAATTCAAAATGAAAGCACATGAAGAAGAATGAAGAGAGTTGTGGATGTGCACAGGCAATAGAAGTGAAGAATAGTTAAAACCAGCTGGTGGCTAACTGAAAGCATTCTCTCTGAAGTCCACGAACTTAGCATATACAGGAAAAGCATACCGAACAGGTGCTGCCACTACTGACTTTTCACTAATACACAAACGTAAGTATAGATATAAAGCAATTGATAGGAAATAATTTTCCATATGGAAATTCAGATGTACTTTTTAGCTTTAAATTATTGGATCAATGCAGAAGACAACAAAACGGCTAGATAATCCAGCATGTGCAAGCAAAAAGTTTTAACGTCCACTGGATTACATGAATTGGTTGCTCAAATTTAAATTTAAGAATGAATTCAAAAGATTACTTAGCTAAGGGTAGTCAAGTAAGAAATCTCATATGATTTAAATAACTTTCAAATTTTCATTGTCAAAAAAAAAGAAAGAAGAAAAAAAAATGACATATTATTTTAGACCATATCTACACAATGATTTATAAAATTCATTTCTTATCTCTTATCAGCAATAAAAACATTGTGAAAGTGAAATAATCAAAATAAAAATAGCTTGAGAGATGCTACTGAGTAAGATAATTAGTAGTGAAATGTTGGATTGAAACTAGAAACTAAAATAAATTATGATTATATTTAAAACCACGGAATGGAAGTTTTTCACGGTGAATCGAAAAAGTATAAATTAAAATTATCAATAGGCGAAAGGAAAAGCTTAAAAAATGACGCATACTGGAAGATGAAAACTGTGACAAAAGGCATTTGTTGAAATATTTTAGAATGAACAATACCAAATAACGGGAAAGGAAAGAGAAAGGCGAAGCGGAAAGCGATAGTGGTAGAGATGTACACAAATGAATTTGAAATGAAATGATAACCTCCAGTAAGGTCAAAGGTTACCAACAAAGAATAGCCAATTGGATGCTACTGTTGACCACTACTGTTGCTATCGAACTGGAATAAAGTAATAATTGGCAATACTGCATACATTAATTGAAATTTCAAAATACCAGAAAAAGCTACAATAAGAGAATTTGATAGAATTAAACAGATAACAGTTTTGCGGAATGTGAAGTAAATCAATTTTAATTCCAACATCCATTTCTTTTTTTTATAGTTCTTATAAAGATACTCTTAGCTATTATGAAAAATTAAATGATTTGTTTTCTAAATTACATGAGTATCAAATGAAGTGATATTAAACAAATTACTGAATTAGCATTATCAATTGCAATTAAATATGTGATTCATCCCCAAAAATTTTACTCAAATCTTACTTCTTACTCAGAATTTTACTCAAATCATCTGAGAAGTTATCAAAATCATAACTTTTTTTTAAAAAAAATAAAGCCATTTCTGTTATAAATAAAGAAGTAAGGAAATAAATGAAGATAGGGTCACAACATGGCAATAAGATGAGCCTATTAACTCCCCTAGGGTTCACATTTTTCCGTAAACTTCACAACAACGACAACAACAACATACACGCACGCCCGCACGCACATGTGCATAGCATCAGCTACTAATATCACCACTACTACTACTATTAAACTTAAACATCATAGGAAATGCAAATAACAAACCACTCGTCGCTATCAATCGACCAAACATCACTCCGCATGCGGCACAGCTCAATCTACCATTAATTTTTCCAGGAAAGTCAATCTCAGTTTAGAATACCGGACATGGTTCATTGTAATTTTAAGCTATAATCTAATGAAATGCATGATAGTGAGCAATAATTAATTAGCAAATATAAAAAGGACAAAGTAAAAATGATTTAGAATTTAGATTGTATATTGGAAAAAATTTGAAGGAAAAGAAGAGAGGCATGAAATGAAATTGTTTCGGAAAGTACTCAAACATTACAGACAAAACGGCGGGGACAGCTGGGGAAAAATTGAAGGGCGGCAACTATACTACGCACTACTGCTACCTATTCATACAACATATGTTTGTATAAGTGATAATGTATTCAACTTTTACTTCTACACAAATTAACTTTCACTTTCACATTTGGACATTTCTCTTTCTGTCAAAGGCAAAAAATATTTTGCCCGAATGATTAATGATAATTAGTAGGGAGGCGTTATTGTCCTACGAGATTTAATAGCCACCAGTATCATCATCACTATTGACAGCGATTGGATATGGTGGATATGATCATCCCAGAAATGTCAACCTTTCAATTCGTAGTTGTGAGGATGGCGGTGTCTGTCTGATCTAACGGATCATACATCGTCGATCAGTGGCAGGATACCCCTTAGAGAGGGCAGAAGACGACGACCGCGAAAAGCACCAAAACAAAAACAACTTTAGCCGGGCTGTTTTGCATCATCAACAAGACCCTCCTCTTTACTACTTTTCATGCAGGACTGCAGAGATCTTTCTTGTCAAGAACTGCAACATGCAGTTTTGCAATCCATAATATTTCCAGTAGACTAACAACTCTAACTTCCAGAATAAAATGCACTGCTGTCCTGAACGATCGTTGGTTTATTTAAAAGTTGCAAAACAATATAAACATTGTAAATTCACAAACTAATCAACTTCTTCAATTACATATCAAATGAAACAATCATGTTATCTTAACTCTGTCTCAACTGATTGCTTAATATTTAGCATAGTGATATAGGTGTAACTGCTGATAAACACTTGATGACCTTTTGATCTTAAACATTAGATGAATGATTACAAACTGTTAGCCAACTGAATATGAGTGCTAACTGATTCTGAGAGGATGATCGTAAACAAAATCTTCCTTTTCTATGTCGACAACGACAACAGCAATCGCAGACCAAAGATGAAAATAGGGTGAAACATGTGATGAGGAAGGGTTTTCGCATTGGGTACTTTACTGAATGGCAAAGGCGTTAAGGGGCAAGCAAAATAGAACGTAAACAGGTAGCCCAGCAATAAAATATATCTTTTTCTACAGCTTTTAATCAGGAAATAAATAAGCAGACGAAAGCAAACAAACAAGTAAATATATGTCTGATATGCATTTATTGATTTGTAATTACCTATCTATTTACTTATATCGATTCATCTTTCAGTAACAAAATATACTTCATGTTATTAAAAAAAAATGTATTCGTGTCACATGCTGATACTATAAAGCCAATTAATTAATAGGGACAAGATTTCAAAATGATTTAAATTTCAAAAGTACCATAGCCTATTCCTTACTAATGCATCTTCCACCCTTTCAACCTTTTTTTTTCTTGCCATACGCGTGATATATAAAGAATTAAGATTGATTGGTAGGTGTAATACAAGTGGTCAGCTGGAAATGAACCGAAACTGGCTAATATATATGAGTGAGGTTGTAATTAGCTCTTCTGAAGTTTTGACCAGCGGTGCACCCGGCACCACCTACACTGACCGCAGCAGTAATTTAGTAAATTTCTCATTAAATCAGATTTGAAATGAAATTTGAAACGCTGCAACAATGTGGACAGAGGATGAAATACAGTGAAAAGGGATGAGAATGTTAGCAAAAGTCAGCCCATAACCGCAAGATAAATGGAACAGCTGTTAAGATTGCGGTAAAGAAATGAAACAATTTCAATGGAATAATTTTATTAATTAGTTCAGTTTTCTTATTTAGCACTTCCTTTTCCAAATTCTTACAATTTCAAAAAGAAAAAAAAAACCTACCAGCAAATTAACAAATCGCCTTAATCGTTAATTATCTAAATGGAATATTTCATCTCAACTCACATGTATACTTCCAAATATTCTTTCTCTCCCATTATTTCTAGGACTTTTATTGCATATAATAGGAATATAAAGACGTAACGTACGTATAAATAGTACAAATGAAACACAAATGATATGATAACTTATCCAACAATTTATCCATGTATAATTAATTATATTAATTCAATTAAGAAATGATATTTTGGAAACACTGAACGCTATCTGAAACGAGGAGGAACATTCATTCCAACTTGAACTGTTCAATAGAATGTTGTTGCTGTGGTTCAGCTGAGAAGTCATTCCTTCTTTGACACTTCCAACGAATGAACTTCATACTCTCTGTTTTCAGGAAATTCTTCTCCATCTACTGCTACACACACATACACACACACACACACATACATGAACGTATGTCCATCCATCCGTTCCTTCGTTTGTCTATCCATCGTCATCCGTCCATTCATCCGTCGGTCCGTCCGTCCGTTTCTATGTTTGTCTGTCTATCCGGATGAGACAACTTTCGGCATATGTTATATGTTCGTTTTTGTTGAGTGTATTACCTTATTTTTTCTACTGTTATGTGTGTGTGTGTGTGTGTATATATATATATATGTATGTGAATGCGTGTTGATCAATTGCTCGGCCGGCCGGTCGGTCGGTCTCGGTTGGACGGTCGGTTGGTCGATCTGTCGATCAGTTGGCAGTTACAGAACCAATAGCAATTGCTATGTTTATGGTTGTTGTGTGTGTATGCTGTTTATGTATACCTATATGTATGTGTGTGTCACAGACCCGCGGGGCGCTCCTTTTCTTACCCGTCGCTTTTTCTGCATCTCAAAAATTACAATTACAGCAATTTTTGTGAAAAAAACCTGTATGTGTAGCATATATAGCGGGCAATTAAGCCTTAAAGGTCGAATGGGTTTTCAGTTGTTTAGGGGAAAGTGCATTTTAGTTGGTTTTGAAAGAGAGAAAAGGAATAATAGCTAAGAGATAGACCGAAAGACTTGATATGTTGGCTCAATCCAAAACCTTATCTATTTAAAAAAAAGAGTGAGAGAAGGAGAAGAATAGTTTGTATAGTATGAGAAAGATTGAAAAGGAAAGAGAAAGGGAAAAAGAAAGGGAAAGGGAAAAGAGAGAGACTGTAATAGATAAGAATAGCCGGTTAAATGTATGAATGCATGGATGGATAAGGAAGGGAGTGCACAAAGGTTGGCTATTCACTAGTGCTGGTGGAGACAATGTCTACTACCCAGCAGCAACCCTGAAACCAGAACCAGTTTTTTCTGCAACATCCTCCGATACTTGCTTGTCTCTTCCCGGCCGGGCAGAGGTCGTCGTCGCCGTCGGTTGTCAATGAGAAATAGAAGAGCGATGCTGATAGAATGAGTGTGTGTCATTGTTGTTATGTTGTTATTGGAGAGAGGGAGGGAGAGAGAGAAGGGCATTAGCTATTGCTATTGCTATTGTGATGCTACAATGAAAGGGAAGGGAAACGATTATTACGCAACGACTGGTTGTTATAATAGGTCGACTGCCCGGCAACTACCCCGCAAACAATGTATGCTAGACGGGAAGGGAGAAGCGGGGCTAAGAGGTACTCAGAAGAAGGCGGCGGAAAGTTGCGCTGTTACCCTCTTCCCACCGCCTCGCTACTTCAAATAAACTTTCTCGTTAGATGGGATGAAGTTATGGTATATGTCTCGGGGGAGGGTAACTGTCTTCCCTTACTATAGGGTAGCAGTTGCTCCATGGCATAATACACCGTAACCTGAACAATGAGTACCATTACTAATATTTTGCTATCAACTAAGATTAGAGGAAAATGCGGGAATAGAATTTGAGTATCGAATTACTGATTCAATCTTAAGAAATGAGTTTCGTTCTAAATGAACGATTGGTTAAGGAAATAATAGAAATATCATTAGCATACTGATAATGCATAGAATGAATGGAAAAGAGATTAAGAAATAGGATTTGATACCAACAAAAGTTATATGATCTCTGATATAAGCATTCATAAATTATTAAAAATATGGGAAGATAAAAATAGCAAAAGTTGTTTATAATCATTTCATAATTTACCTGTGTTTTTAGCCTGTCGAAAAATTCTCTGATGGACATATCTTAGCCATAGGTAATATATATATATATATATAGGAAGGTAACTTTTATAAGCTATAATACTGAAATAAAAGTATTGGAAAAGGAAAGGAATGAATGGTACTAAAGAAGAAAGTATTCAAAATGTGTATGAAGGAATTGGGAGTGTGATGTGGCCAGCTGTGACTGCCCACATAGCCTTTCTCTGCTTCCCTAAGAAGTCTCCCTCGATCATCAGGAAAGAATCATTTGTGGCGGTGGCGGTGATGGTGTGCTTGTGCTATTACTGCTAATCGTCAGAAAGTGCAATTGACAAGTAGAGCGGGGGAGAGCCAGCAAGAGGAAAGAAGGAGGAACGAAGAAGAGGAAGAGACTAAGGCTGTATCAGGTCGAATTAGACCAGGAAGACTGACTGCACTTGCTTCAAGGAAGAAACCGACGGTCACTCCATTTTTTAAGTGCAAAGAAAAATTCAACTTGCTATATTACCTACCCTTTCATGCCTCTGAATAATGATGATAATGATGATGCCCTCAACAGCTATGTTGTCATAATTCTCGTTGCACTTATACTGCTTCAAGTTACACAATGCCGCTCTTACTGCTACTGCCATTGCCGCCACTGCACATAGCCATATAGCCACACTAGTGGATATGATGCAATTTGTGATTCATTCATACCATTCATTCAATCAGAAGACAGGAAGATATTACAGCTTCCTAGGCCATTTTACCTCTTTCCTTTCCATCAGAATATTCTCTCTCTCTCTCTCTCTCTCTCTCTCCCTCTGCACAGTATGACAGTCCACTTGACATTTCAAGTAGAAAAAGAAAAAACATCTGTAAACATTCCTTTCAATTTTATATTTTAATGAGTCATTTATTCATTCAAATTTATGAAATTCCGTTTAACTTTATTTTCACAATGTAATAAATAGCCTGAATGCAACTAGGCACATTCCTGTCACACTAAATTCTCCAATTGCTTATGAATGGAAGTTTTTTTTTTCCTCATAAAAATTGAACTACATTTCACCCCAGTGATCTCCATCTTCTCTCTCTTTCCTTTTTCACGTGTCTCACGTGAACTATTACGGTGGTGTTGACTTTAGTAATGATTCTAATATATAGAGCACATTAAATTCTATAAAAAAGAAGAGACCCCACTTTATTTACGGCAATGATTAGCATTATCAAGCAGTATTAGCATTTATTTGATCTGCAAAACTGGAGCGTAGTAAAATTTCATATTCCAAATTGCAAGAAGGAATGAAGGAAAGAAATGGTTTAGATAATGAGTAGGGAACATAGATATAAAGACGATAAGGGTGATATGCTTATGTTAACATTAAGATTAATGTTATCAATGTCTATTAATGATACTAACAATTATCCCACAAAAAAAGAAAAAACCATACCACTAAATTAAATATATTGGATAAGAAAATTTTTTTTAATAGCAAAAGGAAGGAAAAAGTGGCCACTACTTTTTTTTTTCTTCATAGTTTTTACTCTATCAATTTGATTTAATTCAACATTATGTCCAATCTATTTAACATAATATTTATCATACTGAAACACTTGCTAGTATTGTTACATACTACTGATCAAATAATTAATTATGAACAAATGAAATGAGTTAAACGAAAAATTTAAGAGACAGAAAAATAGACTACAATTCAACAATACAAACAAAGTGAAAATGATGAAAATGCTGCATGCATTTTGGATTGGAAATGTGCAATACATATAATTAGGGATTGAGAGGTGTATTATTTTATTAATAGGAATGTTAGGTAGAGTAGTGGGAGAGAGTTACTGGTAAATGGTAGTGATAATAACAAACAGAGTGACATGAATAAATCCCGGTGTATCGAGGTTTCAGTGAAATACCCTCCTCATTACCTATTATCCATCAATCATTTCTTTTTGATCCGTTATCTTTCTCATTTATCAAATTACCACCATAGTTTATCACTTGTAGCAATAGTGTCTTTTGCATCAGTTAACCCCCCGCTACAACATTAATGAATGTTTCAGGTATACCAGATGACTCATAGACGAACCTGTAAAATCAAGCTTTTACTTGAGGCGGCGATGATTTGCCACAACAGCCCATCATTTACTTTACCCCTCTGTGAAGTGATTATAACAGCAGGAACCTTTCTTTTCCCCACGCCTACCCAAAATAACTAGCTTTACCTACCCGTCGACATCAAGCAACATTATGACTTGTTGACAATTAGAGATAATACTACTACTACTACTGCTACTACTACTACTACTGCTACTACTACTACTACTGCTACTACTACTGCTACTGCTGCTGCAAGCTTCATGCGATGAGCACAAAACATGAGAACGATGGGTGGTCGCTGATTGGCTCAATCTCATCTTCGCTTGTTTATCATAGCCTTTCTCCCTCATCGTTTATTGCATATTTCCTGTTTTGCTCGTTTCCTTGTTTGTTTGTTTGTTTGTCCATCCATCCATCCATCCATCCATCCATCTATCCATTGGTTTCACATAGTTTTCAAAGTGAAAGAGTGCTTTTTAAATGCGGTAATGCTTCTAATGGCAATGACATCACGACATTTGGACATAATGAAGAAGAAGAGACGAGAGGAGGACAATGCCGCTGAAGAAATAGAAAAAGCAACGGTTAGAGAGATGATGTTTTTATGAAAGTTTTAAACAACAAACTATTTTGGATTATATGGCATTATATCATATAGTGTGTCGTATAATCTAAACATAGTTATGAGTTTATCCTTCCTGATATATTTCGGCACGATCACGTAGAAACTAAGTAAATGCAATGATCGTTCCAAGAATCGAATATATCATTAAATATTAAATTAGTGTTACTGGATAGTTGAACAACAGAGTGATATGGTCATCAGAGAGGATTATTCTGAATGGTTCGAGAAATTCTCGGATAAGCTGATAATCTTTAAGAAGAAACCTCAGAGAAAAACACCGAGAGACATCAGATCAACTATCTCGTTGTTCTTCTACGCCTCAAAGCAGAAACTATCGACACACACACATACACACACACACACACACACACACACACACAATACACATACACACGTTTCTAGTTAACTCTATTGTATATATACATACATGTGTATGTGTTGCATGTGTGTGTGTGTGTGTGTGTGTGTGTGTGTATGTGTCTGTGTGTGCGTCTGTATGTCTATGACCGACCAGCGCTGAAGTTTATGACAATGTCCGTTGGCACCACTCAGCTGGTCTTTGATGTATTATTTTTGATAAATGCAACGAGTGATACGTAAATGTAGCTCTCCTAATCTATTCTGTTACGTAAGTAGAACTGCACGTGAACTATGTTTAATCTAAATTCGGCTATCATTTATTAATGAGTGAGGAATTAATTATAATGATTTAATCATTGATGGGAAAGTGAATTTGACGCATTTCATTTTACGAGTTATACAGCGAAAAAAAAAAAGTAATAAGTGTGAAATGAACAAAGCATAATGAATGAATGTCACATTCTAAAGAATGAATAGAATGAATCCTTTCATTTATTAGAGTTAACAGTGATTATCATTCATTGATGTAAGTGACGTACAGGTTCATCATTCGACGTACGTGATAACTTAACAGTATCTTAAGAGCATTAAATTAAGAATCATCATAATCTTAATCATCTAATTGATCAGTTAATCGTCATTATTAAGGCTAGGAACTGATATCAAACCAATTTTTGACTTTTTAACAAGAAATTAGTAACTAATCACTTCTTATGATATATTTTAGTGTAAATTTCACATATTTAATAGAAATCCATTAGGATATAATGTGGAAGTTTTGAGTAGAAATTATGAAACGATCAGTATAAGATTAAATCATTGGAAGATTTATTAACAATGTTTCTTCTCAATATATGCTATCTTTATCAGTGATAAAAAAGATAGAAAATCTTATTTAAGTGTTCCTATAGTTCTAAATTGTAAAGTAGCTTACTGATACGGTATCACTGTTATCCACAGGTATGAATAAAATGTAACAAGTGGTACCACAACATTAGTTATCATTTAATTTCAAGTAAAATATCAATAATTCATCCAAAAATAAGCGATGACATAGCATGAATGAACGAACAGCTGAATGCAGAGGAGGAATACATATTATAATGATTATCTATAAATAAGCATATGAAAATCTTGATTAAGTCCGAGCCTAGGACACTAAAAAAATGTTGTCTAGGATCAAAGTGGTCTCTTTCTCTGGGCAACAAATTTTTAAAACTAATTCTAAGCACTAAGCAGCTGTGTTAAAATTCTAAGTTTAATAAAATTAGGAATGCGTGACTTTCTCATGTAATTTCATATTTAATTTGATAGTTGAATTTAGTTGATGAGTTCATGAAATAAATGAAAAAAAAAAAAGTTGCAAACATATTATTGAATTTAAATTAGCAGATAATGAAACTATCGTTAGTGTTTAATAAAGATGAACGAACTGCTGATAAGACTGACCTCTAATCTTTTAAGACTCTTTTAGTCAAAGTGCAGAATTTCAAGGTGAAAAGAAAACAAAGATTTTCAAATGGAATCAGCGCCAAAAAAAAAAAAGTCCACGGAATCCCAGGTGGCCGCATAAACACTTAAAAAAGTATTCCAATGGTACATTTATAGTATTTTGAAAGAAATTCACATTTAAATGGTATGCTTAAAATTTTATTGAAATTCATGTATACCAATGATTTGTTTCAGATACCAGTTGAAATATGAACCTCCAACTATTGTATCATATACCAATGCGTCTAAAAAAATTCTGCAGAAAGCAAAGATAGGATAGTGTTGACAAAGAATAAAAGAAAATTGATAAATTTATTCAACTTTAAACAAATAAATTAACTAATTAGATAGTTGGATGAAAACATAATTGAAATAAAGTTGAAATTTTTGAGAAAAAAAATTGGTAGTATATAGAAATAAAGAAAAGTGATAATATAATTTTGAATTAGTATGAAAGAAAAGAAATCTCTTTTTTTTTTGTCATTTTTTTTTCTATTTTTTTACGCATTACGAAGCAACTAAGAGGGGAAAAATGAATGAATGAATGAATGCCTACATATGCGCTTATTGCATTTTTACTTTTTGTTTACACAGTTCTACTGCTTCTGCTCAATTTTGGTTCCAAATGCTTTTGAAGGACGGACGGATGAACGGGGATGGATGGATGGATGGATGGATGGTTGGTTGGTTGGATCATTTCGCGCTTTCAAACTCTACGAAAATTCTCAGCTCTATAATATATATATGTATATACTTTTTTTTTTTTCCTATTGCTCAATGTTTGTCAAATGGGCATTCATCCGGACATTTGCACATTTTCCTGTATGCAAAAACCTTCGATACACAGGAGAACACTCTCGTTGCACAAACTCATCACCAGCTAGTCTCATCTCGAAAATTTCCGGTCTTTTATCATTTTACTATTCATCAACTTCTCTTCACTATTCTTCTCAATCTTCTATGCAATCATTATCGGATAGTTACTGGTTTTTTCACTGTAATCGAATATCTATGTGTTTGTTAATGTTACACTTTTTGCAAAAGTTGAATAAGGTTTTAAATCTTTGAAAGTGTTGAAAATGGTTACTTTATATTTAGTTAATAGTAAGTAAGCAAAGAGAACACAAAAGAATGTAAATAAGTAATTCAAATTTTCAGAATGAAAAATTTTGACTAATTCATCAACCAATTACTGAATAGTATATAATAATGAACGAAATATAACTGTCATCTATAACTGTCACATTTATACCTCTAAACTTGAATTAATTAATTGTTATCATATTAAAGAATATTTATTGAACATTGAGATCAAACTTGATGATAGCAAATTGATAAATAACATAACGATAATATGAAAATGGAAGAGAACGAAAACGAAGTGTCATGCTTTGTCATCGTTTCCTGTTCTTCGGGTGACAAACTCAACACTACTAGTGTGTATGTGTGGGTACAAGGCTGGACAAATAATACAAAAAGTACAGACTGAAGACAGGGATGTGTTTACCTTAGTTGCTTGTTACTCTTAAAACTGCTCTACCCCAGAATTATTTCATTTGATATGATGAAAAGTGTAAGTACGAAATATAGAATCAGTATTTATTATTATTTTCAGTGGTTAAAGACAATTGCGCATTTATGATTTTCCATAAAACTCTTTTGCAGGCTTTTTTATTTGTCAATTATCCTATCAGTTTTATTTCAATTAAAAATTAATTGCAGCAAAATAAATAAAGTTTCCAGTATTAAGTAAATATTGTTTATAGTATCAATCATCGATTTACTGAAATGATCGATGTTTAAGCAATTCATTTTTCATTATTTTTCTATTATTATAAAATTAATTTAATGAACTTTAAAAATTTAAATGATCGAACACGCAGCATAAATTAATTAACTTAGCAATATAGAATCAAAGCTGTTACTAAAAAATAACAAATCTTGAAAAAGTATTAATAAAGCTGTTTCATTAACATTCGACTGTACACAATTCCAATACTTTATCATTCATTTTTCAATTCGTAGTGAATTGCAAAGAACTTCCGATCATATTTCATTTATCAGGAAAAATTTGTTAAATTACTTCGAAATCTTTTTTATTTTTCTATTTTTAGACGACAAGAATACTAAGGCATTATCAGATTAAATGAAGATTAAATGAAATAACAACAGTGAATAAGATTAAAAGAGAAAGGAAAAGACTAACAAGTAAGTCAAAAATTAATTGTGGAAAAATTACTTATCATCTACAAACATGTATGTGTGTGTCTGTGTGTGCATGTGCGTGTATGTGTGTGTGTGTATGTATGTATGGAAATGAACAGGAATACACTGGTTTTCGAGTCGTTCGTTTACAAATTATTGCTTGTTATTTTGAATCAGACAGCAGTAGCAGTAGCAACAAGAATAGTGATGTTATTGCCGTAGAAGGTACCAAATAATTTGAAATAGCTTTTTTTTTTCATTTAAACAATCAAAAAAAGAGAATAAAAAAAAAAATGAGAAGACAAAGTTTATGAAAAATAGATGAGATAGATAGATGTATGTGATCTGATAATGATAATAAAATTAAAACGAATCATTTACTGAGAAAATTTTTTTAGGTAAATGAAGATATCAATGATTGGTAAGTGAAATTGATGGAATAACCAGTCATTGAAGAAGTGACGAAATTTTAAGAAGCATTGCAACAAACTAACAATTATATAAAAGCATTAACAATTTTATTGGTAAATGCATGATGAATTAAGTAAATATAGATGGATGGATGGATGGATGGAAGGGAATGAAGAAAATTTCTCTTAGCAAAAGATATGTTTATTATTTGTGATGAAATTGAATCCACGAATAGAATAATTAAATAGAATAAGTAATCATTTTATATCGAATGCTCAAATTCATCTTTGCTACTCATTCATCCATAAAATAAAATTGCAAAAAGTGCACTAATAATAAACGACTAATATAATTTTTATCTAAATAATAATTTCTAGCAAATTTTTTATTTTGCAACATGCAATTGTACACACATACACACACACACGCACGCACACACACACACACACACACACACATACATACACGCACATACATACACTTGAAGATAATCGAGAAACGTGTGACAGAATTTTAGCAACATCATATAATCATTTTCATTAATAAAATGAAGATTAATCCTAATGGCAAAGATATGGCATATCATTTTTCTTTCCTTAATTCTATATTTGTTTTAAATTAATAAGCAAAATTATTATAAATTGTGTTTATAACAAGTTCAAGTTCAAATTTTAATAATGATTGAGAGTGCTAACTGATTTTTCAATCGAATGATTAGAAATAATAGAATTAATGAAGCGATAAGATGAAAGTAATATCAATAATTCTAACGAAGATAATAAGTTTGATCATTTGAAATGAAAACTCTTAATGAAATCAATAGAAATGCTTCTGAAATGACACACCAAATTTAGTTCTTCCTTTTTTTTTTTCCTCCTCTCATCCTATATTCTATGCATTATGCATGATGGCGTAATTGTCCATTGCGTGACATTGGCATTGACAATCATTGCCCGGACTTTTGCCCTTACCCTTCCTTCTTTTCATCTAAATGCTTTACTCTTTCTTCCACTTTCAATTCTTCTAACCCGTATCCTACCCAATAACACAAAGCGTTAATACAGGATGGGACATCGGGATGACAATGACAACGAGTGTCGCTGACAAAATTGCAAAACGAGTTTTTCCAATTCCGAGAATTTTCTTTCCCTTTTCAAACCATCTTCCTATGTTATGTACTAAAAAATTTTTTGGAACTTTTATAACTTTTCTCTGAATTCCCATTTCTAAGACTTATGAGATTAGTTGAAATCATAAACAGATTGTCTCTTTTTATAAGATATAGGATAAATAACTGTCCTCTTAAGTCTTAACTACAATCTCAACCGTTATAATCTAAGGATTACGAAAAGGGACAAAGTAATTCTCAGATTTTGATCTAAAAATTTTATTTTACGATTAATTTGATCCATGAACAAATTATCTACTAGGTTTTGTTAAAAAAAACTAACATGAAGCTTTATTATCTATCGAATTCAATGGTAAAGTTAGCTCAGTTTCTCTATTCTTAAATTTCTTTGATAATGAGAAATAATTCAGAGAAAATTTATAGGATAGGTAAATTCAGTGTATTAACATAGTGAAAAATGAACAACAGCGATAGTAAACAAAAATTATTTTGAAAATACAAAAATATGAAAGAGTTTTTGCTGCTTAAATATCTAAATGGCGTAGAAAGGAGTTATTAATAATCTCATTAATAATAATAATTATTACTATTGATGATAAAATAATAATTATTACTATTGATGATAATAGTAATCATAACTGCAGTAATCACAATGGTCTGCTACTGATAATAGACAACGATTTACCCAGTATTTGTCATTTTGTCATGCATATTTGCTACTTATCACTTCAAAATGTGCACTTTGTCAATAAAACTTTAGTTAAAGTGATAATTCTATCAAGCTATGATAAAAGCACAAGTAAAACAGCACGAATGTGATGTCGAAATGATAATGAAACGATCTATTTTCTTTCTTTTTTTCTTTTCTTTTTTCATTATGCATGGACAAGAAAAGAAAATGAGAAAAGCTAAATAATATTACTAAGCTTATTTCTTTATTTCATTTTATGTCTAATCCTATCAATAATCATTTGGATAAAATGGGATAAGTTAGCTCAAGCATATACATATACATTGATTTAACAATTGACATTTAACAATTACAATGCTATAAAAATATCTTTGTGCAAATGTTTACTATATTTATCAGATAATAATTTAGTCTATGGTCATTTAAAATATTTCAAGCATTTATCAAAAGATATTTTTATAGACT
This sequence comes from Wuchereria bancrofti, assembly GCA_005281725.1. NCBI lineage: Eukaryota > Metazoa > Nematoda > Chromadorea > Rhabditida > Onchocercidae > Wuchereria > Wuchereria bancrofti. The sequence continues at coordinate 2,984,116 of SSBO01000009.1, read as the reverse complement.
TAACTAGTCAAACCGGTATCATCTTTACCGCACTTCTTGATAGTGCGCAGCAGTACATTCCTTCAAAATAACACAGACTGACCGACTGATTTATTCTTTCATATGTATGAAAGAGAAGTGCTACTACCGCGACATTCCGGTACGCACTGCAAATGCAATAAAGCAATTTTAAAATTATGAGATTAATGAATTTAATAGAAGAAATAAGTAAGTGATTGACTATGTGTGCTAAGGAAGATATTTGCATTAATCATTTCAAAGTATGAACTGTTTGTGGTCATTTCATTCCTTCTCTTTCATCAAATACACAATGCATTTCTATCTTTCATTCTAATTGAAAAAAAAAATCAAAAGAGCTATCAAAAAAAAAGTTCATTGAATTTCATTTTTTGGATGATTGAATATTATTTTTTAAATGAATATTTCGGTATTCATAGATTTTTATGAAGTTATTGCTGATAAAACACATATGCCAATACAAAAACGTGGAAATTCCAACACATGAAAAAACGTATAAAAACGTGAAAATTTCGTAGCATAAATGTAAGTCTATAATAATAATACGAGAAGTATGGAATGGAAAATTTATTCGTATGTCTTAAATATTTCCATTATAATTTCATTGAATCGTCAAGAAGATGGCCTTAACACATGTGACAAATGACCAAAATGTTAGAACTTTCAGTCATATTTCAATCAATCATAAGGCTTATTTGATTCATTAATTTAATAGTAAAAATTCTATATGTTTCAGCTAATATATTACAATAATAATTCTTTTGCAATAACCATGCAATCAGATAATGTTTTTCGTAATGGAAACTTTTGCAGAAACTCAAAGGAAAAAGGACTGTCATAAAAAATAAATGAAATGCAGATGAAAATTTTTGAGAGATAACAAATATAAGATTGTTATGGTTAGAATAATTGTCGCCAATTTGCCTCCCATTAATATTTGATAGCTAAGAATTGAACATTTTGATAATGTTAGGGCATGAATGGTATTATAAAGCTAATAGTTCTAAGTACTTTCGGATAATTATTAATGATGAAAATTTGTGCCTTGCGGAATTGTCACCAGAATTGTTAATTTAGTGATAACTTCTCAAATTCAGCCAGTCTATTAATGCAATGTATATTTGCCTAATAGGACTGTAAGATATGAAAATTAAGCGTTTTTTTTTTGATAATTTTACACTTATTTAAATTTTTGAAATTCAAAAAATAGTTGAAAAAATTGTTTTGAAATGGTGCAGAAAAAGAAACATTACAAAATCGAAGTTTAAAAAAATGCGAGTTGACATTATATCAAGAAAAAAATACAATTAAAATGTTATGTCAACGATATTTCTCAAAATGCTCAAAATTAATACTGAATTAGAAAAGTTTAAATTAAAGGGAAGCTTTCATTTGATTACTCTAACTGGAATTTATTACTCAAAAACGATAATAATTAAATAACCGAAAAATCGATCGATTATTTTCTATCTTTCATTTTTTTTATTTATTTTTTTGCAAAGGCCAATTATTATAATTTCTTATATTACTATGAAGTACATAATCTAACATATATTTACACCAAATTGCATTATCCCAGGAAAATTTCAGTTTATTTTTTATCTTTCATTCTTTTTCTTTTTTTCTGCAAACATCAATTATTTTAATTACTATAAAGTAATTAAATTTCTTCTTAAAAAAATTTTAAAATTTTAAAAATGTTCAGAAAAGATTGAATAAAGACAGCGATTTAAAAGAGAAGTAAGTACATTTTGAGGACAGCAGAATGTGACATTTTAATTTTGAAAATAATACAATGGCAAATTTATGTAGGATAGAGCAAAAAGAATAAAAGCTTGATAAGAAGGATGACAAGATTATTTCATGTTTAGTTATAATTTAATATATTAAAATAAATAAAACACACATAACACACACACACACACAGAGGGAGAAAGAGAGAAGTTCAACTATTTCACGATATTATTATAATCAAAATTTAATTTTTTAAAGTATTTAAATTACCTTAAACGAAATAGATACTAACCAAAATTATTCTGTCACAATATCATATGCTATCTTAAATTTATCACTTAATATGATAAGCTATTCAAGTACTAATTTCATTTCTTATTAGCAATTTCTATACTCTATGTGTTCGCCGTTCTATTTAATTGCTTCAGTAGCAGAAACGAAGGAAAAAAAGTTTTCTAATTTTACAGAAGAAACTCTCATTAGAAAATTCATTTCGAATTTCAATTAACCTTAAAATTCTAAGTGAATTCGCGCAAATTATTTCCTCCAAGCATTGTTGCAGTTAAAATGTTATCAAAAGAGTAATTCAAGAACTATTATTGAACTAATTATTGAACACATTAGAATGACTCATTTCATTTCTGTACTACAATAATTATATTAATTAATATTATTACAGTTCTAAAAAGTGCAACGGAAACTTTTCAATTGTAAATCTTTAATTAACTTTTTTAAAATTTCATGCAAAATGAAGAAAATTTTCATAGCAAATTTGCATATATTTTCCTTTTTCTCTTTACTATTCAACTTTCTGGAAGGTTTTATCATATAAGAATTTAAATAGTTTATCCATATTACCTGAAATAATAACAGTATTGTCAAAAAATTTGCATTAACTTCAGTGCTGTTTGTAAAAATTCGAAAAATGAACTTGTCATTGTCAATTTATAAATGGCAGTGAACATAAAAAAAAATTTTTCAAATGAGCACCAAGTAAAAAAAAAGAGAAAAAGAGTTAAAATAAGAATATGTATTAGCGCAAACATCTAATTAAATTAATTTAGTTGGCATAATTACTGAAGAATCATAATCCATAATTATGTGCAGTAATGTAAAGAGTAGGCATTTACATCATTAATGATAATGAATGTAAACAATTATATCAGTAGTGAAAACGAACACACTTAAAATGTTTTACTCTTGGCTAGGAAGTTTGCTTTTTTTAGTTTCAGTCAGAAAAAAAACGAATATATTATTAAAACGAAAGAGATTTTTCTTTAAAAGCTATTTTTAAGAATTATTAAAATTTATGATATTTTTTATGAAAAAAACTACTTATACAGTAAAATTTTAAAATGAAAGTTGATAGTAATAGTAATAAGTAATGTAAAGAATAATTACTCGGTATAACATTTCTATTTATTGCACAAATTTTAACGTTTGACTGGTATTTTCAGCACTTTTAGTCGTACTAAAGTAACAAACTGCGCACTTGTACATTTGAAATGAAAGTATAATATCATATTAGATTCATTGGCACTATAATAATAAATCTTAGAAATGATTATTAAAATTAATCGAAATGAAATAATCCAATTGAAATTTGTAGTACCGTATTATCCTTGACATTTTAGCAAAAAAAAAAAAAGAAAAAAATATTCTTTTCGTGACAAATACACTACAAACTGTTTTTTTTTTCTTTTATTAGTGATGCCATTAGAAATTCGACATTTGATATATTCTTTTTTTCTTTTTTTTTTGCGTAATAAATGAATTATATCGAAATTTAGAAATATTTTGCACTTATTTGTTGTAAATTTCATACAGATATGCTCAGAGTTGCTAGTAGATATTTAGGCGAAGAGAAGTAAACACGAAGAAACAATGATTTTAAAAATATAAAAACTATTAAGAAGAAAAAAAAGTAATGAGAGTAATCAGAAATCTGAACGATGACCTTCTAATAGATGGATATTAGTGAAGTAGCATCTAGAGGTCATTTTAGAAAAAGTTAATACTTAAGACATGTTATAAAGCAAATTAACGACTTGAAAAAGTTACCATTGCCCGACCCAAAAAAAGTTTGTTCACGTAGTTCAGAGAAGATAAGAATTGATAGAAGATGGCGCAATAGGAAGCAAAACTATCTATACTGTATGTGCAGGTATATAAAAGAAGTTTGTAAGGAGAAATGACCACCAGCTGTCTGTCATTGTCACCGTTCTATTAAAGAGAGAAATTCCTTTTTTTTTTCAAGGTCAAAGAGAGACACCCAAAGGTGTGCATTTGTCGTTTTTTTTTTTTTCTCGCCGCTTACTATGTATGTGGTTGCATGCACAAACTGCGATACGAGTGAATGATCTAATTGAACTTCGAGATAACCAAAGAGAGTGTTATCAGGAAAAATCGACGGAAATTCTCTAAGAACCATTGGGTGAGGCAACTGACCCTGTCTTAATGGCATTCTCATTTCGGCAAAAAATATTTTGCAGCAGCATCTATCGGTAATTTCTGCGACAAAAACGAAGGCCAGTCAATATGGCTTATTTCAAAAATTCAAATTATGGTTAAAATTTAACTTTACTAAATGGATAACAAAATATTTTACACTTATGTGATAAATTTATTGCAAGTAGTGGAACATTGATTAGTGTTAATGAGTTTACAAATAGTTGGTGATAATGTAAAATTTAAAAGTATTTCTAGCAAATATTTGACCTGTAACCTTCTAGTTTAATGATTCTTGGAAGAAAATAAGATAAGCTCTCTCTTTTATCCAAACTGATTTAAAAAAAAAAAAGAATATGAAAGAGTTTGAGAATGCCTTCACTCAGCAATTATTGGAAAGTAGCAATTTCGTTGATTTATTTCCGTCCTGTAGCAACACACATTTCTTAACTTTTATCACATACCGTGACATTAGCACCGGTTTTTAGGCAAAAAGAAAATTCAAACGATTGCAATTTCAGCTTCTTCAGTTAAGTATAAATTCATTTTCAAACTTATAATATTTGGCAGATTGAGTGGGAGAAATATGAAAGAGAAATGGACGAAGATTTAACTTAGCAAAGTATAAATGAAAACATTCGCATAGTAAAATTCATTTTTTCTTTTCGGTTTACAATATAGCCTTATATGGTCTTTTTACCATTATTGGAATACAATTTAGGTTATTTCAATTTATAAACAATTTTCAGGCCTAAATTAGTATATCATTTAGGAGAATGATAATAACTTTCTATAATTTTCTATAATAACTTTTTTGTAAATGTAAAAATTCGTAGCATAAAATGATGTTTCGAAAATAATGCATCAATTCAATATTTAAAATCTTTACATACCTTCTAAAATTCATAAATCAGTAAAGAAAAATAAGTATTAAGAGCTAACCAAGAAAGGAAAATGTCTAAATCTTAAAAATTCAAGAACTTCTGATATGCAAAGAGAAGAAAACAAATTTAAATTTGGTAGTAAAATTGATTTTTAATATTGCTTATTTCTCGATAAAACAAAAACTAAGTATCAAATTTTATTAGTGAAAAAAGAAAGAAAATTATAAAAACACTTCAAGTCACAAATTTTGTTAGCAAAAAAAATATTTTGAATTAAGATGAAGTGAACAAATCTCAACATATTATCAACTCGGAGGTTTATCATAGTATTTGAATAAAATTAAATGCACGTTTACTTGTAAAACAATAGTAATTAAACTATTGATAATAATTAGGATTGAATAATAATTAAAAATGACAAAAGTTATCTCATCGTAATAATTGCGTCATATTTTTCCAATTTCTTAATTCATATGTCACAGAATAATGTGTTCATTTAAAGGATTAAAAAGTAAAATTCTCTCTTCCTCATAGGAATGATATTTGATAAGATTGAAAATTTTTTAAACATAATAATTGCAAATTTAAAAAACTTGCGAGAATTCTATAATTCACCAAAAAAGATCAAAAAATGAAATAAGAAGAAAAATGGAGAGTTAATTTTAATGAGAAATGAGAAAAACGCATCATTTCTAGTCTATAACTATCGACCCTGTTATTATTGGCCATCATTTTATAACACAAAAATATAATTATCTTTGGTCAAATGTGATTCAGAAATGCTAGAAAAAAAAAAAGAAATCCTAATGAATAGTGATGAGGAAAGTATTCTGAAGAAAAATATTTTAAAATTTAATTGAAACTTTTTTCTCGATAGAATTTTCATAATAATGCTAGTAATGTAATGTTTGTTACAGGAAATATTTTAATTAACATACCATTTATTATTAATTAACATTTTAATTGATAAAATAAATTTTTTTTATACTTTAAATTAAAATGTTCAATCTGCTGAAATATCAAATTTTATCAGTTCAAGATTATACACTTATATAAATTATATTCGATTGCTTTGTCTGATAACAAATAAACAAATAGCAAATCATGCGATGGTTTTTTTTTTTGAAACAGGATTTATGCTTAACATTTAACACTAACTGATAGCTTCTTGATCTTTCTCAAAATAAAATGCTAAATGAAATAATATTTTTATTAATAAATTTAATCAATGAAATAGTGAAGATCAATTAATATTATCTGGCAATGTTTACATATTTCAATGACTGATTGATAACTTTCGTTACTACAATGAAACAAAGGACAATGAATGTCTGGAAAAAGTATATTTACGATTGGCTAGCCAACATTTTATCTAGTAGCCTGAAATGCTAGATATTAGCCAAGGCTTCGCTCACCCAAATTGGCATTAAAAAAATAAATGCATAATTGAGAGATCAATAAACTGAGTGAATGAGTGTTAGGGTTATAATTTGAATAAATATATGTGTGAGACGATAAGATATAATTGAAATCATTTTGTCTTTTGACAAAATTGAAATATCAGTCTCAATGCAATATACATATTAATTTTTTGCTCAATAAATAAATATTAGCTATCTAAGATGTGATGAAGGTTGCAAGGAAGATAGTAAGATTGATGGTTAATTTGTTAATTAATTTCATTTCTTTCGTAATTAATTAATTTTCCTTTCCATCAACAAATCAAATAATCTTATCAAAGAGGAGAAATGTCAGGATAGAACATAAGTGTGTTTTTGAAATGTAAGCCAAAAATGTACTTTCCTGACCAAAAAAAAAAGGAAAGAGATGATTTTAAAGAAGACACATGCAGTAGTGTGCATTGAATGTCATCTTTTTACAATAGAGGCGCAAAAATTGAATAATAAGATTCTAAAAGCGGCATCGCCCATCTGAAAGATCAAAAAAAAAAAAGAAAAAAAAATTTCTTTAATTTTTGCTGAAAGTAATTTACAATCAAAAGATTCCTAAGCTCAGGAATTATCGTTTATTACTTAAAATATATAATTTTAATACGAAGTGTTCCATCATCTTCTGCCAATTGTTCAAACATTTATTTGCTTGTGAATATTTCCTTTTGTCCATTCAACTATTGCCTACTTTGCCTCTATCTGTCATAATTTTAGTAATTTGATATTCAAATTCCAATCCTCAAAGACATACACACATAATTGATTATAAAATTATTATTGCACTGTGATGAATTATGGGAGAATGATGGACAATTAGAATTTCCTAATGTAAAAATTCAGTTCTAATTTCAATTCCGTTCTATTATCCATTCCATATTTAAATAGCTAGCAAGAAATTATTTGTGCAAATATGAATGAGTGAATGTTAGCAAATGCAAACAGATAAACAAATTTTAGGCGTGAAAAATTTCACATAATGCTAACGTAGTGTTTTCAAGAGCAAAAAGCTATTCTCTTTCTAATTTCTATCAAAATTCAAGATAGTCGCATCTCATCGTATAAATACAAATGTGAGAAATGAAAGAGTAGCTCAAAAAGTTTTTCAGTGAATTACATTTTTATTCATAATTTATCTTTATGTCAAGCAAAAATGTAGGGAACATTGCTAAGTCAATGACAACATTTTTCAAAGTGCTCAAAATTAAAGTTGAAATTGAAAAAAAAAAAAGACCTCACTCTGATTATTCTAATTGAAATTTATTTTTGATTAAAAAAAAAAGAGAAGTGACAACTTAAATATCTGATAGTTTGCCAATTATTTTTCATTTTTATCTCTATCCGCCTTTCCTTTTTCTTTTTCTTTTCAATTATACTGAAAGAATATATGAATTGAAATATAAAAATTACCTAGAATTTGAAAAAAAAAAATAATTTAATAATTTTTCATAGAAATGAAAAATTATTAAATTTCTTATTTTCTTTTGCCCAACAAAAATAACTTCAACATTGCCCCAGAAAACATTACCAAAAACAACCTTGGCCTATTAATGAGGCAAAGAATATTGAATTGTGTTGTATTATAGTGAAATAAAAAGTTAAAGAAATGACAGTAATGTTTTTTTTCACAATTCGGCTATAACTTGTCTTTTTCATTCTTCCATACATGTCCTTCTCAATATTTCATCAACAACAAAAAATTTTACCATACAATTTCCGAAAAATTTTTTCGTAATTTTAAATTAGTGCATGCAAAAAAAAAAGTTCAATTAATCAGTTAATTTTTACCCTTTTAATAGGATTAAATTTAATAAAAGAATTTTACTAATGTTGCATTATTCATCAAACAATCAATCATATTTGCTTTAGAAAAAATCAAACTAAATTTAGATGTATCCAAAAAGTTTTTATTACTAGAAAGAAAAAAAAAGCAATAAGAGTAGAATGACATATGGTTGCATATGAAAAAATAGTTCGAAAATTTTTTGCATACTTTAAATTTTCAACAGAAATTTTAATATAATCAATTAATCTTTTATTTAATCGAAATATCTTGTTTAATAAATAAATAAAAAAAAGGAAATTCAACTTGTTTCTTATAGCTATTTTAAAAGCTACAAAAAAAAGAATGAATTTTGTTTTAAAGAGATGCAAAGTTTATTCGATCTCATTTATATTCTTTTTTTTTTCTTTAATTCAGCTAGAAGATAATTTCTTATCAAATATCTTTTACAATATTTTCACATACATTATAATTCTTTCAATCTATTCATGCCAATTGCATCTTCGTTTCAATTTATTGAACGAAAAAAAAACAGAAAAAGAAATTGTTAAAGAACAGTTGTCTATTCGTTTAAAATGTTTATAGTAAACAATGTTGCATATGAAGTGAACAATCTTTTGATTACTTTACTATCTTCTTCTCTCTCTCTCTCTTTCTCTCTCCTGTTTCTCATATATTCCGGAATTCCGTAATATTTGATTCAATTGCAAAATAACAAATCCATCTATAATATCTTTTCTCATTGCTGATAATTTCAACTGGTTGCTATCATATGTATGAATGAAGTCTAGCTAATGTAGTTGCTGTAAACAAACATTTATAATGCATATTTACAGCAATTTATGTTTATTTCAATCGGAGATAGTTAGCCATTAGTCTTGGTCAGCAGTGTATGCATTTATTATAAGTACGAATTGATGTACTTGTTGACCAAGAATGTGTAATAGAAAATGTGCCATTGCTTTATAACTTAATTTTAGCCAAATTCTATAAGCATTAATGTTAAGTACTGAAAAAGTTTCATATTGAATTTGAATGATACCAATAAAAGGATCAATTCTCCAGTACTTTTCCTATATGTAACATTGTGTTGTGTTCTAACTTAATTTTATAATAAATATCATAAATTAAATTAATGTAACAAAAAGGTCAGTTTTGAGTGAAGAAAAATGTGAGAGATCAAGAAATTCTAAATATTTGCTTTTTTTTCTTTTTTTAAAATCTTTATCCATAATCAGAAGTGATATTTGATTATGTTTCATTTACTTTTTATTTGCATAATGGCAAGAATTACTTCTTTTATATATGTATTTGACGTGCGTAAGTGATACGTGAAATGTTATGTGAAACGGCGATATTAAGTAAGCTTAATTCAATCATATTTTTGAAGACATTTTTTTTAGCGAGTAAAATAACACAAAGAAAAAATAAAAACAAGACTATCAAAAATAAGAACATGGAATAAGGCACTTGCATCATAAAAAAGTAATGATTGGTAGTATTGTGATCATTTAGCTTGAAAGAGATATATGCGCCCAAATGAAACGTAAAGAGCATAAGTATTTTTTGGCTTTGTACCTATAACATCTTATTAAAATCTAAAAGTTTAATTTTCATCTCTTTCAAAAAATTTTTATATCTTCTTATAATATATAAACATAATGTTTTGGTAAATTTTAACTGTATCTCCTAGTGTCTTAAAAGATACAATTAAAATTTAATTAGCCTTTTACGATCAGCAATATAGGATGGATGCGCATTTGTACAGATCACAAAATCTCATTGAAATAATCTTCAGATATTCATTAACAAAACAGATGAAAGGCTTACAAGAATATGCACAATTTTTTTTTTAACGAAAATCAAATAATAGACATCGGAAAATAAATCTTCAAGAAATATTTATGCAATAAATTGCAATATTGTGGGTATTTGAAAAAAAAAAGAAAAAATCATTGACTGACAAATAAACAACCAACTTGCAGTTAAATCCTCAAAAAAAAAAAGAAAATCATTATATCTCTCTCTCTTCATACTACTGAAATTATTGGAGCTAAACTTCCATTTGCGATGAAAAATAGAAGAGAAAAACTTTTTTTCTTTGCAAATTCCCGACACATTAAAGCGGTAAGAATTTTCTGATGGATAAAATTTGACAGACCAATTCATGGAAAAACTTTCTATGGAGAAATTTACATCAGATAATTGATATATAGTAAATAAAAAGAATAATTTGTAAATAAATTTGATTGCAGTATGATTTTAATTTGCATAAGTATGCAATTACCCAGTCCAAAAAAAAAGAAACTTTTCGAATTTACTTTCACTAAAATTTAAGACTATGCATTCCTAATTACATTTAAATTTGTAACAGTCTCGAGTAATTTAGAAAAGCATACAAGATTATGATAACAAATATATAGCAATAAACAAATGGATTAAATTATCTGAGGAAAAGAAAATGTTCATCAATTAATTAAATGAATCTAATCCATTTATTCTATCAGAAAGCCATGAAAATGTGTAAATGAATAAAATATACATAACCAAAAATATGCATGACCAAACACTTTTCCCAAAAAAAAAAAATTGTGGAAAATTTCATTGAAGAAGACGCAGAAGAAGGATGTGGTAAAAATTTAACAATGAAACGATTTACAGAAAAAAATTTGAATTTTCAAGTATTAAATTTAGTAGAAAGCTTTAACAAGCATAAGAACAAAGTAATATTATTTTGTCTACATTGCATTAAAATAAATCTATTCGTATAGTATGAAATTCATGAAATATGCATAAAAGTATGCCCATTGAATATTGTAATTTAATCAGTACATTAAAATGAAAAAAGTGTTCGAAGTCTTTCAACGTTATTGATCCTTCTTCATACATCTTCAACAGATAAATTAACAGAATACAATTGTTAGATTGCAATAAATGATGGAAGTTTAATGAAATCAAAATTTAAATGGCATGTTGATCTGATGATGTAATTAATGGTCTAGGCTTCTCCAACTGTTTAATCATTTTTTTTATTGCACCCAAATTCGAATTCAATTCACCATCAAGTTCTGCACATTGCTCTACCGTAAGTGGTGTACGTTGTCTAAAATATACACAAAAATTACAGTAAATTTATCAAAAACCTGTATTATTTGTTGATAATGTCATCTAAATGCAAAAAAAAAAAAAGAAATAAAAGACCTGGCAACACAGTATCGATGATCGATTCTATCGACATTACGATTTGGTACCAAGGATTGTGATGATTTTGATATCCTTGTCACCGTATCACTGGGCAATATTTCCATCTTTGCTATCGACAATTTCTGCAAATTTCATTCTTTTATCTTATTCTATTCTGAAGAAAGATTTTTGACATCGTAAAATGAGAGCAGCAATATTCATTTTAAACTTACAAAAATAAAATAAGAATAAATTCTCATAAAAATCAAACTTGTAAAAATAATTATAATTACTGAATTGCTAAGAGTTAAATTTTAACCTTTAGATTATAAATTTGGCACTTAATAACTTGACAAATAGTTAGGATAAAAAAGTTACAAATGAAGAAATTTCAAACCTTATCAGTGTTGTTTTCATTATCCTCATGATCTTGCGTTTGTTTATGCCGTAATCGCCATACCTGTTCCGCTACCTGTGATGAACGCCGCCGATGATGAATCTTATGATAGGAGCTTGATCCACGGAATCTCAAACATTAGCTCTAATTTACTGATCCAATCGAAGATGACAATTAAAATGCAGCTGCGATCAATGTTCAGAAAGAAAGTATCAAAAGTTACTTTTCACTGATATGTGGTGATTCGATCCATGAGAAAACACTTGTCGGTTCATCACCATCTTCTGATTCCAATGTAGGATCACAAGAAGCACTACACTCCATTGCTACAACAACAAAAAAACACTGAGTCATCAAATAGATTGAACTAAAATTTCTTCTTGAAATTAATGAAAAAAGCAGATTTTCTTGCGTATGGATTTTTGGACTAATTAATGAAAGCACCAAAGAGAGGAATCTGATTTGACCAATAATCATTAAATTCTGTCATAAAGAAAAGGAAATTTTTAGCATCAGAATATATCTATCAATTCTTGCATCAATTCTCTTTTTCCGTATTGAGCTGAAGTAAGCTACAGATTCTAATCTGAAGTGTCAGTTTTGCAAAAGTACTTCGGAAAAATTATTTTTGCAAAGTTACTCATCAAGATGTATTTATTGCTAATGGAATGTTATTCAACATTGTTGATGTTAAGAACTAGGATAGTATCTGATCGTTTTCAAAGTATGTTGAAGTTCGCTCAAATATTTTTACAACTGACCTTCTCGTTCAAAAATTTCATCACTCAAACAGCAATAAAAATGCTAAAAAAAAAGAGGAAACATTAAGGGCAGAAATCTGTGCAAATGATTGACTAATTTATAGTCTTATTTATTAAAATAGCTAATAAATCAATGATAAACGGTAATTTTTTTTCTTTCAAATCCTCAACTATTCTATACTTTTCACGTCTATTTTCTTTCTTTTTATCATTTTGCTGTTTTGGTAATTTTTTTTAATGTTGTTTTTCCTATTTCTTTAGTTTATATTTTGTTAGTATAATTTTGTTATTATTTTTAATTTTCAGTTAAAAGATTATATATTATGAATAGATTTTATTTAGTCTTCTAAACTAGTTTCGGGTTTTACTCATCTATTTTTATTACTTTTTGTTTTCAGTTCTACCGGTAAATCTATAAATTCGAATAGTCGTCATTTGCAAAAAAAGGAAAACAAAAACAAAATCATATTGTATCAATTTTAAAATCCGAAAACTTTCTCTTCTCAAATTAAGATCAACTTTTTATTTATTAAATGACAGCTTATTCAAAGTGGCATAAGTTAACGCAATATTTTGCAGAGAACCGTCCTAGGTGCGACCAAACATTGATATTAGATTCAATTATCCAATAATTAAATTTATCATCAAGCTGTAACTGATATGACCACATATATTTTCCGGAATATATTAGGATGACGTTCAAGAATACAAGAATATAGTATTGTTAATGAGTCGTCGCCTGATTTCCAAGAATCACCAAAAAAATTACCAGTAATTCTTCAATGTTTAAATAAAGAAGTTCTATTCGAAAGCTCACCTCTACATTCATTAGCAGGGACATCAAGTCTAACGCTTATTTCACTTTGTGATCCGATGTTCATCCTATCAGTATTATCTTTTCTGTTGCATTCACTAAAACTATGAAGATTTTCCGCATTCTTCATCAGTAATTGTAGTTCCTGAAGAATAATTCCTGATATGATCCCAAAATTTAATTGACAATCTTGATTATTTAACCTTTTTTTTTTAAAACTTTTTATGCTCCAATAACTTTTTCCGTAGATCTTCAAATTCAAGTAAACTGATTACTGATTCGGTGATAAAAGATTTTTCCTTTTTCGTCATACCAGTCATAAACATGCGAGAATTTTGTAAAAAACTAACTCCATACAAAATGGCCATCGTATCATCAAAATGCTTTTGTGCACAACAACTAGCGCTTGGATGTGGACAAATGGACTTAGGTGACGAATACAAGGATGTAGTAGGATTTGTCATCAAACACTGACACCTGCAATAGCTTTCACTTTTATCTTATTCAATTTTACTGCATATAAATCTTAAAATAAAACTATTTTTGACGAATTTCATGATCAAAAATTACGATGAAAAATCGATATCATTCAAGTTATTAGCAAGGCTAATTATATTTAGATATAAAGAGCATTAAAATGCATTTAAATTTCATTCTTCTAATTAACAAGATTAGAGTAAAAAAAAAGAGTTGATAAAGAAACTGTTGCTTTCATACTGTGAATAATTTCGATGTTGATTGTTTGCAATATTTGACACATTGTTCGAAGATTTTTTTATTCGATAATCCTGAAATTCCAAATTAATCTATATTCCAAACAATTCGTTTAATTTTTTGCATCCTTTTTTTCTTGGTGAAGTGATGTACAAAAAAATGCAAAAAATTAAAATAAAATTTTGTTCGAAACATTTCAAATTCTAAGGCATTCTAAGTAAAAAGACAATCACAAAAAAAAAAAAAAAGATGAACACTTTTAAAATGGATGGCGGTAAATGAGAGACAAGACTGCTTTTGCGTTCACAGTTTGATCTTTTTCGACTTGTTTCACCACATTTCTTTTTTAAAAATAAACTTTGAAAAGTTGTCGAACGTCCCGATGCTTCAGCATATTCAATGTTTTCCATTGATGTTGATGTAGTTGGCTGGAAAAATAATGATTTTGAAAGATGGAAGATCACTGATTTTCAATAATTTTTACTCTTCAAAAAACAAAGTTTGGAAAGTCATACAAGAAAAAAGCGCCGAATGATAGATTTTATTAAGCAAAGATCGATATAATTAACTTCTGAAAAAAGCCCATCCCCAAAATATACTAGTAGTAGTGTTTTTCATTATATTTCATCCGTGAGAACTAAACCAAAAAACATCGTTGTTCTTGTCAAAGAATCTAATAATATCAGTTCAAATCAATCAACATGTGTGGATGTACCTTGCTGTCCTTGCTAAAACTGCTGAAATGATTGATAACTTTTGGAGCAACATCAGCTTCCTGATACATCCCTACTTCTTTCGTAAGATTTCCTGTTGATGACTGAAAAAATATATTTTCACTTATCTCTGCAAAAAAAAAAAAGTTGTCTATTTCAGCAATCCTTTCAGAAATCAGAATTTAATGTTCAAATTATCGAAAAAACATGAAAAATTAGGCAAAAAACTTGCACCAAGTAGCTGATGCTACCAGATTTCCACTTCAATTAACATCGAATCCTATAACTCAACAAAAATCTAAAAAACCCTCTTCAATACATCCTATTCAATTTTATGATAACTTATACAAATATCAAGCTCTCTTATATTATCATCAGTATCTTCTGTTATGAGATATATTTTCTAGAAAAAAATGATCGATGATTTACAATAAATAAAAGAATTTACTGCTTTTAAAATATTTCTACTGCCAGAACAACTTCGTTTTCGAACATTTGATCGACGGAATGTTTGGTTTGCATCAATACTTTTTCGGCGCTTTTCAAGATACTTTGGTACTTTTTTATTAAGTTTCACATTTAATGCAAAACCTGAAATTTCCTTTGTTGATTTTTGATTCAAAGATTCAGGAATAATCAAAGATTAGATATAATATGAGAATGATTGATTTTGCTTATTAATTAGCTGGAAATTTTTGAACCATCAAATTTACATAATTCATTTCATTTATATTTGAGACGGCTAATATTTCGTAACCTTGTTGACTGGATACTCCAACTGATTTCGAACAATCATCACTTAAACTAAGCATCAACATTTTGGTTTTCTCTGGTATTTGAACTGCATAATGATCCAACATCATTCGTTTCAGCTCTTTCATCCATTGTCGTTTTTGATCCATACTTGAAGCCTAAATTTCAACAGTATTACGATGGAAAGTTTTAAATTTGCGTTTGCGAAATTTTCAAGAAAAATAATTCTAGCATTCCTAGCTACATATTAAGATTAAATTCATTCAATGGCAAATGAGAAAATACTTACAAGGAAGTTATAATGAATCTTTGGATTATCATAAGAAAGCACTTGAAATGCCAATGGATCAGCAGATATTGATTCGTTTAGCATTAAGCTTGAACACTAAAAAGTTTGTCTTAAACTAATATACTTAATATTCAGAAAATGAAACGTAATTCTAACAATATCACATCACTATTTTTTGCAATGTGAAAATAGTTCTGTAATTATGTACCGATTAAGAAAATGCATGTGAAACGTGATTCTAACGTGTATTTAAGTATCATTATTACCTATAAATGAAACAATCACTTACCATAATATAATCTTTACAAATTAATGCACCGTTTCGTTCCTTCACAATCAACAACATTTCTTCAAACAAAAATAACTGTCGATTAGTCTTAGCACCTGCTAATTTAAAAGTTGCTTCCAAAAGTAGATCACCATATTTCGATAGATCTTCCTTCTCATCGACACACCACTTATGAAGAGCATTCTGAAGTTCACGTACGCGTTCCAGATGCTCGACACGTTTCTTCTCTTCGTTTATTTTCTCTGCTTGTGAAGTCATACAATGGAGAGCTTGCAGAATGACAGCTCGATCACCATCTGACAGAGTTTTTGAATCCACTGAAGCTTTTAGAATATTCTGTAAATTGAAATTTTTTAAATTAGAAATTTAATGATATACAATTGAGAGCAAGAATATAAATCAGCAAAAGCTTTCATTCTATTTATCCGATAAAATCTCTGGAAGAATTATCTTCGTGATAATGGAATTATTGTTACATCTAATTGAATAGATGAATCTACTACAATATTTCACATTTCTGATAAATAATAAATAACTTTTGCCGAGCAGAGAATATGATAAATTGATGGTAGCCGAAAGATTACTTCGAGAAAGAGATGATATTTGAGTACTCGTTGCACTGGTTTCAACAGATACGCACTAAGAGGGAGCGAATGTCCAAGGATTGCTTGTCGAAGTCTTAAAGTTTCAGCTACTCTTTTATTTTTCAGTAAAATTGACAGTGTTTCAACCATTCTGAAATTGAAAAAAAAAAAAAAGATAATTCCTCTAAATTATAACAAATTACAATCGTTTGATTTTGCTAAAAGAAATATAAACATTTTAAATAAATTATGCAAAAATGCTTGTTATTTCCCTTTCTTTGTTTTAGATAATTTAATTACTACAAAATATTTAGCGAAAAACAAAAAAAAAAAAAAATTATAATATTTGAATGGAGGAAAAGTTAACATTTGATATTTAGTGCAGTACATGACATAATCATTGAATCCATCCATGTTATCTGATAAGCATTTTGCCATCTGTAACAGTCATTTCCGCATTTTCATTCAATCATTTAGAATTGATTTTACTAAACTAATTTGAAATTTATAGCAATTATTAAAACTCTTCCAATATTACATTTCTGACAAAATACAACATAACCATCTTGAAAAGGGTCAACTGTCCCACAACTCAATTTAGAGGGTCAATAAAAGGTCAATCCTAGCACCTTTGTTTCCCCGTCCTTAACTAGGTATTACAGTTTGTGCTTCAGTTGCATACAATTGTACACAATTTGCGCATCATCATGAGGGTACATAAGACCGCCCTAGTCGCACTGTCATCATAAGCACAGCCTAAGGTGAACTCATGCCACGGCACAAAGTCGAACCAAACAACTACGGCACGAGAGCAAGAACTCACTACCAATCAACCAGAAACCGCAGATCAGCACTTCTAATAATATGACAAGAGATTTTGAAATTATTGAAATATTGAAGTGATATTAAAATGAGTAGAAATGTTAGTGGTAGACTTAGAAGTAAGAGTGGACAGTGTCCATTCTAGGAAAATAATTGAGAAACTCACCAGGACAACGCTCAGTTGTGCAGCATCTAAATCGTGGTACAATTTTTTATTGAATAGAAAAATACGTTCAATACAACCAAATGTATTGGAAATATCGTCTACGGTCATCTCGAATTCCTCCCGATGATCCACCAGAAAATTCAAATATCCCTGTATATTTATATGGTTAATTTTTTAAAAACTTCTTCATACATTTTTACTTTTTATTTTTATTTACAAAGCTCAAAAATTCATAAATACTGATGGAAGAATATTTGAGAATTTTATTTTTCCTACATTCTTATGTATCGTTTTGCTATTATTAGCAATTGTTTGATGAAAAATGATATGTTTACAATGCAAATAATGATACTAAGACTGGCTTTATATTTCAGTATGCTTAGTGCATTAAAGATTAAAAGATTCAGAGGAAATACTTTTTCTTGGATCATTAGCAAATAAGGGCCAAATTAGCAGAAAAGAAGACTCATTTATGTTATTGGGCCAAATTAGCAGGGAAGAGGACTCGTTTACGTTATTGGGCCAAATTAGCACGAAAGAAAACTCATTTAGGTTATTGAGCCAAATTAACAAGAAACAGATTCAGTAGTGTTTAAACTATTCAATTAATGACTTCAACTTTACGTGACACATTAATCGGAAAATTTTTGCAATTACTTCTCTTTCTCTTTCTTTCTTTCTCTCTCTCTCTACCTCAAAGTTTCATAATTTGCTTTTAGGTCAATCATTTGATATTTTGATTGTGGAAGTAATTTGATATATAATAAATAAAAGTTTATTGCAATTTTTTCTACAATATTTGCAAAATGTTAAGATGAAGAATGATTGATGTAATTCATTAATTAACTATGTATTCTAGTGAATGAGATAGCTTAGACAGAGAGAAGAATAAGAAAGAAATGAATTTAGAGGAATTGAGAGTTTTAAATTTGGAGGAATAATCAAGGAATGATTTATTCGAAACAAATCATTCGATGTAGTAGCGTAAATACCACTATTGTATAATTAAGATTTTGAAAATAGAAAGAATCAAAGTACGAGAACTATCACTGATAAGCAATCTACTGATATCATAAAATTAAAATTTGAAAATTTAACGAAATGTAACAATCACCTGTATAATGTCATTGAGATCATTAACATAAGAACGTTCAGTCTCCAATAATTCCATAGCAATCCGATCTAACCGTGTTATTGCACCGCTATTTAACAGTTTTAAACGGCGTACTTCTGATAATGATGACTCTTGTCTAAAATAATCAATTAAAATTGAATAAAATTTTGAAAAGGAATTTATGCACTAACACAATTCAAACCTCGGTCTGTTCAGATTTTTCGAAGAGTTAGACAGATACGACTTGTTGAGACTCATAAATTTACAAGATGAAAAGTCAAAAATTATAAATTTTGAATTATAAATTTAAAAATTGTATAAATAAAAATGAACGTTAGCAATTTTTTGTTGGTAGAAGCATTAAGTGGATGAACAGTTTCATCGCTTATTTCGGAACTTCTTAAGCTACTTCGAGCTGAACTGTAACCAGTTGATGAACTCACAAAACTTAATCGTTGTATTGCTTCCTGTAAAATATCAATGAAACTTGTAGGATATGTTTTTTAAAGCAATATTCCTCCGAGCTTCTAATCATGTTGAATACAAAACTTTTGTCGGCATCCACTTGATAAACTGTGATATTTTCCATTTAAAGGTAATTCATCCTTTGTAATTTTTAATGATTGATTAACTTGAAAGGTTACAGTATGATATCCAGTATTTAAAATTTTACTGATCGACCACTTTAGTAACTTAAACAATTTCTGAACTTGTGATAACCCTAAATCACTTACAGGATCATCATCAGTTCCGATATTCACTCCATTTCTATAATGTTGATCTGTGGTGACAGCGGTAGTAGTGGTAGTAGTGGTAGCAGTGGTAGTAGTGGTAGCAACGGTAGCAGTGGTAGCAGTAGAAGAGTTATGATGATAAGATCTTCGAGGATTATCAAGAGCTATAGCCATTTTCTGCAGAACACTTGAGCTGCTCTTCGATCGGGTTGCAACCAACTGCGCACTCTTTGCGGCTGTTGTCTTTTGAGAGGAATGAGTTACTTCTGTTTCTCTATAAAATTACTTCTTTTTCTTTTCTATTTCTTTACGAAAGAAAAAAAAAAAATTAAAAGATATGACTATTTGTAAAACATGAAATATGTTAAAAATTTCAAAAACAACAAAAATAATAAATGAAAGAATTAGAATTAAAGTACGCAAATATTCGTTCATTCATATACTTTAACTTCAACAACCAATTGGTTTATTCTAAGATCAACAATACTTCTTTTTTTAAGAGATTCATCGAGTAATGATGATGTTGAATTAAGATTTGCTATCAAAATCAATCAAGTTAGCAATTTCATTTTCATCAAATATTGACAAATATTTCTAAAGTATATTTTGCTCTCTTCATTTCTTTTTTCAAAGACATTTCATTCTTTTTTCAATTATTTGTTAAAAAAAGAAAAATTCGTCGAATAGTATAGAAATTTCAAAGAAAAAAGATAATAAATAAAAAACAACAAAAGGCCAAAAAAGAGCACAGTGAAATGAAAAAAAAAAAAAAATCCATAAAAATAAATCGATCAATTCATCAATTAATAATGTTATAACCTGTAATTGGCTTCCTAATCATTTCCGAATTCCATTATATTGCATTGAAAATGTGATATCGAAAAAAAAAGAAGTCTTTCCTTTTTTTTTTCTTTCTTCCGTGACATAACATTATCAATCATTCTTGTTGAGAAGAAATGAAGCAAAAAAAAAAGTTTAATTTTCTGGAATGCAAAATGAGAGAATAATAATGCGAATTATTCTAATTAAAAGATAAGTGATATGAAGAAAAAAAAAATAGAATAACAAGGCATTTCAGATAGTTTTTTATCGTAGGAAAAAATGGATTTCAAATTGGTGATGTCATTAAAATATATTTAAGAGATATAATTTTGTGATATTTTCAAATGGCAAACATTTCTGCAACAAATAGTTGACGAAATCAGAAATGTAAATGAGATCTGATGAAAAATGATGCTATAAATGAACAAACAAATCAACAAGTTGCAAATTATTTTTGAGTTTTTTTTTTTCTCAAAATAACAAAAGTTTATTTGAAAAATGTGTTGACATCATGTGCAACATGCGTGATATTACAAATATTATCAACAAAGCTAAGAAATGAATGCTTTTAATTTCCTGAAACTTTGATCAATTAGAAAAGAAAAGGTAAATATAAGAAAATTGGAAATAATTAATGATAAATTATTCATAATGTATTAAATTAATAATATTCAATTATAAGTTCTAAAAACTAACTTAAATAGCAGGAATGCTTGATTAGAGTGCATAATTAGAGAATAAATAAAAAAGAAATGAATACATAAAAAAAGTACAACATTTAGAATATATAATTGGAAGCATAACTAAAAGTAGAAAATGTATGCAACATATTTGATAGAATTAACCAATGTATTCATTTAAATATTTGAAATCTCAATTAAACACATTTTATTTGTTATTAAGTTTTTAGCTTAATTTATAAGGTTATATTTCAAATGCTAGTAATATAAAAGTCTTTGCTATTAAAGGAATTAATAGCACATCTATAAATCTATGAGTAATAATTGATTTATTCTATTTTAACAATCACAAATATGAAATGTCTATTAAATAAAAGCAGAAGTTGTGGCAACAAATCAACCAATTTTTCATTTAAATATTCAAAATCTCAATTAGGCACAATTTGAATAAATTAGAAGTGACTGGCAGTTAAAATTAAATTTTTTTCGAAGCAAGTCTGTTATTTTATAAATTAGTAGTTGTTAACAAAAGAAATAATTGTTAGAAAAAAGTACTGCACGATGGCATTGATAATACGAAACACAAATATATTTTTAGAATTCGTAAAATTTCAAAAAAACCTATTTGCTTCTTAACTATTATACTTTTATAGCATTAAATGTTGTTTGATAATCGTTACGATATATATTTTACATTACAACTTTCACCTGTACTTACTTTTAGTAAGTTTTCGTTATAAGAATAACAATAAAGTATAATTAATCATTGCAAATGATAAAGCATAATCATTAAAAGTGTATTACTATGTTGTTAATAAAAATCAGAAGAGATAAGCAAACGAAACAAAGTTAAATAATTGCTATCAATTTTGCAAATGCGATATATAGCAAGAATTAATTTATACATATGCTTAAGCACTTCTGCCTTTTCAATTATTTGTTAGACTAAATGCAATTCTAAAATTTGAATTATGTATGAAATACTTTAACTAAATTACTTTAAACTTTAGCACTTCTGAATGCAAAAATCCAATAAGTCTCTAGATTTTTTTAATATATTAATGTTACAAATTAATATGTCCTGAATCAATATATTTTGTTAAATGAAATTCAAAACAAAGCATTGATAAAGTAAGCGTTTCTTCTCTGATCATCTCTATATTACATTCTTTTATTATATTATCGGAACCATCTTTATCAGTAATATTTTAAATATTGAAATGTTTACCATTCACGCTGATAAAGTGACTGAGATGATATTATTGAACAGACATGAAAGGAAATAAATGATAAACAGTGGAAGAAGGATGAATGAAAACGAACAATCGACTAACAATCTACTACTCATTCATTCATTCATTCGTCGTAACAGAAGAAGCGCTGTTGTCCCTAATGTGACATGATCGTAATTGGTGACATTATCATATGTCAAGGTGATTTATTTTATTATTTATGAAAAAATATTTGAATAATTTTACCCTATTAATCTTATTTCCAATGAAAAGAAAAAATTACATACGACAAAGTGATTTAAAGAAAAGAAAATGCGCTCTTACATTACAAAAGAAAATTTTAAAGTGCTAAATTTTCTCAATGAAAAGAAATAAGCGAACCAATAAATTCAATTCAATCTTTGCAAGTTTCTTGCAATTGAATTGAATTGTTAAGCATAAAATAGCCTATTGCAAGCTGAAGCAATAAGGCTTGCAAAAGCTAACATTTCATTTCTAAATCAATTGAAGAAGAGACAAATAGCCATAAATTTTTAGCATAAGGAATGACAGATATGCAATATGAGCATTTCAATGCAATATATGTAAACAAGATTACGTGGAATGCATGCATTCAAATATGCATGCATGCATGCATGCATTTATTCACAAAGTTCTTGGTGGCTGAATAATTTGAATATGCATTTCACACTGCATTAAAAGATAAACATAAAAAGAACATGTTGCAGTATTATGCATGTAAGATAAACAATGCTTATCACGTATGTATGATACGTAATGGCACGTGAAAAAAAAAAGTGACATTAATGTTAATGTAAGTGTGAAAGTAATTTCTACATTAAATAGACATTATTATGTGAATATTATGTTAAAATGAAGTTAAAAATCATATCAGTTTGTTAATGTAAACTGGCTGTAGCCAAAACACTCCAGAATTCATCAATTATAATTAATATGTGTGAAAAATATATTAAAAATTTTCAGCAAATTCATCCGATGTTACTACTTAGCTTCACTCGGAGGTAAAAGACGTATATCATTTATCTTTTGGTAGATATCCTTATGGATCGATCTATTAGACTAAAGATTAAAGCTATCAGTTTTACTTTTATCAAACATATGGCAAATTGATAAGGTCATAAAGAGAATAAGATAGAAGCTATTTTCCTAAGTAAAAGACTATTTTCCTTTTTTATTCTAAATTTCTCTTCTGAAAATGAAATTGGAATGAAATGCGCCTTGAGATCGAATCGATTCGAAATGAAAAGTCAAAAGGATTACTGGACCATAAGGCCATAAAGACAATCGCATGTTAAGGCTATATCATTCTTCTATGAGAAATAATAGTCTAACTTAAGAATAATAAATAAAATTATAAACAGCTTTAGGCTGAGTGTTTAACTTTCACTTCTATAAATGTCTTCTGGCATGTTTTTCACCAATAATATAAAGAATAATATTGATCATGCATGGATATTTATTTTAATTGAACGTCTTCTCCCAAGAATCGATTAAATATGTAAATGAAAATTTTGGATAATATTGTTGTTGAAAGAAGAGGCGTGATACGGAGATAGAAAGAAAAAGAGAGAGAGGGGAGAGATTTTCTGATGAAATGAGAAAAGGAAAAAGTAAAATTTTGACAATAATGATAGAAATGGATGATTGAGCACCAAACCAGTCCTAAAGCACCTTTTACATGCATTATTACTTTATAGTGATATTATAATTATTAAACAAATAATTAACTTTCACTTAACCGAAAGAAATGCAAACATATAACATTTCTAGAAATTATCATTTCAAATAAATATTACCACATTCGGCATATTCAATCATTTAGCTCAGTTGATAAGACGAAAGTGTTAGGCTTTCTATCAAATCATATCAAATGGTGACATATTGTGAGATGATAATCACTGATAACTAATGGTAGCCACTACTTTTAAGAAAGAAGAATGAAGAATAACTTTTTTAAAGTTTTTGCTATAAAAATTCTAAAAGTCAGAAGTAATTATAATGAAATATTCCATAACACTGGGATAATAATTGTTGCTGTGGAGCAAACATCATCATTAAACAAATGGGAAAACAATAAAGACAAAGTAACACCTGACTTGGCCTGATGACATTAGTAAAATATCAAAGAGATATGAGTTAGATATATTTTCTCTGAATGAATGTATGTATTAAAGATAATTAAATTCAGCTTCTCAACAGAATTGTAATTAATTTGTTTAAATAAAACTAACAAAAGATTTTAAGAAAAAAAAAACAGTCAGTGAGAAAAAAAAGAAAAAAGCTTTTTTGAACAAAATGGAGAATTTGGCAATCTTTTCAGATAGTGTTTTTGTCCAATGCCTTACTCATCATTACTTCTACTTTTTCCAAGGTCTTTCAGCCGTAACAAATGCTTATTCTTAAGACTAATATTGCTTAGTAGTGGAACTAGTTTTACATCAAATGGATCAAACATCCTTTTGAGAGCAATTTGAGCAATTCTTCTGTCCACTAATATCAAATAATCATTAACGAATCATTATGTAATTTAATTATTTGCTTTTTAATTCTCTCATCATTTTGCCCACAAATAAAACATACCCAAAAATTTCTTTTCCCATTATCTTCAACATGTCTTATCCATCTTTTTCTTTTGCAAAATTTGTTCGCTAATAGATGATTAAAATATTTTATAATTGCTATATGTGCTCGCTCCATTTTAGTAACACAAACAAGTTTTTTCGCCTTTTCTCCCAATTAAAAGATTAGAAAACTTGTTGTTTTCCATAACGAAATATTATTATTCAAAGAAAAAAAAAAACATTTTTTTTTCTCAAAAAAATCAACAATTCAGTTGTTGTTTTTTAACTCAACAAAAAGTAATAATTAGCCAACTAGGCTAGAAAGATCTATAGTTCAATTCATTACAAATACATTGAGATTTCATTTGATATTAGTTGTATTTGAGTTATTACAAATTCTCATCTTTTAGGTTTAAAAATAAGAGCTTTTTAATTTTTTGACTTTTAATCAATTTTAACAGACGGTGAAGTGTGATAATAAAACTTTTCTCTTACACTATCTAAAGATCCTATTCTATTTAATTTATCAAACTTCGAAAGTTTATTTCTTCAAAGATACGGAATTTTCACTCTTGTACCTAAACTTTTGTTAACCTGAACCGAAAAACTATAAAATAAAAATGAAAAAAAAGAAAGAATACGATCGAAGAATGATAAAAAAAGGATAGGATTAAATCAACAAGAACTTTGCAAAAATTGGAAAGAATAGAGAGTGAATAGATGAGGAAATAACAAAATGGATGAAAGACTAGTATTTGAAATCGGAATGAAAGAAACGGGAGTGATCGGGTGACGATGACCAAACAAATTCCTTCATTCAATAAGCCACTATTCAAATCATACATCTTTTGCTTCCTCCACTCCACAACTCTCACAATGATAACTCAGTAAACAAACTGTAAACAATAGAACTATCCGGACAAATTCACATATATTTCACAATTCGGCGAAAAAATTCCAACGAAAAATGACATAAGCAGAAAAAGTGGCAGAAATAGTGACAGAAAAAAAAAAGGGAAAGGTGAAGAAAGGTCAATGGAAGTTAACCTTTCGAAGAAATTGGAATAAAATTTATTTTCTACTTCTTTGTTTATTATCTCTCTCTTTTTTTTAATTCATTTTTTCGTTTGTTCTTATGTTTATTCGTATTTGTTTGTTTTCTTTTTTTTTCTTTTTTGTTAAATGTTCAAATTGAATTATTTGATTTTTATGCCAATTTCAAATGGAATGTATGAAGTTTATAGTAGTAGAAACATAAATTAAACTACTAACAAGCTAATCACATATCAGCACGGTAGTATTATGATGTAACCAGCTGTTGGCGGGGGTAATGCACCAAGGATATGCAAAAAATTATAACAAGTAAATTTTACTAAAATTCACTTAGATCAGTTTAATGCTCTCGAATGTTATTTATTGAGATATGATCATTTGCCGAAACGAAAACAACCATATCAGATTTGATACCTATCTTTATAACTCAAATTTCCTGAAACTTATCTGATATGTCTGCCTAATCATTCCAAAATGATCTATTTGAAAATTCAATAAAATAAATGTGAAAGAGCAATGATAAATATTTTCATCCTTCACGCGTAAACTTAAACCGATCTTTTTGCCTGCTGCTTCATTCAATTAATTTGAATAATTAATTTTGCATAAACATTTAATGAAGCTATGATAATTATTAAGAAAGCGGTACACTGCAAAAATTGATTTATGCTAGAAATAATCGAGAATTCTTGATGTAAGAGGAAATATCTTGAATAGAAAAAATGAAATTATCAAATTTGATTAGTAGGTAAAATATTATCAATTTAAAAAAAGAAAAAGACTTAATTTTTAAAAATATTATTGAAATCTTCATTTACCTGTTTAAAGACACATTTGTTCTTTTTTGGGCCAACAATATTTTAGGATTAAATTCGTTGATGAAAAGATTTCTAGCAGATCATTTTGTAGTAAGTCACAAATAAGAGCATTAATTTGGAGATATAAAGACTAATCTCAATTTCGAATTGACCGAGGATTCTTGATGAAAGAGAAAATATTTCGAGTTGTCACTGGAACTGTCTCCATTTATTTGATGGCATACAGTTACTGAGGAAAAAAGCTCAATTTGTCGGAATGTTTATTAGATATTTGGAACACAATTAATATTTATCAAACTTTTTCGCCTTCTTTTCTTCCTAATCAATGTAGAAAAAAAAAAACAAATCAGATCGTAGATGATTTTAACAATTTCAATGATCAAATAAGTGAAAATGTTTTACTTTTTATATTTATCAAAGAAAATTAAAACTAATCTTTAATAAGTATTTTAATTACAAATAAGAGAGTTTAAATGACGCTTAAAGTGTTAAGTAAAACACATTGAGTAAAATAAAATGATGTCTAGAAAATTTAATTTTTTAACAAAGCCATAACTTATTTAATAAGATTTTAATTTTGATTCTTTTTTCTGATGATAATTTAACTTGTTAACAAAATTTTTCCTATAACACTTACATAATATTACGAGTTCATTAGCAGAAGTACAAGAAGAAAAATCATTAGCTCCTGCATTTTCTTAATTTATCAACTTTCGAGATAAATAAGCTATCTTTTAAATGAAATTACTCATCATATTTAAATTAAGATGAAACTAACTCGTTGTTTAATGCAGTAATATTGACAGGTAATGAATTACGATTGTAATCCAAATGTTTGCGAATTATTTGCGTTTGATTTCCACTAAAACTTGACGTTCTAACGACATCGCAATGGGTGCGAAAAATTGGTGCTTTCGATATGAGTGGTAATTCGTCAGTTCTATTCCAAATTTGTGATCCAAAATTGGATTGTCGTTGACTGAAATTGTCAATACCTATTATTTGTTTTATTTATTATAACTATTTGCAGTACTTATTATAACCTATTTAAAAGCAAGATTTTAGTGTTATTGTAACAAACAATTAATTTTATAAGTAAACTTACAAGAAAAAATTAGTCGTTCCTTTGCTACTTCCTTTTCTTTTTAAAAATTTTGTTCCTTTTCCGGTTGTTTGTGCGGCGGCTAATTTATCAGCAACTAACTGTTGTAAAATTTTTTGCGAAATGTTGCTATCTATTATTCTGAAAGAGAAAAAAAAAATTATGAGATATTATTTTAGAAGAAAAATCTTTTTAACAAAAATATTTAAGCAATTAATTCCTAAAAAAAAAAAAATTACAATCTTTATGTTATACTTCATGGCCATAATAACATTCAAATTATAATCAGTGGTTGAAATAATGATTTTTAAACAATTAATTTAGTAAAACTTTAGCAAAAAAAAAAAATTAATGAATGAAAATGCAAAAGAGATATAAAAAATATTTAATATTTAAGATATTCATTTCAGACAATAAAATGCCAATAATTTATTGATGCCAAATGAATATACTTCTCTAATTAATTATTAATCTCAAACTATTCTTCTGTTCTGCCTGAACATAAATATGCAAAAATCTAATTTGTCGTTCTCTTCGATAACTTGTCATCTTATAAGATTGATGTGCAAAAATGCCAGTCGTTATCATTTTTGTGGGAAGTACATTCCAACAACAATAAATATTCATTTGTGTATATGTATGTTTGTGTATGTCTGTGTATGTGTGTATGTATGTGTGCCAATTGCGCTACTTTGCCCTCTTTTTACCCAACTAAATATTTTTCTCTTTTTTTTTGTTGGACTTAATTTCTAAATTTTAATACTAAAGTATTACGTCCAAAATCTCTAAAATCAATTTGGTACACATTTGAATAAAAATAATTTTAAAGACTGTGATAAAAGAATTCATGCTACACTGAATTCGCAATAAAATTACGAATTCGCTCCGATATCATTTCAAATTTTATTTTAATTTATATTCTGTACAGCGTTCAAAGGTCTAACCTGTATGCACGTGATGGACGCGGTAGGGTTTCGGCTGATGCATGACCTATAAAATTAGTAGCTTTAACAAGGATGATTTACCTGTAATCCGACTGCACAAATTTTTTTTTTGAAAAGATTATAAACGAAAAATTTGATAAATATATGAATGAGAAAATTTTTGATTATAATTTAACAATTCGACAAAATTTTATATTTTATTTTAAACTTCTAACTACCCAAATCACAACCAGCAGTTGTAATATTCATAATTGATTCCTGAATGATTGCTGAACTTGTAGGTGTACTTGTCGTACTATGATAATACCTAAAAATATGATTTACTTCATGAATATTTCACCAACATAAAATTTTTCGATACTAATTAATAAACAAACTATTAATTAATTGATAAATCGCTTTAACATCATATATAATTATCTTTTCTTAAATAAAACTTACGTTGATAACTTCTCAAATCTTTCTGTATCATGGTCAACCTCAGCATTTTTTAACGTTGTTGATGTTGATGATGTTGTCGTTGTTGATGATGATGATGAAGACATTATTGATGTTGCCGTTAATTTCATGTTATCATAGTTGATATCATTGATATCATTTTTATCACCATCGATGCAATTACAGTTACTGTTTGATCGAAGTTTCTCTTGATCCGATACCATTTCATCTTTTTTTCATTTACAATATTCACCTAAATTTCAATGCATACAATAAAAATAATAAACTATTAAAGTTTATTGCACGAAGATAATTTCTCAATCTTTTTTCCAGTGAATATTTCGATGTCACAGATTAATTGCAATGTACCTGGCAAATGCTTAGATATGATGCAAGTTTAAGTTTATTTAAATTTCATTCAGATTAATTTGCTTGTTCTTAGATAATTTTACACTAAGTATTAATGATCTTTCACATTCACATTTTACACAATCAATTTATTACTTATTTATCTGTTCTTACAATCAAGCAATCAGTTTCAAAAAATTGACTGATGGAAAAATTGCAAAAAAACTTTATCAGTTTCTTTTAAAAACGCAAATAAATTAGCAAACGCAATTTATCATATCATTTTAACAAAATGACATTTCATTGATATGTATTTTCTGCTATGAAATTGAAATTATATTATTTAAGAGGAAGAAACAGTTAAATGGTAATTTTACATTTTATAACAGCAATTTTCAAAAACACAATCCAGAATTGAAAAGTAAAAAAGAAAATATTTATTTCTAAAAATAAATCAGGCTATAAGGAAAAAATCAGTTCTGAATTTATAAAAATTAAACTCTTTTGAAGGAACATTTCTAATTTCTAAAAGTAATTCATTTTTTTCATTAATTTCTAATATCCTTCATCTTCATTTCAGATAGTAGTTCTGTTCTATTTATACCGTAAAATTATTCATGTTATGAGAATTAAATTACACAGCAGTTGTTTGAAAAAAAAATAACACTTTGGTTTATACATAATTCGTAATAAATTATAAAAGTTAAAATTATGACTCTTTTTTTTCTTCAAAAAAAAAAAAAAATTAATGAAATACAGAAACTTTTTATGAGAATTAAATTACACAGCAGTTATTTGAAAACTTTTAGTAAAACTATTTAAAATTCTCTTCAAATAGAGTTTATTGAAAAATGATAAATATCGCTACTTATTGTAAATGTGAATGCAAAAAAAAGACAAAAAAGAAAAGTACTAATTGAAATAAGTTTTTTTGTTTATTTCAATAATATAACAAAAGATGCCAATAATGATAAGATGGAATAATAGTAATAGCAATTGAAGAAATTACAATGATCAGAGTGATTGTGATCATTTAAATGTGATAAAGAAAGTTGAAATAGTGAAGATTTTAAAACTTGATTTTAAACATTTAGTTAAATGATTATAATGACTTTGAAAGGAAGTAATACAACTTATATTTATGTTAATTTAATATTGAAGGCAGACAATAACGCGTCTGTTTGGATTTATGCAGCAGATCCCGGATCAGTAATAACAATCTTTCAAAGTGAGCCAATTTTTGTTTAAATTGTTAAACTGATAGAATTGTATTCAATTTTATTGATTGATTGATTGATCAAATCAATTTTTCAACATAATCTTATGCAAATAGCCTAAGGGAAGAACGAAGCAACATGAATAATTCTCCGTTTGATACTTTGAGACATATATAGAATTAAATCATTTAAAATGGTGACGGTTGTGCCATACTATGGATAAATAATTTAAACTGCTGAATTTCAGTAGTATTAAAGTGAAAACTAATAAATTTAATTTTTAGAAAATTTACACAGAGACGAAATTTAAATGTAGGACGAACATAAATTAAAAGATGGATGTTGTGAGAGGAAGAATGAGAGGTGAATTGTGGAAAAAGCGATAAAGAGAAAGGCATTTACGATAACATTAATAGATCGAAATACTACATTTGCAATTACATAATCTATCGTTATTGTATAATTTATTCAATTTTAAAATCAGTGACAAATAAAACATTAAATATCATTTCATTTTTTTCGAATAATCTTTTCAAATTAAATTCAAAATTTTATTTCATTTCTGCTTTCCTATAATGATAACTAACAATATTAAATTTGTACTTTCTCGAAGATTTTCAGCTGCAAGCTAAAATGAAATTTAATTTCACATTTTTTTTATTTCTTTTTTATTTATTTTTTTGGATTGATCAATTTTTATAAAATAAAGAAATGTGAGAAGAAAATGGTAGATTTCATTGAAGTCAACTAACAATATAGGTTGAAATATCACACACACACACGCACACACACACACACACACACACTGATAATTTATCAATTATCAATTGCTATAATCGATAATGCATATATCTTCATGTTTTCAATCAAACTTAAAAATTAGCATAATCTTGAGAAAATTAAGGTATAGAACAGAAGATAAATAACTGTTAGCTATTACGGTAGTAACTTGCAGTGTAACTAAATTCATACTTAAAATAACATTTGTTAATAGTAATATTAATGATTTTGATTGGTTTCAATCAACTTCAAAAAAAAAAAAAAATCATTTATTAAAAACATTCAATAAAATTTAATTCATTGTGCGAAAATAAAAAATGATCAAGGTAAAAGTAGAATGTAAAAAAAGTAATTAAATCATTGCTGAAAAATTGAATCATTTAAAAGAATAAACGATTTTAATTGGTTGAAAAGAGATATGGAAAGAAGAGAGAAACAGGAAAGTTTGTTCCGGTGTACATCAAACAGTTTCATTTCGTCTTCAGATTCGATTCTTTTAATAAATGAAAAAAAGAAAAAAAACCAACTAAAATCAAAATGTGCAACCGGAAAAAATGAATTTAAAAAAAAAAAAAAACAAGCACATACATTCAATTGTTATGAAATGAAATTTATAACTAATCAATCATTTCCATCGTTGTACATTCAATTCAGACGGCCTAAATTCGCCATGCACAAATAGGAAAAGTTTTTGATGAAAGAAAAAAAAAATTAGATTTATTAAAACTTTCAGTCAAACTTTCATTGTGAACTTTAATTTCATTATAGACTTTTTGTTTAAAATGTTAAAGTTTATTATTTCAATTAAATATTTCGATAGGTATTTTATAATTTCTAACTTATAAAAAAGTGATAAAGTTTTGTAACAAATTATTTTTTCTTATTTAGAAATTTGTAGAAATACTTTGAATTTTGCATCAATATTAATTAAACTAATTTGACTGATCAATGAGATCAAAATATTACTATTCTTTTTTATTTTGCATAATTTTTAAACTGTACTAAGTTGCACTGTTTATGAGCAAATTTTCTAGCAATTGTTGTTAATTAATTGGTATTAATAATTTATGAACATATATTTGCACTGCATTTTCATTTCTGAAACAACAACAGAAGAAGTAAGTAGCACTGATCAGAAAAAAAGATGAATGAAATTTAATTTCAATAGACATAGCATTTTTTTTTTTTTAAGTAAAATTATTTGTGCTTTAATAAGCGCAGACTATTTGCAATCCTAAAATTTCATCAATTTTTAACAGTCTTTAACATTGATAGGAAAACAATTTCATATATTTTTGAAAGTGAAGAATGAAGAGAGTTTGAGAAGATGAAAAAACGATGACACTAATATAAAGTAGTAGTGTTTGCATATGATTAACAGTATATTTGCGCAAAAAGAAAGTTCATCGCAGCATGACAGTTCATCTAGTTGTTCAAGTGGAATGCAAAGACATGACCTTGGGTCGAATGTCCTCTGAAGAGTGGAAAAATTTGATGAAGCAAATCCTATCGAGTACATATGATGTCGATTACAAAAGGTCGTCATTCTATTCTAAGTGTCACACGAAAAGGCTTACAAGTATTCATCTGTGTGAGTAAACTGACCATTGTAATGATTCTAAGATGTCTGATCATTTGATTAGCTTTAAAGTAAAGTTGGTAGTAGCTTAGTTGATTATCGCTTAGCTAAAATTTTTTACACCAAGCACAGAGTGACAGGTCAGAAATGAAGCAAAACTGTCATCTTTGTTAGTAAAGAAAAGGGATGTTAGTGATGATTCATGCCATTAACACATAATCGAAATAAATCTTTTTACAGTTTGCAGAAAAAAAAAAAGAAAAGAAAAACTTTGCTAAAAAAGTTAAGATTAAAGATATTAAGAAAACAGAGGGAGATTATTACTCTATTAATATAAGAAAAAGAGATGGAAGGAGAAAGTACTTCTAATCATTCATATCAGACCAAGAAGAAAACACATACAGGGACAGAGAGAGAGAGAGAGAGAGAGAGAGGGAATATTACAGCTTGATAAGCAACCATTCAATAATCTCTCAATGCGTTTCTTTCAATCAGACCGACATTTTTGAAAATGAAAAGATACTTCAAAATGGAACAGTTGCAAAACTATTAAAGATGATTATTCATTCATTATGCGATACGTTTGAGCGTCGCAATGCAAAAAGCAGCCGCTTTGGATAAGAAGAAGTAAACATCGATTGTGTATAATTCAAATTAATAGCAAAGCTTTAAATATTAATCATTATAGTCTAAATTATCTTTTTTTTTTTTTGATTTTATTCAATCATTTCTTTTAAGTTAGTTTAATGATGAATAAGCTTAAAATGCATCGTTTTATAGTTTGTAGAGAGAAAAGAAAAAGTTTTGCTAAGAAAATTAAATTTAGAGATATTAAGAAAACAATGAAAATATTTGATATATATCTTAGATTTTTTTTTCTATTAAGCAAATATGTAAAATTAAATATAATGAATGAATCGGAGCACTCAATATAGAGCTAAATTATCGCTTAAACAAATGAAATTGAAAAGTTGGAAAAATTTTAAACTGTTAAACAATTGAGAAAGTTAAGCAAGTAGAAATGAAGGTTAACAAATTGAAAAAAAGAAGTATTATAAAAGTTTAGTAACTTCCATCAAAGAATTAACATAGAGCACTTTAAGTTGAAATACTATAATTCCAGCGACAACAAAAAACGATTTACAAACAAGTATGTATTTAAGAGAGATTGTGGGAATGAAAAGTAAAAGTTAATGAAACAAATGAAGAGAAAAAAGTTAATGTGAAATTTAATAAAATGAAATCGAATTTTAGTATTCGAAATATTAATGAAATCAAAATTAAGAATAACAATGGCTCTTATCTTTATCAATTTATTATACAACTATCTCATTTGTTACTGTAAAGAAGACGAAAAGTAAATCCAATGATCTAATTGTTAAAAAAAAAAATTAATTGGAATAAGAATAGTCATTATTCACTATTTTACCTTTGATCTTAACGATACAACGATATTTCTTGTAATCATTTTTAGTTTCAACTCTTTACAGTATTAATTATATCATTAAAATATTCCATAATTTGGTAGAAGAAAAAAAACCTTTCTTCTTTTTTAACAACACATATCAATTTTTAATTGAATATAAAATAAACGGTTAGTTAGAACAAAAAGAAAAAAAAAACGGAAATGCCTCACTAAAAGTTTGTAACATTTCCGGGACAGAAATTGAATAATGAAGAAGAGAACGGTTTCATCTTTATCTTATTAAATTGATTTCATCGTTTTGTAAAAATAGACAAAATGAATTGAAATGCTAATCACTAAAATAATAAGAATAATAAACAGTTATAGTATCAGTAATAAGTGCAATAGCAATAGTAGCAATAATAACAAAAACAACAACAACAACAATAACGACGACAACAACAACAAGAACAATAGTAATAACAGCAGCAACAATAACGAAATAGAAATAATATGAAGAATGATAATAAAAGAAAAATGAAAAGGACTAGTGGTTAAGTTAAGACAGGCGGAGATTGCGGCGAAAGATTGATGGAATATTTGAGCATGCTAAACAACAAATAAAATGAGTGATTATCTCGTCTGCATTTGAGGAGTCAGCTGTCTCCCAATGCGGGTTAAAATATAGGAAACTTTCACTCTGATTACTTCTTAAAGAAAGAGAAAAGAGTAAAAATTACGACAAATGAAAAATCTTTTGGCTATTTGTTAGTTACAATATTGTAGTAATAAACGAAACAAAAAAAAAAAAAAAAAAATTTAACGAATAATGAAATATAATTAGTATAAATGTTCTAGTTTAAAATATAATTAGTAAACAATTTCTACAATTTGAATAAAAAAAAAAAACCATTCATTTTAGGATAATTTACTTTTTATTGTTATAAAATTATCACTTAATGATTATTTCTATTTTTATTTCATTCTGATTAATTCACATTGATAATCAAAGAAGAAAAGATCAAGAAATGTATTGATTTGCTTTATACTTAATACTTCAAACATACTACATTTTCGAAAATAGAATGAATTTTCTTGAAAGAATAACAAATAGAAAATGATGAAATAATGTTGATACAACTTAAAAGTAAGGTTAAAATATTGAATATGAAATTTTTAACAAAATTTCAAAAACCAAAAAGAAAAAACATAGTTTTAAAATTATAAACATATTCAAATCATCAAATTTCAAAAATTAGTTTATCCAAAAAAAGATTTACAACTTAATGATACTTGAAAGATGCAAAAAATCAAAATCAAGAAATGATAACTCAGAGTTAAATCTAAATTAAGTAAGAATTAAATTGTCTTTTCGAATAATAATAATTAATTATGTATGCTTAGAAGTGATTCCATTAAATAAATTTTATTTTTTCCAATAATTTCGATTATGGATTTATTGAAGAAAATTTCATCATCCTTTTTTCAAATCAAAATCTTAGCATTTCTCACTATGCTTAAATAGCCATTGCTAATATAAACAATGGAAGGTTTTTTTTTTTTTTGAGAAATTTCTCGCTACTTATCGGAACAGAGATTCTTTCGTTCTGCAAAAAAAAAAGGAAAAAGGGGAATTCCTTCAGTTTTGCAGTTTTAAAATTTGTCTTCGACTGAAATAAATTTGAAAAGTTTTGAGATTTTTCAAAATTGATCCGAGATTTTTCTCATTTTAGCACTCATTGTTATTAACGAATGATAAGATTATATTTAGTATAAAGTGATCAAAATTTGAAAATCCTAAAAACACTAATCAGTTATCTATTAAAATTGAAGTATTAAAGTTGAAATAACAAAACAATGCATATTCCTTTGTGCAACAAATCAACAACTCTAACATGCTTTTTTGCAAAACACCGATAACATATTTATAATCTATTAGAGGTCAAAGGTCACAAATGATATTAGTGAAACTGATATTTCCACAGTAAAATAACCATTGATAGCTGAAATATGAAACAAAAAATATGAAGTTTTGCACATTATATGAAAACAGTCTTATGATTTAGCTAAGAAAAGACTGTTTAGCGTTTGATGAGAAAACGAAATGGGAAAGATGAAAAAAAAAAAACAGTAAGATTATAAGTAAACAATATTTGAAAGTTCTATTTGATAAATCCAATCCTCTTCCATTGCATTCACACTTCAGTGCCTTTCAATATAAACTTCAAACCAATTTTATTTTTCTTGAAAAATTAAGATTCTATGTTAACAAATTTTTTGTCTCAAGAATGAAATGAAGAATAAAACTTTAAATATATTTGCAGTAAAAGTAATTTTGTACAATAATAAATTAAATGCTGGCATATTAATAGTCCAAGATTTCAACTTTCTCTATTATCATACAGGTAATGTAATAAATTGATGTGTTTTTTATCTCATCCCACTGAAAAAATTTATTCTGAAAGTGAAATATTTTCATAAATGAAAAGCAGAAGAAACAAAATTAGTAGATCAATTAATCTAACATAATTTGATTAAATAAAAAAGTTAAAAAGAAGTGTTTTTACAATGAATACATTAGAAAACGATAGGACGATGTTCAAATGATAGATAGTTAAAGTTTAAGTGCAAAAACGACAAATATTTTGCAAATAATTAGAAAACATTCGTTACAATGGCATAAGCTTGATTTTATCACTTTGACCTTTCTTTTTTTGTCACTAAATGAGGTTAAAATGTCAAAATTCAAAATGTTTAACAATAAGTGAAATTTAAAAGCAATTAAAAATAGTTTGATAATAAACAATGTGGAACAAAATGGATGCAAACAAAATGAATATTAAAAGCAGAATCGAGAAATAGATTAGAATGCAAATCGGCAAAGATGAAATGAATATTTATTATTATTACTGGAAAATCGTAGCATAAACAGAATAAACAATTTAAATTGTACTTTTTTTTCTTAAAACATTATTTCATTTTTATTATTATTTCCCTAAATGATTTGCTAAGATTAAATATGCTTGCGATATGTAAAAGTGTGATATTCATTGGAAAATATAAGTTCAAATAATATAAACATGCCATACACATAACACATTCATCTCATTAAATTTAATGCTAATTCAATGAGCTTTATGTGCTTACTGTAAAAGAACAAATAAGCCAAATAAGCCGGATAAGCATTATGGATTATACGCATGAAAAAGCATTACGGATGATTGTACGTATGGAAAAGCATCACGGATTATACGTATGGAGGAGCATTACGGATGATTGTACGTGTGGAAAAGCATCACGGATTATACGTATGGAGGAGCATTACGGATGATTGTACGTGTGGAAAAGCATCACGGATTATACACGTATGGAGGAGCATTACGGATGATTGTACGTATGGAAAAGCATCACGGATTATACACGTATGGAGGAGCATTACGGATGATTGTACGTATGGAAAAGCATCACGGATTATACGTATGGAGGAGCATTACGGATGATTGTACGTGTGGAAAAGCATCACGGATTATACACGTATGGAGGAGCATTACGGATGATTGTACGTATGGAAAAGCATCACGGATTATACGTATGGAGGAGCATTACGGATGATTGTAAGTATAAAAATGTAATGGAAAGAGCTAAACCATCTTCCCACTACTATACAGCATCGCCTCTACTGTACAGCACATTATTTAGTGTATGCATGTGCGCATTTGCGCCGATATGTATCCGTGCGATGATGATACACCGACCGACCGTGCGGACATACTGGCACCATATCTCGCTCGACAAATGGTGAAAGCGCCAATGGTTCATTTATGTGTCGTCTGTTAGGGATAGCTGCACTAGTGGTGGTAGTAGTAGTAAGCAACAGTTAAGCAAGTGACGGAGAAATGGGTTAGAAGTAGATTAGAGAAACTTTACCTATTTCAGTGGGTTAGATTTATGGGAATTTAGCTATTCCAATGGGTTAGATGTATGAGACTTTACCTATTCCAATGGGTTAGATGTATGAGAATTTACCTATTCTAGCCCATTACCTATTTCAGTGTTTATTTTCAATGTTTATCCTTTATTTAAATATAATTCTAAAAAATATGGAAGAGAAAGGTAATTTATTAAATTCGATCATAATTCATCTGATTACAGTAACCTTTTTCCTTTTTCTTTTTTTATTTTTTGCTGCAATTCGTCAAATTCATCAAATAAACCAGTAACCTTTTTTCTTTTTTATTTTACTGTAATTCATCAAATAAAAAAATGTAAAAGCTTGGAAAATTGGAAGAAGTGAAATGAAAGGCTTTGATGAATTTTTTAGTTTTTTTTCAAATTTGAAAAGTTATTAGAAATTTCTTAGTTTTTTTAAGTTTGGAAAGTTATTAGAAAAAAATACTTGTCGTTATTAAATAACTGAGCATTTGGAAAAGAAATTTAAGGATGATTTTGCTTAATTTTAAAAAGATTTGGATCATATATTCAAAACAAGTCTAACATATTGGGTTCCGAAAAAGTTCACAACCAGTTAATTAACCTTCGTCATGTATCATTTAATGGAATTTTATCAGACTTTAATCACTGAAAATCGAAGAATGTGAAAAATTTTTCCTTTGATATTTGACATCTTCTTTTATTAAACAAAAGAAAAATATGAAATTCATATTAGAAATGAATGATTCATTCCATAAATAAGTGACTTTCACAAGTTTTCAATTACATCTTAATTTCGAAATTTGTATAAGTATAAAAATGCTCTGAGAATATCGCCCTGTTATTTTCAACTTGACATTTTATTTCTTCCAAAATATTTTTTCTTCATTTGTCAAAAGCTAAATATTATACTGAAGTTTATGCGAGAAAAATTCATTCCTATACTTTCTCTTCGTTTTTCATCAAATTTTAAAACAGATCAACCTGAAATTTGTTTGTTGTTCAAAAGTGAAGTGGTCCTTACACTCATGAATTATAGTGCTAATTAGTGAATTTAATCTGATATTGCAATATTTGTTTACGTTTTTGAAAATAAAAAATGGCAATTAATTAAATACTTTCCTTCAGTCATGTGCTATTTACTGGAATTTTATCGATTATTGAAAACCGAGGGATATGAAAAAAAAATTTTTTTTGATATTATTTTTACTGATTTTGAATAGATTGCGCTTTCGATTATTTATATTGGTCAAACAAGGTGCGATTCTAAAGTTATTTAACATAGTTATTAATGCCACTAAGAGTTAATTCCATGTAAACATTAAATGAGGAAACACATCAAAAAATTTTCGACGCATCAAATCGTTTGCATAATACAATAAAGCTTTAAGCGTCAAATTCTTAAGTAAATATTCAAAAATTAAAAAGTTACTAAAAGTAAGCATAAAAATGGAGTGAAATAATAGAATCAGAAGCAGAAGTTAAACAAGCTAAAACTATCATAAAATAAATATTAATGAACTATTGCATTGTCCATTGCTTTTTGAAATTTAAAAATATTAAATTGTCATGTAAATACTTTTTCCTATCCAAAAGCAAAAGTATACAAATAAATTAAATTGTTTTATTTCTGTAAATAAGTGATAAAGTGATGATTGATCACTGCTATCACTTATCACTCCGCTAATCATTACTATTGCTTATCACTCTGCTGATCATCTCTATCATTTATCATTTTGCTAATAAATTGGATAAAGCATTTATAACTCAGTGACATCACTTGCCAGACTAATTGTTCTACTTAAAAATTGTTCAATGCAGCAAGAACATTAGTATCACTTATTTTAATGACGTAACTTTCACGTAACTAATTGTTGAATGAATTGATTAAGTTTTGAATGTTTGTCCTTTTATTTAGCTATCACTCAAAAAACTTTTAATTTAAAGTCAACCAGATGAATAATAACTTATTGCTCATTAACCTTCATTATTGAAATATTTTTGAAAAAAAAAAAAAACTTTTTCCCAGTTCTCCAAGGCAACAATTATATTTGCAAATTTTCGAATAGATTATCTAAACATTTAGGTATGTTTATTATTCTTTTGGCTAATATGTGGAAAAATATATATATAAGGTTTTTATAATACAAATGAAAATCTCAGTCATTTCTACTTAGATTTTTCACAAAGGATTAGATGAAAAATTATAATGTAAAATAATTTATTACTTATTGTGGTGGCAATAGATGCTAAAAATGACGAAACATTGTGATATCAAAATTATTGGATATTGGTTTAACAACATACTTTTACCTATGTAACAATTTGCACTACAATTGGATCACATTAGCCATTC
This sequence comes from Wuchereria bancrofti, assembly GCA_005281725.1. Lineage (NCBI taxonomy): Eukaryota > Metazoa > Nematoda > Chromadorea > Rhabditida > Onchocercidae > Wuchereria > Wuchereria bancrofti. The sequence continues at coordinate 2,943,182 of SSBO01000009.1, read as the reverse complement.
AAAGATGAAATAAGCACAAGGCAGATAGTACTTCCTATCCATAAGGTTAATTAAATAAATTTTTAGCTCACTTATCATCCAATCAATTTAGAGAATAATTTTTGATGAATAAAATTCCAATATCGATTATGATCAATTCATTGCATTTTAAATTTCAACTTTGATTGTGATTGACTTATCGTATTTTATCGTCTTTTCAAGCAATGATTGAGAATGTTATTGAGAGATATGCCGTATTAAATAAAGAATGCATTATGCAAAATACCAAAATAATCCAAAAGCGTCCTTGGAGAAATGCATAAGAAGAATATAATTATCAATAATGGATGGATGATTGTACACTGAGAATCTTTCTAGTTAGCATATCGGCGATATCTTATAATAATACTTCTATTGCATCGATAATATAACACTTTATTGATTGATTAATTTTTAAATCATTTACAATCTAAGCAATCAGTTAAAAAAAAAATGAAATTGTTAAAGATGCAAATGAATGAAAGAATTTGAAGTTAGAAAAAAATAGTTAAAAAAAAATCCGTTATGATCAGATATTTGCTATGAGATAGTAATTCTAATTAGAATTAACCTTGTGACTTTTAATGAACGTTAATTTAAACTTTTTTAAATACAAAATAATTAATAATCACTTATAAAATAAATGAATTTTATGCATACGAATCACTAAAAAGCAATAATACCAAATAAACTGATTGGAAGTTTCAGATGTGTAATTGCGTAACACGTGCTAAAAGCATCATTTCAAAATGCTCTGTTTAACAGCGCGCACAAGTTTGTTGCATTTTAAAATTGACATTTGCGCTAATAATTATTCGAACTTCCATTTATTTGCTTTGTTGTTACCAAAATTTTGTCCTAGCTATTAAGTCCCATTCTATTTTACATTGGAACATTACTGATTGAATAACAGTCAAATATGTTATCAGCAATTATTGATGACACTAATAAAAGCTAATTTCAAACATCGCACAACATTTAAAATCGAAATATTGGAGAAAGAGAATTCATTGCATATATAATAGCTTTACATTACTTGAAAATATGCTTGGTGACTAATTTGAAATTAATTAGCTGATAAGTCTATTGCAATTAAAGGAAAGTTATGAAAGGCCGGAAATGAAAACCATTAATTCTTGCATAATTTGGTTATAAACCATCAATGATATGATAATAATAAATTTGACTGCTCAGAATAAGTAATTGTGAATAATTCTAGCAAATACTTTATATACTTTTATACTTTATACAAATACTTTATAAAATTTAATTCTTTTCCTTCTTTTTTCGTTTTAAAATGACGAATGAAAAATCACTATTTCGTTGCACTATCATAGTATTAACCCAAAGTTTAATCAACTTCAGTAACCTTATTACTTTGATTATTACTAGGTTATATTGCTTAAGTTATATTCAATTCAAATGCATTAATAGTCGGCCCATGGTATTTTTGTAATTGATCATGATTTGATATACATCCCAGAGCGCATATGTTTCAGCGTATAAATCATACTTTCATAATTTGAATTATTTATTTTATTATGATCAATTTTACTTAATCTTGTTTAATTAATTAAAATTTTACTTTATTTTTGAGGCAATAATAGTAAATGAGATATTTCATTCATATTTGTAGTTTAACCTATTTTCATAGATTATCTGTATTCTTTTAATTTTAATGTAATAAAATAAGTCTTCTTTCCCTCATTCATTTTTTCTTTTTTATTTCATCCAACAAGTTTTACGACAAATTCATAAAAAATAAAGGTTTAACATAGAAAAATAAACCAATAGCAGCATTTTTTATCCTGTAGAAATAGTAAAGGAAAATAGACTTCTGTTGACCTTTGACATCAATCCACATTAACGAACTTTAACTGTAATTTTACCGCTCATTGATTCTGATATTTCAGCATAAATCTTCTGAAAGTGTTATAATTATAATAGCAAATATATTATTTCAAGACTGAATTTACCTGAATTTATTAAATTATACTGCTTTCGAAAAAAAGATATATGAAATTCAAAGAGGCATTAATAATTGCTTATGAAATATTTCTCTTACCTTTTTTTTCTGTCTTCTATCCGCTTGACATTTTGATAAATCTTTAACTTTTTGACTCTGTAAAAAAAGTAATATGATCAAAAATTTTTAGGACTTTTTTACTTCTTATGATTACATTTGCGCTTAATTGGAAAACTTTGGAGTACAATAAATATTTCAGCAACTATATGCAATCATAATTTCTGCTTAATAAATAATTATTACATTCATGCTTAGCTCATTTTCTTTGCCAGAATCTTCATAAATTGAAAAAAGATAAGAAATTTATCTGAAGAAGAAGGACAAAATTAATTTGCATGCTGCATGCTTACTAATTAGAATAATTGAAACATACCTTTAAACAGGTTGTTGGGGTAAGAATAAGTGTAACTTTATAGATCGTGCTTTGCACTACTAAAACATTTGCTTTCAGTATTCTTTCCAGTTTAAACAAACTTTGACCTTTCAACTGTTTGTTTATTTTCATCATTGATTCATCTACTACATCCTGAAGATTTCACCTTTTGTTCGATTGACAAATTAAAATTTTAGTGTTTTCAAAAAGTTTATCATTTATCATTTTACCTTTACATCCGGATCATTCTCATATTGAGCATTGGAAGAGCTAATGAAGATTGCCAACAAAAGAATAAATTGTAACATCTGCAAAAAACCACACGAACAATTCGATTGATAATCAAGAGAGAGAGAGAGAGAGAGATTCGATACCGGAAAATTTCATTCGAGAAATATTTAAAAATCCCAATAAAACTGCTATAAGAGTGATTTATTGATCGTAGCTTTTTGATTTGTAAAATTATTTACATCTATGTTAGAGTATCAAATTTATACCGAAATTTATCAAAAATTTTGTTAACATTTAGAAAATTTTTAATTCAATTATTGATGAGCTTTAGCTTAGTAGCTTCTAAAAAAGATAAGAAATTTGAATTAGTTTTCAGTTTACTTTGCTTGTTCGATTATGCCAAAATCATTATTACATGAATGTTACTAACTTTATCATAATGTCACTCTTTGATGATTAATTCATAACTCTTTTTTTTTTATCAACTTACACACTGATAATAACATCTCATATGCCATTTAAACTTTCTATGATGAAGAAAAACCTTTTTATTTCTAATTTGAAAGAGAAAAAAAAAGGAAGTGAATTTTCAGTTTATGTGATGAATTGCCATTATCGATAGGCTACTGATACTTCCGATGAACTGAGAAATTTAAAATCGAAATTAATAATTTCTGGTTCTAAATTCCTGAACGGGATTTGTTCATTTTAATTACTTATATAAAAGTGATAATGAATAAATTGATTGTTAATAATTCAACACTAAATAATCAACCATTATTAATACTAGAGAATGAAGTGTTAATTGAAATCTCAGTGAAATATTACTAGTTCATATCAATGATTACACCGTTACTTATCATTAATTTTGTGTTAATTACAAGTGAGCAATAAATAATAATAACTACAAAATTTTCCATTTTATTTTTTATTAAAGTTTACCATATGTAACAATTAATAAATCAATATGCATGAGACACTAAACTAGAAAATCGTGAAATCAAAAATAGACTCATATCAGTTCCTACAATTAACCGATAAGCCAAAAAAAAAAAAGGTGCCTGATAACTTAAATGCTTCAGGCAAAGAGAGTCTACGTCATAAAAACTTTAATAAAGCAAAATTTAATTAGAAGTGAATTGGAGAATTTTGAATTTCGGATTAAAAACAAAGATTTCCACTCTTTTTATAGAAATTTTAGTAGGCGGGTTTTGGATAAAAATTATGAATGATATGTGGGGCTACTTCTTAGATTTCATTCAGCTATGTTAGCACAACAGTCATCATCATCGAACTTAAACGTAGTAGTATTTTCCAACGGCAGAAATTTATAAAAGTTATAGAACATTGAAATTGTTTATAATATGGAGAACTTCTTCTTAATCTTTTATTATTTATTTAATACAATAATGATTAATAAAAGGAAAAAAAAATTTTTTTTTTTGATTTTATTTTAATTAACCAAGAAAATTTAAATCTTATTATGCATAATTCTAAGAATGACTGATGGCTCTTCATAATGACAGGTGGATTGAGAGATACACCTGTCCATCAGTTTTTTTTCATAAATATTTACATTAGACTACAAATGGTCCCATTTTTAAATATAAATCTTCAATGCCGAAATCGTTTGCTTAATAGCAGCAGTTAAGACTAATAAATATGTCTGTCAAGAAGTAAATATTAGATTTAGGTCAATTATTAAATTTCATTAATTTTTATTTAAAATTAAATTTTTAGTAAAAAACCTAACGTAAATTTTAATTATTGCATCGTTAAAGCAGAATTACCTGTTCGGTGATTATCTTACAATCAGATGAAACCATTTTCTTTTCTCTTCTCTTTTAGCATAACTTCAATTCTTATTTCTTTTGATAACTGCACACATATTCTTCTTACTTTTAATTTCATTTACTTTTCTTTTGCTGCAATTTTCATGTATTTCAGTCCACGCGCAATGTGCATACAAAAGGCGCACATGTTCAGATTGGTACACGATTTGAATTTTAAATTGAATAGACTAAGACATTTGCAAATATTATAAATTTATGATTATATTCAAAATTAAATTGAATTTTGAACGATTAGAGTATAAAAGCTAGCCAGTGAGATTTATCAATCAGCATTAGCATAATAGATCTGTAAATTACTGTCAAATTGATTGAATAATAAAGTAATTTCGATCAAAAGTAACAAAGTCACATTGAAAAATAACCAATTCTTGAGATTTTAACAAAGTTATGCAAATGAAACGCAATAAATTTATAGCAATTTCACCTTTGATTATTTCAAAAAATTTGCACAATAATTAAAAAATCAAAAATCAATTTGTACAACAAGTATAAGAGTGGTGATGCCAAAACGCAAGCGAACCAGTACTAAGTTGTAATTAGATTGGACAAAAATTATCACTCTTTGGATAATAAATAAAAATCAATCAAAAGTATCAGCAAACTAATTATCAAATGTAAAGGAAAGACAAAGTAAGGATGGTAATCAATTTCAAAAACTCACAGAAATCACATCTTCCAAAATTATATCTGAACTTTAAGCTATACTAAAGTAATCAATAATAAATAAACATTAATAATTTACATGGTGATAATATTGTCAAGCCAAAGATTGATAAGTGACAACTGAAGAAGCAAAGTGATCAGAGGTATTGTGCAATGTAAATGACATTTCATGATTTTGATTATTTTCAATCAAATTGTGTTCTGATATTGTTTATTCATGCATAAATTGATTATATTTCATTTGCACAAATGATTGAATTGGATTAATTCAAGAAATAAACAAAATTTGGTAATACTGGTAATAGAAGTAAATGAAGGAATTTTCAATTTACTGTCACTTTAATGAAACGATGCTTGAAATGATTGCAATGTATTGCTATGTACTTCAAAATTAGACCATTTCATTTAAAGGTAATATGAATCATAAATAGAATATTTTCATCATTATCACATCAATAACATTTCCGTAAATGATGAACTTCACTCTTACACCAACAGAATAACAGTTCAGGTATTGTTGACAATCTTCAGATGATTGACAAGAGAAGTGAATAAATGGATTCGATGTTTTCCTCGAAAAGTACTCATCAACTTAATTAATAGTTTTCTTCTTGACATTTCAAAAGCAACACCACTAAAAGAAAAAACCGGCTATTTTCATTACCAAAAAGCTTTTACCATCAGTCATTATTCGTTTTGTTGCGAAATAACATATTATGGACGAAAAAAGTAAACCCTATAACATTTATTTAAAATTCAATTCACTGCTCAACTAAATTTCACTGTTACTATTCTCATGGTATGGAATGGGGAACAGTTGGACACTACGATGTAGAATTTGGATCACATCCTTCCAAGCGCGCGACATGTCACAGTCCTATTCGCATACTGGAAAACTACCGAAGCCTATGATCATCAACAAACTTAGTTTCTTCTCAACATTGCTATATACAACAGAAAAAAAAAAGTGCCACGTCGAACGTAAAACTGTGATGGAATTACCTTCGTATTAGATGTAAATTAACGCATAAATTGCAGATGTTCTTCCCGATTGTATGGTTTTCAGTGTTATTAATTATATCTAAAAGTTTTGCTAGGGAAATACGACTAGGCAGAACAACATATAATGAAGATGATGCAGAAATACAGGTATATTACTTTTATAAATGCCTACATTTTTGTTTTCAATAATGAAATAGAGGATATATCAAACTGAAATTAAAAGAAAAGGTAGAGATGTTCAACGTTTCTTCCCTGCAGGAAGTAGCAGAAAAAGCGATGGAACAAGTGAACGAGCAGACTAACTACAGAAATCTCTATAAACTGGTGAAAGTTATCAGTGCTCAAACTCAGGTGGTAGCCGGAATCAAATACTACCTCACAATCCTTGCTGCACCGACCACCTGTAGAAAGGCATGTCTTAACATTTATTCGAATATTGCGCAAATATATAGGCCTTACAAACACGAATTCTAATTTTCTTCACTGAGTAGTATTTTCATGCTTCATAGAAGAAAACTCTTGTTTTCAAGCAGATGCAATGAGGCATGAGTCTAAAAAGAAAATAATGAACTTGTTCAGATTTATCTCATGCCACTATCTCACTTATGAGGGCAATGTTCTGGCTCATAAGTTAAAGATCTAAAGGCTTTCAAAACCATTTATTCTGCAGGGTGCTGTTGGAATGAATCCAATGAAATGTACTATCGACAACAGCAAATCGAAAAAGGTAAAATATGTGCCATTCAAACATTTGTGTTATCTAACTCGAAAATTTAGTAGCTTCAAGAAACAAAAGTTTCATCCTTTGGAACTCTTGCTTGCAAATTCATTTATCAAGAAAACAAACAATGAATTGCAGTATCAAAAAATTTAACAAATGAGAAAAAAAAAACCGGCAATTATTCATTCCGTCCGTTAAGGTAAAGGCTTAAAATGATTCATTACTCCTTAGCTATCGAAATTACGAATTTTTTCAGCAATTCAAAATAGAAGTTTGGTCAGCACCATGGCAAAACACATTCAAAGTCACTTTGATATGAGCTTCACTGAGGATAATTGCATTCGTACAGTCATTCGATAATTCATAAATAACAGATTGTGAAAATTAAAAGAAATATATCACTTCGGCCTTGCTTCCACATCTGTGATCTTTCTCACCACAACTGTACTTTCGGGTTCTGGATTAGGGCGTTCTTTCAATTCATTCATATAAGAAGCTGCGATTGCTAACTGTGTTCCAGTTGCATTGAATGAAACGCTCATGATGCCTGTCGGAAACCGGAAAAACAATTTTGATTATGTTTCATGCACTAGAAACATTGCAATTCTTCTACTCCATAAATTAATGAAATTAATATAGTGAATAAAACTTTGCTAACTAAATATATAAACGAACTTATGCAGTTGACATATTCGTTTCCTGTTAAATGGATCCCAAATATTTACGAGTGCATCCGAACCTGAAAACAAGTATTCCGTACATAAGTGCTATCACCTATTTTTTTTCTTACATAAGTATCATTTGGCTCACTGAACTAGCCCACTTTCCGTAATAACAAAAATGTTGTTCATCTTCACAAACTGCAACATACCTCCAGTAACAAAAGTGTTATGTATGGGATGAAAATCGATGCAGTTTACGGGGTATATCATTTCGGTACCAGATTCATCCTTTTCACGGTGACATTTAAAAGCATATTTGTTTTTCTGAACTTCTGCTGACATATCGAAATATTCCACTGCCACACGCCCTTCAATAGAAGCAACAACAAAAGCTTCGCCAGTTGGAAAGCATTTCACAGCTCGCGTTTGAAACTGAAAAGAGAAAACTTTGAAACACTCGTGCCGTGCCGATAGTAAGGAGCCAAGGAAGGTATAATTGAAATGTGACTAAAGATATTTTGTTCATGACAATAGATACTTTCTAAAACCGAATTACAAAAAAACAAAGCTTTGCACCAACGGCAATAAATCAGTACATATTATAAATTAAGTCAAAAATAAGCAGTAAAAGTACTTTGAGTGGACTATCACGTATCTGCTCAGGTTCACCAAGATTGCGCACATCCCATACAATTATTTTACGATCTTTTGTACCAACGAGAATCCGACTACCGTGTACATCCATTGCATAAACTTTATCTCCATTATTTCCAAAACCAGCCGAACTTTTTGACCGTGGATCCCACAACTGAACAACATGACACCGATAGAAAGCCCTCCAGTTAACAATAAACACAGTTTATTTCCCGTCCCATATTTTCTTTTTGAATAAATCTCAAACCCTCTTTAATTTGCTCACTAATTTCTTGCATTTAAGTTATAATTCAACAAAAATTGAAAATATATAATTCCATTTTCCTGATATCTAACATATTTAATCCACTCACCATCACTGCAGAATCCCATCCTCCTGAAGCTACCAGGTTGTGTTCTTTGCAATATTCTAGACATCGCACAGGTGCTTCATGATGTCCCAAAACACATTCAACACCACTCTCCATGTTATACGTTTTAATTAAGTTATCTAGACCACCACTTGCAATATCACTTTTACTCTGTAAAAGACATAGTTTTTATCAGACTTTGCTTTGATCAAAAGCACCTGCGTACCAAATTACTAGCGCATAAAAAGTGTAATAACTCACAAAGAAAGTGCATGCTAAAACGGGCTTAGTATGTGTATATATTCGCTTCTCGAGTGCAGTAACTGGACCAGCAGGAAAATGATAAATGCGGACAGTACCTTCCCAACTTGACACTGCAAGCAACTGGCCATTATCATCTGGTGAAAACTGAAATAAAAGTAGTTAAAGAGAACATTGAAATAAGCACTGCCAAATGAAACAAACAGAACAACAACTAGATAAAAGTATACTGGACCGACAATCTATATAATAGTAATAGCATTGTCTATCCACAACGAATGATAAACGCAGAGGGGAAAGGCCAAATCAAACAATCTCCCCTTCTGAGGTATCGATATCAGGGCACTGGCCTTAACCAATCACCAAACGCAGCTGCCATCTTAGCTAATATAAAACTTTAACAGATATGTTTCACTCTCGCAAACATTGGCTGAAAAACTAAATTCAAGTGTGTCATTATTTCATTCCATAAAAACTTGAGAAAAACGAATAGAAACATTTTTTTGCAAATTTCCAGAGTCCAAAATCTTACAAGAAAAAAGAAAAGAGGTATATTCTATTCGCGAATATTCTATTAGCTAGACTAATAGATTACAGAAGAAAAACATAAATAAATATAATTACCTGCACTTTAGAGATTTGCGTATTGCTTGGATGTGGAATTGTTCCCTCAGTTGAACCACCTGCGAAATGAAACATTCTTGTTCAGCACCGATCAGATTCGTTCTTTAAAAAAATATATATCGTACAATCGCGTAACGTATCAAAGATAAACAGAGAAAATCCCGGCACATCAAAACTTCAAATCTGAAAAAGTGAACGTTTCTAGACTCACAAGGCAGCGTTTTTAGACTTTTCTCTAACTATTGCAGCTCTCTTGCACGAATTTTAGATGTTGAAAAGAAAGTGGGTGAGCAGCTGTATGACTGCTAGGAAGGATGATGAGAAGAGGGACAAATGGCTCGGATAATTGTTTCATCCATTGTATCACACCTTTTTGACCTGTCCTATCCTATTACTATTAGCTCACCGCTTTTGTGACATAATTACCTGCAGTGTCATCCGATTTGTCCTTAGCATTTCATTAGAAGAAATGTGGAATGACCGATGGATGCCTAACCATTACTATCCTTATGGATTGGTAATGACATAACTAACTGACCGCCATTGGTCATTCATATTTATTATTTGGAAAGGAAGTGAAAAAATAACGAAACAAATCAAATAAATATAAAATATGTTTATATGATGATGGTTAGCAGTGAGAATATCGATTAAAGCAATCAGACTAAGCAAACTTGATGATTTGTCTCGAAACAATTTAATTCTCATCTTTTTGTTATGGGGCAAGAAAAATTCCAATTTAACTTTAAAAGGTTAAGTTAAAATTATCATAGCTAATCAAAAAAATACCTCAACAATTAACAGCATATCTCTTCCTCTTCTCGTTTTATATAAATATACAATTACACTTTTACGTATAACACATAATAATGACTTCTACACGGCAACATTTATACTGACTACTTGCAATTCTTTTTTTTTTTTCTTCATAGTGCGCAAAAAATTTGCATAAATAGTTTTTGTCTTATATTCTTCTTCTTACTGGCAAACTGGTGAATATATCCTGCACGCATTGTTGCAGTCAGTCATATTGAAAGTTAGTCAGTTGGTTTCTACAGTCTCAGACGTTCGATTAGGAGGTCACGTGTCTCGTACGTTTAGCGCATATCAATAATTGCGATGATTAGATGTGTAGCATTTACTCTTTAGTAATTAATTTAGCCAACCACTTTTAATTATTCGTTTACCGTAGTTGACCTTAGCATTAAGAAGTGTTAAGGAAAGTAATATGATAAGTCAAATATAGCATTTATACAATCAGTGAAGTGAGTAAATGAGACAGAAATTTCTGAATACTTTGTAGAGAAGTATTTTTGAATATTTTCCTTTTTTAAAAAAAATAGAAAGTTAATGACAGGGTAAACAAAATCCTCGATCTTTCTGTAAGAAAGGTAAATCTTTTTTACCTTACCTGAGCTAAAATCCGCTCACAAGGTACTAAATTTTCGCTATAAGATAGTATGAAATTCAGTTTAAGAAAACGAATGATAGATTGAAAAGCGAATTATTTTTGGAATGATATAGTTTCATTTCTGCACTCTCAATTTCGTCAAACGTCAATTTATATTGTTGGTCAGTGCATTCTTACAAATGACTCTTAGAACTATTCATCTTTTCTAATTCTTGATAAATATGTCCACATTCTAGAATCATAGATGGATAGCTCTATTTGACCGATTGAAGAATAATTTGAGAAAAGCAAACTGATTCTAAAAGTTGGAACTTTATAATGTCAATTCCTACTCTTTTTTACTCTTCCATCATTTCATCTTAAGTGTTGTTTATTTCAATAGTTATAGTTAAAGGGTAGTAATTATTGTAAGAGATTATATTTGAAAAATAGGAATTATCTGTTGCAGATTGATCGGACTGATAAATTGTGGGAAAAAGATGTCGGATGAGCTCATAAAAGTGGTTAATTTTGATGGTTTCATCAGCCATGTCAGTGATTCTGGTGAAGGTTCTGAAGTTATTATTTATGTGGCGCACGTTGTTAGCGACGATTCCAGAATGCGAGAAGGAGGCGAAACCGGAGCAGCACAGGATTTGTTTAGTTGTGAAGATCATGTCAACAACAACGACGATAATTTTGGTATCAGTGTTTCCAAAATTTACTTTTAGTATTTTCTACTTCATTCTTAATATTCCATGTCATTGGGATTGATAAATGACAGGGCAAACAAAGCCTTCGAATGTCTTATCACTCGTCAAATGGTACTACTTCTCTTAAGTGTATTTCTTTATTATTTATTTATTTAGAAAATTAATATTTTCAGGTACTGTATTCACAATTCGTGTTGGGCAGTGTGTGGAACGTGTTGCTGCGAAGGATATTTCCGAAAATGAAAGATTAACAAAGGTTAATTGCCACTGTTAAGTTTTATCGAAAAAGCTGGTGATAAAATATGTAACACGAAAGCGGGATATCTCCTTTGATTTTGTGAATGCTGATATTTTGGATGATTAATACCATAGAAAACTTTTCAAAAAAAAGGATGTAAACAGTTTTTTTATAACTTTTTTTTAGTAATAAAAACATTTCAATACCGTTCGATTCATGAAAATTAAAGATATCAGTTGTACAGCATGTTACATCCATCCATTCAAGGTTCGTTTGATTGATAAGGGAATCGACGTTGAAGTGGAACGAAATGCATTATTTCCATCGACTTCACGTGTTAAAATTGATACCGACTGTATGTGTCCCATTTTGGTTATTGATGCTGGTGAAGAGCAGAGAGAAGTGGCAGCACAAATTAGCGGGCGTGAATGTCGCTGCATTAACGGTTTCATTTCTTTCATATTCAAATCATCCGATTACCTTACTGTAGCGTTGATAATCGAAACTAAAATTCATTTATTCATTGTAACATTAATTATTTTGTAATGTGTAAATGCTAAAGTCAATTTTGCAGGTAACTTAGTCGTAATCCCGTCCGTGGGACTTTGTGTTAAAGGTCGATTACTGGTTTCTTATGGAAACGGTGGATATGCAGAATTAAAAGATATCAGTTTGGTACCAGCAGATGGACAAGATTGTTCAAAATTTGTCATGGAGGGTATGTTTGCACATTAGTTTTGTTTACACAGAAATAATCGTATGATTGGTAGTTTTGCTTTTTGTGTTAATGAAGTAGCATTTGATAGACATATCGGAGCCGAATGTTAACATTTCACCAGTGCCAGAGCATACAGGACCTTTTCGCTATCATTGTGATTCGATTGCATGCCGTAGAAATGCGCTTGGTAGTAGTGGTGAAAAATATGAACAAGAAGGTAACTCTTAAAATCCCTGAAACATGAGTAGCAGGATTTTCTTAGATCTGAACACAAGTTTTTAGCTTTGTTCAGAGAGATTTACTTGGGAATAAAAAGGACAGAAAAAAAACTGATCGTTTTTCATGTTTTGCCACCAAATTCCCCAAATTATTCTGTCAAATTAGTTGACTGAAATGAATCATTCTTATTTGGTGGTTATCGTAGCTAACTTTTTTCTCTTCCATTGTTTAGTTTTTTTGTTTACGCTAGCAGTGCTAAGCAGTGTTAGTCGTTATTACTATTTTAAGTGAAAAAACTTATAAGGCAATCAAAGTTTTTGTAAAGGTTATACTTAAAATATATATTATAGAATACGATGAGATAATGAATGCATATGGAAATGAAGCGTACACTTTTACTGAAAACCGTTTTACAAATCAATGCAATAATGTAAATAGATTTAAGTTCTTTTTTTGCCAAGCAATTTTTTTTTTATTTTCAAACTCAAGTGTCTTTTTATTTAATAATTTTATCTTTTTCAGCAATTTGATAAGAATTCAGCAGTTGTTGGAAACGGCATACCCTTTGATCGCCGTAACTATGATGAAAGCTCCCCTGGTGCTAGGTTTGACTTTGATCGCGGTGCGCCATTTTTTAAAATTCAATTTTTATTTTCTTAAAATTTTTATGAGACATCACTGATTGTTTTTATATCTAATTGTATCTTGTATTCAGAAGAAATGGATAACATGTACGTTATGGAGTCGAGACCTGATGTATGCTGAGCAATTCCAATTTTCTGCTATTTCTTTACTTTTTTTTTCGCTGTTTAATGAAAATAATTCAAAATATACATGATCAATGTGAAGTAGATAGTTAGCTATGATTAACAGTTAGAAATATGGATTGTTTGTTTTATCAGCAAAAAGATAACATCACAATAAAACTTTTAGTAAAGGTCAGAAATAAAAGTTATAAGCTTATGAGAAATGTTTTTTTTTTTTTCAGTTGCCGTACAAACAACACGCATTTAAAGAATATGTGCCATATGTCTATCCTCGTACAATGCGCATTCGTTTTGATAAAATTGATTCATCGCTAGCTGACACCTTTTCGGTTTTCGAACCGAACATCTTTACAACCGTAGAAAGAGTTAGTACAGTACAACTTTCTGACAAACACTAATAATTTTTTCCTTTCGCAAAATCTTATGTTTTGATTTTCTTAAGATTCTTCATGAAGGACGACAACGCTACAGTACTTGCCCGCAATTTGACATGTCGCTGGTTCACCAGTTAAACGGAGTCGGTTGCTTGGTGAGAGCGAGCGTTGATAGTGGTTGTCGCTCCTTGTGTCGTGCTGAAATAATCAAATTTGCGAATAGCACAAACAGGTTCGTTTTTAAATTTTATTTTTTTTTCTTTTACTTGAATGCATGACGAAGCTATCAGTCTGTGGATTCCACGGGTGAAAGTGATGATGTTTGTCTTAGGATTTTTATTTATTCTACTATTATTCCAACATAGTTCTCATATTTGGTTGATGTTCCGTTCAAATAACATTTTCATTCAACACTTTCACTTTGTCTAATAACGAAATTATCTCTTTGTAAATGAATTCCAGATTTTCTGTATACTTGGTTGACTATGGTTTTTACAAATGGATTAAATTCAGTGATGTATTTGATATATCAGTGATTAACAAGGTTAATTGTACTTTGCCTATTGCTATACATTACTACTTTTAATGAGCTCAGAGATAATAAGTTTTGTATTAGGGTGAAGTGGAAATGGTATTAAGTTTCAAAAAAAGAGAGAATAACATAGAAAGCGAAGCTGAAGAATTGATGTCACGTGCGAGTGTACTGTCCCATTGATATTAAGTATGTATTAAATGCCAGAAACAATCTTGACGGTTATTTTTTTCTGTCTTGATATACCATTGTAGCAGATTGTTTAATTTCAGAGAGATAAAATCCTATACTTACCTGTAGCTTTGTTTCACTGTCGACTTGAGAAATGTGCAAGTGGAATTCGTTTGCAGGTAATTCAGCCTTGTATTTTTCAATTTGCTTCTAGGTAATTCAACTCTGAATCAGTTGTTGCTTTTCTCATTCAGGCTTTTTTTGTCCTTATGATAGCTAATAAGACTGAGTTTTCATTGAATTTGAATTATGATTTATTCAAATGAGTAATCGTTACAATTATGTAGCATTTGGAAAAAGGTGGCGAATATGAAATTACCATCAAATCACGAGATTCAGAAGGCATTTTCAACGTGCATATTGATCGAATCGATGATGATGAAGACACATTGACGAACACCCGCGATTCACTTGTTTCATTTAATTTTGACGGATACAGTATGTTTCTCCGGTTAACAAAACTCAGTTTAAATATAAAAGAATATTAAGGATAGTCAGACGGAGTTCTTGAATAGCTTGAGTTTCATATGAGTTTGAATTAGAACTAAATAGACTGATAATTAGGTTAAGAAATTTTTTAATGAAATGCATCTACGGTTAAGATCAGTTTTATGGCACAAGGCGTATGATTGCTCTGAGATGTATCCATAAAGAAAGAGAAATACAAATTTTATGTAATAATGTACAAGGAATCATGCAGATCTTCAATGAGAATTTGGAATTTAACATTGTTATTTCGAATATTGGGTTGAAAGCATCAAACCATCTTAATGACCATTGTAATGATTTTTCTAATGTAGAAGGGAACGCACTCAGAGACTTTTCACTTTATTTGATTCATGATTCCATAATTTCACAATAACTTTTCAAGGTAATTTCTTTGCCCCATGGTGCTCCTGTTCATCATTGCAATATGTTAGCAGCGCATTTCTGAGAGCTTTCCAAAGAAATATGGAAATTGGTGAAGTATTGCGTAGAAATTCTCTGATGAGCACAATGATAACGAACATGCCTTTCAGCACCTGGTCAAAGTTTAATTTACACCTCTTATTATGATATGAAAATAAGTTAGACAGTATAACTAGGAAACAAATTGAATACGACAAATATGAGACATTTAACCATCGGTTTTTAGCAAGACAACATACAAATAAAAAGTTAAAAATAGGTGAAATTACTTTCAGTGAGGCAAGTGTAGAATATGAGAAATAAATTTCTTACTTTTTTTGTTAAAGGCCAGGTATTTGTGGAATTGGTATTCCATATCCTATGATTATGCCTATAATGATGCCAACGATACCTAATTTTGGTGAGATAATCAGCAGAAACCAAGGAAACCGAACGTTTGCACAGTTTGGTCGAGGTGATAATGCCAGGGATTCGTTCTTCATGAATAAAGATATGCGCAGCTCATACAGGTAGCAATTACCTTTTTTATTTGGTTTTGGAGTCTTATATGCGTTAACTTATATACATATAACACTCTTATATACGTTAACTGTGTGCCATGTAATGCTATTGTTGATTTTTCGGCAGTACGGTACAAAGTTTTTGAGACGTTGGAAATTTTGTGCTTTAGTAAATTATAAAAAGAAGTGTAAAAAGTAAAAGATATCACATAAGCTTTTAAGAAGAGGTTGTGATCGTTTCTGGAGTTGTGAGGAAAGCAGATATCGTCCAATTGAATGCAACAGAGAGTTCGATTATAATGACAGTTTTGAAGAAAGCATTAACATGCAAAATCGAAATACTTTTGGCCAAACATTAAATCGAAATAATGGCTGTTGGGGTAGACGAGGAGAGAGAAATGCTACAAACAGAGGTCGTCGATCTGGAAAATACGGTCCTCATATTAGCACTGCCGACTTGAATGCAGGTTCATGTTACTTATTAAAAAACTTTTGTAGCTTGAAAATATAAAATCAAGAAACAATGTAATGCTCTATTTGTTAATATAAGCAACCATGCTAACATTTCGATTAAACAGTGAGTTGAACAAGGAACTAAAATAACCATTAGGTTGATTAAAGGTTAGATGGCTAACGTCACAAAGTGTCAAAATTAACAACCAAGAGTGGTAACATATGTCATTACTGTACTGAATTAGCCATCCTGGTGATCTTAATGGATAATAGCTAGAGTTCCACTTTATATTTTTTGTTAAATCTTAAGTATATTTTCAGCTCACGAAAACTTTTCTTCCGACAGTCCTGAATATGCTAACCCCAATATGGTATGTCTCTTTAATAATGCTATTCATCTACAGCATTGTTGTTTCAGTTTTTTCTTTTGATTATTTGTCAATTTGACTGCAATACATTCATATACTTATTTTCCATCATAGTGTCTGTTTATAGGAGTGTAAGAGAAGAGAACCAATTGCTTGTTCAGGAAGCAGCGAATAGGAAGTAATGTCTCGAAACTAGTTTACAATTTTTAATTACTGTTATGAATGAATTTTTACACCTTAATCTCTTATCTTCTATTACTTCTGAAACAACTGCAAAGATTCTTCAACACTGTTTATTACCATTTAATGGGAAATGATGTAGCCTGTATTTCAAACTCTACTTTATATTTCATTATGTTGTAATGCAAATCGTACGGCAATCCTTGAAAATTAGAGAGCCCGAATGAACGATTTTAAGTGGAATTATTGTAGAAATGTTTAATTCAAATGTATTCGTTATCATTTAATGTTTCAGTTACCACCGCGACAAAACCAACATATAAATCGACTCGCAGGTTTTGACAAGAACACAACCGGAAGTGAATCTTAATTGAATCTTAAAAACTGATTTTTATTCTCGTTTGAGTATTTCTATCTGTATACCATCTAGAAACGTCCTACTGGTTTAGATTCTCTTTCACGATTCTTGTTAATCCACTGCTTATGTTTGCTTGTAACTTCATTTTCTATTTTGTTTTCTTTAACAATTTATTATCTGTATATTTCTTAAGGAAAAACTCTTTTTCAGTTATATTTCTATTTAAAAATATTTTTTAAATAATAGTTTTGGAATTTTCATTTCAAAACGCTGGAAATGTTTTTTTCCAAATAATTAGGAATGACACGTAAGTATTGGCTACTGTAATTTATTTGGAAATCGTAGTGATTGAAATCAGTTTGGAAATAAATGCATTAAATCAATATTCAAATTAAATATAATATTGTACGAACAGAAAATGGGTTTTTGATTTTATGGAATTTAATTGAATGGAAAAGGTGTTGAATTAGGTTTTTTTTTTTTCGTTATTTATTTTAATCTCTGTAATTGAAAAGTAAATGTTTATTGTTCTCAAAAAGAAAAAAACAGATTTTTATTGGAGTTTCTTCAAAATGGCATTTGTTGTGGAATGGTTATCAGTTTAAATATTTATATTTCTGTTTTCCTATTACTGTTAAAATGTAATTCGTTAATTCACACCTTAAAAAAAATCATGCATCTTTAAAGAAATTGAGAAATTGAGATTTCACTAAGAGATTCTTAGATTTCTTACTGAGAGATCCTCAGTGCAGTTTTTGATTTCTTACTTTGTTTAGTGCAGAATTTTAATTGTTTGGAAGTCATTTTTTAATTAGACTTAATAAAAGATTTACTGCACTATTAATTGCTTCCTAGGATGGAAGTATTCCTGTCTCAAGCAAGACTGATAATGATGAATCGGTAGTATTTCCACGAAATGCGTGATTTATAGCCACATTTACCTTTAGCGTTAAAAATTCAAAAAACTCAGACTGGAAGTTCGGAATCCATTTTTTGAAAAATGATAGCCATGATAGATGATTTAGTCGTTAACCGTTTAATTTAGGCAAAGAGCTGTTCTATGGTACCATAAATTAATTAGAAAGCCAGTAAAGCGAACGCCGGAAGTTTAGAGATAGTAAATTTATTTATAAGTCAGCACCGACATTCGGAAACAACAAATAATGTGAAGTGGAGCTGGATGAACTGAGTCTGTTCACGCAAACTATAAAAAGCTTATCATTGTGGATCCATTCGTCAATTCAGCTCTCAATTTTTTTGTTGGATTAACAATTGTGAAGAATCCAAACAGAAAGAATTATTGCTTTATTCGGGATAAATGTAGAATGCTTATGAGTGACTGATAAGCCTAATTGATATAAGAGAATGTCTAAGTGCGAATTGGCTCGCATTAATTGCAAATCCAGTTAAGCAATACCGGAACTATACATAATAGTTGCCGGAAAGTATTGATAGATCACATTTATTTATCGTCTAACATGACGAAGCATTTTACCTTCATTATCGCTTGCAATAATAAATTCTGATGGTTTATCTTCATTAATTGTAATCGGTTTACCAGGAATTGTCGATTTTCGCATGCAACTCTTCTTTGGCTGCAATTATTTGTTAATTTAATTAAGAAATTATTAGAATTCAAATTAAAAGATGTTTCAACTAATTAAGAAATCATTAGAATTCAAATTAAAAGATGTTTCAAATTATTGTTGATCTTATAGATCTAATGATAAGTAGGGGAAGCTATCACAACATCATTTTCAAAAAATTGAGTAATAAATCGGATTAAGAAATATTAAATATAATACTTGAAATCAATGAATTATTATTAAACAATTTAGACAATACTATTAATTGTAATGAAGAATAAAATTATAAAATTACTACCAGTATAAGCTTCTTTAATTTCTGTCTCTCTCGAGCGGCTATTTCACGTACGTCACTATTCATTGCAACAGATGGAGCCTGTGCCGCAGATGCGGCAAGTGCACTCTGAACCCAATGTCGTGCTTCCATTGTTTCCGGACGCTCAATAACCATCGTAACGAAACGTTGTGATTGAAGACTTTTTAGGAGAAGCTCACGGCATACATCTTTATCAGTTACTGGACGTCCATCGATGTCGATGATATGATCACCGATCAATAATTGCTGTGCAGCAAGCGAATTCTGATCCGCACGCGATACTAATACACGATTCTGGTAGTGCTTAATACCAAGACCAAGCTTAGGACCACCAGGTTTCCAGTCAATTCGAGCAACCTGAAAATAAAATTGCATCACATCTAAAAGAATTAAGAATTAACTATATTCTTTATTTTAATAAAATAATGTGTTATGCAGTGAATGGAAAGTTCCTCATGTGAAATAATTTTTGTAATATCGTTTTGAATATTACTATCAAATTATAAAGAACCTTACAAGTTCCAATCTTAAAGCTTCAGCAAGATTATTTATTAATAATAAAATACTACTCTTTTTCTTTCATCGTTTTTTTTTTTTTGAAAACGTTTGAATTTATATTTCATATAAATGAGATTTAAAAATAAATATTAATTGATATTAGTCTTAAAACATAAATAATCGTATATTTTAATTCAAGTGAAGAGAAAAAGAAATTGAAAGATACAAAATAAGTGTATCCATCGCGACGTATGATTAATCTGGCACGTTCAGGTGGTATATGAACTTTAGCTTCTAATTCAGCTGCTTTTTTTGCATCACGTACTAGAATAATTGAAGCAACCGGTGGAGCAAAACGAAGTAACTGATAAAAGTGATCCGTGTCACGTACTATTGTATCGTTTACCTTAAGAATTTGATCACCCACCTACAATCCATTAGGAATAATTTTAATTTTTTAGAATTACTCCATAAATAATTTTAAGATTATTCCATAAATTCCATATTTGTGTATAAATTTTCAATTTATATTTTTTGTAACTAATTCCAATCAATCATTGAGAAACAGCAATTACTTTAAATAACTAGGCCATTACTGTAAATGATAACCTTAAGCTTTCCATCTGCTAAGGTACCCTGTTGTATCTTGACGATTACAAGTTTATCATTAGGTACAGCACCTAATGGGTCACCATCTTCCATAGGTATAACAACTACTATCTCTTTCGACATGACACTAAGACTAGATCACCAGTGTGCAGTACAACTGCTTCTCACGAGTATAACTGAACCAAATAACTTTTCAAATTAATTTCTTCATTTATAAATTATCACTTAAAATCTTCATAAAACTGGGAACACCTCACTCTTAAATTTTTCTTCCTGAACTTTTACCTCAAACATTTTTAATGCACGGAGAATTGTATAAAATTATTTAAGTAAATGCTTTTCAGAAATAATTTAATTTGTAACAATTTAAGTAATTGGAATTAGTGAAAATTGCTGCAGTCAAATACAGGCCTATCTAGTAACTTCGGAATGATCTGAATCAAATTTCCCAAAACTTATTACTCTAATTTAAGTAATTTATTTTTTATCGATTCAAAAATATAAATTTGAGAAATTCGTGAATTTCATCAAACAAACTGTTAAATTGATTTAAATTGCAGCGGAAAATTTGCATAAAATTAGAGCACGGCTTTTGTTGTGTTGTTGTAAAACAAAGCAGTGGAAATTGCGTTAGCAGAAAGCTTTTCAATATACAAATTTATTGGTGAAGAAAAAAGATGAGAAGGCAACAAATTACGGAAAACTTGAATAGAAATGACAATATAAGTTTTTCACATAGAACTTATTATTATATGGAAAGAGAAAAAAAAATGAATTCCAAGAAAATTAGCATCTCATAGATAGCAAATATTTGAGGGTCAAAAAGAATATTTGCAACCAAAGATTGCCAAAATTTCAATGGATTAGATAATATCAGATTTTAAGAATAATTAAGTCAACAAAAAAGAAATAATTTACAAATTCAGATGATATGAAAAATTAGCAATATTAGTGACATATGTTGTAAAACAATTAAATCTTGAAAAAAAAAAGTGATGTCTCATTTCACATCAATTACATAATTCACACAAATCTTCCTTATCCATACTAAAGTAATGGATTATATTAGAGTACAAAATAAAATGTATATTTTAATTAATAAATAATTAATGTATAATGATTGTCCAATACAGCATCAAAATATATGGCAATACATTGTCCACAAAATGATCACAAATAGTATCACCAATTTAACGATGAGATACTCATGGAATGTATCATTATAACATGATGAGTTGATATATATTTAGATATATCTAATATCATTCATTATCGATATACTTTGACAGAATTGTGATAGGAAGATAAGTGTAAAAAATTTTAAATTATTATTAATTCAAAGTAAAATTAACATTTTACATTCTAGGAACATCTGATATATGAAAAACAAGAATTGTAATAGTTGCCATCGACAAAAAATGTATATCTATGGGCGCGCACTTCTTCTAAAATATTCTAATATATGAGAAGACGAAATTATACAATAATAGATCGTTGCATCAAATATAATATACATCGATCTGTGTAAGCGCAATCACCCGTTAGTAACTATCTTAAGACATTGTTGAATTTATGTATTATTATAATACAAATCGATAGCATATATGTGTGCGTGTGTATCTTCTTCTTCTTCTTCAGCTGATACTTTTCCTGTTTCTTCAGTGTACATCATTTTTAGATAGTTTTAATAATTAATTGTTGTAATATTGTCAGAATGGATAGTGAGATCAAAAAGTGAACAAAAACCGCTTCTCAATAAATAAGTGATCCATTATTTTTATTTTAATTACCATTTAACAAAGATAGCGCCATTGATGAACCTGAAAATCGCTTTTTTTTTTCTGATAAATGACAATGAATAAAAGAACCAAACAAAACAAATTTCTAGCAAATAGTCTAAAAATTCGTATAAACTATACATAGGTTAATTATATATAATTTTCATACATAATTCCAGTTTCCTAATTTGTTTAAGATTTATTCAGTATGATTTTTATTTTTTGTTTTCGTAAAAAATCAGCGCTTAAAAAAAACTCCACTATCCTGTATAACAATAAATAATATTATATTTAAGAGTTATATTTGCTTGAAATATCAACATATTATCAATTAAAACTAACCTTCAAGAAAGATAACCGCTTTTGCTAAATCTTCTCCATATTGATTACGTACGGCACAAAGATATTCACCAAGGTGTTCATTCGCTAATTGCAAAATTGACAAAGTTGATGTTGTTGCTGTTGATGAAATTTCAATACCGTGCCGTCCATTTACTAATTTCTTGTCATCATAAAACCATGTTACTGTTGGTTGAAAACCCTGAAATAGTTAGAACATGGTAATAAACTATGAAAACGATAAATGAGATAATTGCATGAAGATTAAATTGAAAAGAAGCTAAAAGAATAAGGCATAATTTCAAAACTATCAAATTATCAAATATCATTTGAAACAAATCTCATACTGCTAATCATCAAATTAAACTACATAATTTATTCAATAGTTAAAGAGTCTTCTCAATAATTGACAATGATAAATAGCATTACGCACTTTAAAGCTACAAGTTAAGGTCGCTTTCTGTCCGATTGCACTTTGAATCGAAATTGGCAATTTGGTAAATCTTGGCATAACAGCATCCAGACTAAAATAAATCATTACTTTTCGAGAATTAATATAAAAATAAACGAAAAACTGTGTACACTATCAAGGATACAATTAATTGGGAAAATTTCCAATTAAAAAATATTTTATTTACTTCTTAGTGAATAAAAGCAACATAATTGTAACGTGGAACAATATATCCTACCATAAAAGAATAAACACACACACAAAAAAAAACAAATACAAATTTCCGTCGATCAAAAATAAGTTTCAAAATTTTTCATTGATGCAAGATAAAATAAAAATATCTTTTACTGTGTGGTATAAGCTACAATTTAGTCACTAAACACTAATATAAAACTAACTGCGAAACACTTACTCTGTAATTTCAGTAACATCAACGACAATTATTGCTTCAGCTGTACCAGAAAGATTAACTGCTTGCAATTCGTATTTGCCACGATCTTCATTGGTACAATTACGAATTGTCAATGTGAACAATTCTCCGCTGTTTGCCATCTGAAAAGAAAAATGTTTTTTAATTTAACCATGAAATATTACAACATATGATGGATCTGTTAAATACTCTAATAGCATATAACTGTAACAGTATATGTTCTGAAATCACAAGTCTATTATTCCAAAATTTATTACCAAATATTTAAACTAATTTTAACATGCATCTAGTATTTGAGCTAATAAATTGTTACTTATACTATTACTATTATTCTACTAATAAACTACTTCTAATAAAAAATAAGAAATTACTTCTACTTCTAATAAACTAATACTGTAAGATTCATCAATTAAGATTTAAAATAGAATTTAAAATACATCAATTAAAAATAGTACAGAAATTTAATCAACTAAAATAAATGAATGAAAATTGTTCTCTTATAATATAATTAAAACATATTTATTCAAATATTTTGTAACAAATAACATACCTGATATTTTTCACCAGAAGCAATTGAAACCATATTTTTAGTCCATACGACTGCTGGTTCAGGATATCCATGTACCGTTACTGGCAATGTTAAATCATTACCTTGTTCAACGCTTACATTTGTTGGTGCATTTACAATAACCGGCGGATTTTCCAAACCACTTTTCTTTCTATGTTCTTAAAATATCTTTTTTAAATTATTTTTGATAAGCTCATCCAACATCTCTATCATGTCTTAAGACTTTCATACATACACACAAACAAACAAATAAACAACAAAGAATCTCCCATGATTTTGAAATCTGAAAAGCCTTAGATCTTTTTTTAAAATTAAATCTTCCAATTATGCTATCTAGACTAGCACTTTATACTATTTCCACGGTTTCATTGTTGTAATTTTCCTTTCATAACGATATGATTAGTTTACCTGTAACAACAAGGCGTACGTTACACTTAGCAATACCAAATTCATTTCTCGCTTCACAGGTGTACATTCCTGCATCTTCTGGGAATGCATCTGCTACTGTTAAATAACAATTCGCTTCCTCGCGTGAATATCCAAATCCACTGGAATCTTGAATCTCCATGTTATTACGCATCCATCGTATCGTTAGCGGTTCAGAACCTATAAGAGAAATTGGATTGAAAAAAGAAAGTTCATTAATTAAATTGAATTAAAACGAGAAGGCATTTGTGTGAATCAGTTCCAACAATTGAACTGATTAAATTCAAATTAATCTCGCGTTATTTAAATAGTACTAAATTAACAAACCTTCTATTAATTCAGCAAGCAAAACCACTTTATCACCATCAACTGCTTTAATTGCTTCTCGTCGTCCATCAATACGGAATTTTGGAGGTGTACCACCGGTCGGAGATATCTTTTTTGGTTCAACGTCAAGTTGCATTGCTGTTTTAGCTTCACCTTCTTGATTTTTTGCAATGCAAATATATTTTCCAGCATCTGATGCAGCAATCGTAGTGAATTTTAGCGTCGTCGTCTCACCATCATACGATATGAGATAGCGATCATGCTCAGGTACAAGTATATCACCGTTTCGAAGCCACTGGATTGTTGGAGCCGGATAACCTGATACACTACACTCGACTGATACCGGATCACCGTTTGTCGCCTATAAGTAAAAAAAAAAAGAACTCATGGTTAATAACTTCATTTCTATCATTTGAAATTAAAAATTTCCAGACCAAAACATCCTTACAAGATTGCTTACCTTAAATTTACCGGGTAACACTTCAATGAAAGATGGTGCTGCCAGTCCCTTTCGAAGTCTTTTTGTCCCATCACCTGGTGTAACTTCAATTTCAGCGGTACATGTTACAAAGCCTTCACTATTCCAAGCGGAACAACTGTAGAAGCCTTCATCGATCTTGGACATGTGGTGTACCTGTAATAAATTTTCTTTAGAAAGAACTAATAAATTTTCTTTTCTTTTTTCTCATTTTCTTTTAATTTTCTCATTTTCTAATAAATAAATCTTCTGGACATAATAAATTTTCTTTAGAAGGAACTGAAAATTACACAAAAGTAAGCTAATAAATTTTGAAATTTCGAATTTCCCACAAACGACCAGACGACTTCATTTCATATGTATATGGAGAAATGAAAATGTGAGTAAATATGAAAGTTTTACAAATTTACCACTTTTCCTTTAACTTTAATATTATGGCAAATAGATTATAATGAATTTAAATTTAGAATTCAAATTATAACCTAACCTCAAGATAGTAGAAGTCACCGTCATTGTAAATGGAATATTTGTTACCAGTTTCCAATACAATACCAGCTTTATCCCAACGTACAACTGGTGATGGATTAGCAGAAATAGCAGTCTTCAATCTAAGCGATTTATGCTCGGTAATTGATTTCTTCAGTTTCGGTTTTACCATGAATTTTGGTCGACAAATATTCTTATTCCGTTCAATAATCGATGCTCGAATCTCTTCTAGTGCTGTAAAAAGGAAGTTAAGATTGAATTTTCTTTTTGAAAAAGAATTTTAATCAAAGTAGCATTATGAAAATAGAACCGTGATCAAAGTTATTTATCAGTAACGATATTATTTATTCGAAATCAAACAATAACTTTTGAGCCAATTAATTTACTTGTAATTTCACTCTGTGGTTCTACCGAACTGCCAGAAGCAGAAGCATCAATTTCTTTATCTCGTAATCTCACAAGCTGTTTAATACGTTTCCCATCCGATCTACCATGAATACGATGTCGTCGTTCTAAAAAAAAAAACAAAAATCGCAAATTTCATTAAACATATCAAAAATTTCTTATAGGAAAATTATTTCTATAAAAATATAACTCTTCAATAAATGATCAAATCAAGCTCTTACTTTTAGAGACTGTTCCAGCTAATGCAGCTGCATCACCTTCATGAAATTCAAGATCTTCTAAACCGATTAAAAATGCCGGTGCTGCACCTTTTCGCTTTATATCCGGACGGATTCCAGTCTATACAAGTAGTAAACTTATTAAATGAGACTAATATAGATTAACTTATCATGACAATTAATTTTTTTTTTTTGCTTAAATTAAGAATAATTGGTAAACTGCTGGATGAAACTTTCATGATATTCGGATTTATAATCAATTGAATACCGCCATTCTTTTCAAGCTAGTAGGCAATTTAAACACCATCTATGTAAAAGAAAAAATTTCACGAAAAAAAAGTGCAAAATATTCATTTGCTGTGGTATAAATAAGAAAGTTTCAAAATTAAAAATAACTGAATCAAAAAATCCATAATAAATGAAGTTAAGAAAATATGCTATTTGACATTAATTGAAAACTTTAAATAAATAAAAATTTACTCTGTGCATTTCAGCCGTGGGAAATCCTGATCTATCCGATAACGGATCTTGTGGCAAAGTTATTGTAAGCTTTACCTTCGAATCTGAAAAAAGTTTGATAAATTTTGCATTCCCTTATTTAAGAATATTACAGGTAAAATCAACGTGACCCATATCAAATCAATATATATCTTCTGGAAGTGTTTTTTTCACAACTTAATTTCTATAAATTGTTCAAATTTAAAAAAGAAAAAAAAAACCGAAAAATAAAACCTTCAGAGAGTTTTGGAAGTTCCACTGCGGAATCTTTTTTACCAACATTTAATGATGCAGTTGTCCGTACAATGCCATGAATATTAGATGCTTCAACGGAATAGCTACCGAGATGGGATACGCTTACATTTGCTATTTTAAGTTGACATTTTCTTGGAGTAATATATGAAATCTGTAAAAGTAAGATGAATTACTTTTAGTAAGTAAATTATAATAAGTATTTCTGAAAAATTGTGAGAAAGAAATTTTCCACTGTAAGAAACATTGTTAAAGTACTTTTAGTTGATAGTAAATAGAATTGCAATCGTTTGAATTAAAACAGTAGTCAAAATTACTCATATAAATAAAAGTTCGACTTCCAAATAATTAAAGAAATTAATACCTGAACATTCTTTTCCTCAAGAACTTTCTCATCCAGATGATACCATGTTAGTTCTGGTAACGGATAACCATTCACTTCAACTTCAAATTCAACATCTTTACCTAGTGGTGTCCATATATCACGCATACATTTTAAGAAACGTGGTGGTCCAGCTGGTTCATCGAATGGTTCTGAAACATTGAGAGTAACAGTTGATAAAAGTTTGTCATGAAATTTCCTATCATATCTTATATTTTTGTAGACTGTAGTCATTTAATAGTGATTGATTGATTAATCGATTGATTGATTGATCGACTGATTTCGAAATATTTAAACAAAAAAATTTTTTTTTCATTGATTTTCAAGGACGAAAACAATTTTCTAACAAAAATAAAAAGAAATGATAAAAAGTGAAGTTAATACCTCCGACTAGCAAATAGCATTGAGTTATTGCTCTCCCATGTTCATTACTCGCAACACATTGATAAGTACCTTGTTGTGTTTTTACAATACTTTCAGTTTTCATTTCACAAGTATCGCCTTCCCGATATTCTGCCCAAGCAGAATCAGTTGTTGTACGCAGTATGTTTGTTTGTTGTGCATCATTAATAAAGATCCACTAAAAATTTCATATCTTAAAGTCAATGATTTTTAACAATTTGTTGTTATCTTTTTTAGATAAATTTATTATTTTATACCAAAATGATTATTAAAGCTGGTCACTACAGCCCTACTTAAAATATATTTAAATTATGTATAATTATTTTTATGCTTATTCTTTTTTTAAAACGCAGTATATCGCAGTAATTTTAAAGGCAGTAATTTTTCTTTTACATCCATCGCTACTATTTTTTTTTCTTTGAATCTTTAGCTATTCAAAAAACAGCTCATCATTAATCATCAATTTAATTGGTTAATCGGTTTTTAATTTTCCTAAGTATGTTAAATTTAATAAACAAAACGTTTAAAAATAAGAGAGAATAGATTGATCATGATTTCGGTCAAGTTATGTTAATAATTCTTGACGGAACACCCACTCATGTCATGCTTAAATAAACTAGCTTATAAGCAAAGTAAGATCAAAAACAGGGAAAGCAGAATATCTTTTTAAAAACTAACTTTAATTTATGTTGCAATAAAATACAGTACCTTAAGCTGAGGTTCAGGAATACCTTTGACACGACATTTTAGTGTCACAGGATGTCCAATTGCAACACCAACATCTGTCAAATCCATCGTGAAATTTGGTGCTTGTTCTTCTTGATATTGCTTATGTAAAAGAGCTAAAATTTTTCCACTTATTAAATCTAAATCTACAAATTGAAACTAGTCGAAGAGTTCCACTTCAAGTTTTTAAAAAATTTTTAAACGATAAATTAAAAATATTATTAATCCACTTACTATGCACAATAAGCTCCGTATCGAAACTTGCTGAACCTTCTGAATTTTCGGCAACACATTTAAATGTACCAGCTGTTTTTGTTACTGCATACGGTACAGTAAGTACCGATTCACCTTCTCCGGTTAGCAATATTTCATATGCACGATTTATTTTTGTAATCTGTAGCAATTAAATTGATCATAAAAAGCTACCATTAATTTAAAATTACAATTGCTACTAATATTAATTAATTAATTAAGTTCTCTCATATTATAAGCTTATCTATTTGTCATTTATATCTAAGTAGAACATCTTATTTCAACAAAACTAAATTCAAAATTCTAACTTTTCATAAATGATCAATTCAATCTCATAGTGCTATACTATAAGAAACACTAAGGTTGAAGAATTCATTGAAAATTTCACTTCTGGATTTGAGTTATCATCAATTAATCATTAGGATTACCAAATCAATCAATATTTCAGGTATGAATTCTATGAATTGAAGAAAAAGAATGGAAATGAACTGTATAAGACTACATCGATATTCATCTACAGATTATTGGTTAAAGGATAGAATATAAATAATCTTTCGAATGGTAGATATTTTGCTCCATTTAATTAATATTAATTTAAAACTGATAAAAAGCCCGAAAAGTGATATATCAAAGATTGTAAGTAACTTTCAATAAAACAGATATTAAGTTTGTATACCTCTTTTCCGTCTTTGAACCATTTAATGAGCGGTTTAGGTATGCCGACAGCACGACTTATTAGTTTCACCTGGAATTAAATCGTTAGCTTCGAAGAAAATGGATGAAAGACAAAGTTAATACATTTATGAATAATTTAACAGTTTAAATTTCTTTCAGATCATTTCTTTTTTAAAGTGAACAAACCGTAGATCCTTCGGTAGTTTCGACTGATGTACCCGGTACACGGGTAAATCTTGGTTTACAGTACTGCATTTCTTTATTTTTCGCTGTAACTAGATGCGAATCCGGTCCAGCGATTTCTGCGACAGTCAACATCAGATGGGAACTTTCGGTGCCAAATACATTGCATGCTGTGCACAGGTAGAAACCAGTATCTTCTGCGGTACAGTTGAAAATTGTGAGCGAACACCAGCCATTCTCGGTGAATTCGAGCTTTTGACGACGACTTGTACTGATCATAGCACCGTCTTTCATCCATACAATCTTCAAATGCATTTCATTATCAAGCAACAATAAAATATTTTTAAAAAATTTGCTAGACTTGAATTTCAAGTGACCTAGAAAAAATGGTCGAAAGCATAGATAAATATGACAAAGATTATTGAGATGACACATATCAAAATTTAGTTCAAAGAGCTAAATGAAACAAAGCAAGAAATCTGATTTATAAACATTTCTCAAGAGAAAATTCTACCTGAGGTTGAGGATCACCGAGAACGCGGCATTTTAATTTTACTTCTTTACCAGCTAGAGCTGTTTTATCCTTTAGTGGTACTTCAAATTTGGGTGCCGTCGATGCTGCAACATTTACCTGAAATCAATATTCTTGTAAAGTTTATACGCAATGGCACACAGTCAAAGGTTAATAAATTTTTTAAATTTATAGAATTTCGATGTGATAAAAATTAGATATGATTGAGATAAAAGAATGTTTCCATCATAAATACCTGACACGATGATTGCGCAATTCCAATAGAATTCGCTACAACGCATCGATATGTCGCATTGTCGTTACTTTGAGCATTATGACATATTAATTTGTAAACATTGTCCTTCTCAACCATTTCAAAGCGTCCAGTAGGTCTATAAATAGATTATTTATATAATATTTCAAAAATTAAAATTCAAAATTACTCTAATTTTTCAACAGATATTACCAAGTTCCCAAACAAAATATTTATTTAAATATTTCGAAAAACTACTCGATATTTGATTGATTCGAAAGTTCGAAACATTTCATTTGTACAGTTCAATCTTACTTTTTTTTTTTTTAAAATTTGAAGCTGTTAGTTATCTAACATATTATTAGATAAGAGATTAGGCTTTCAGAATGGTTCTCACAAGTCTCCGAAATTTGAAATGAAGCTAGCATTTTAGATTTTAATTATTCTACATCAAACCATATTTAGCATAATTGATGCAAAACTAATTTAAAAGTTTAAAAAAAAGTTCAAGAGTAAAAATTTATAAGTCAAAAAAAGGTTCTGAATAAAACTTACGCTAATCTTTCATCATTTCTAAACCACGATATGACACCTTTTGGTGATGATTTTATTTCACAGCTAAGAATAAACTGTTGGCCTTCCGCAGTAGTTTCATTTGAAAGTGGTACCACAATTTGTGGTTGTCCATCGAAAAGCTCATTCTTATTCTCGTTCGATATTTCTTCAGCTGTTACTCCATCCTAAATTAATACTAATTTTTGTTTTATGAGATTTTGTGTGATTTTAAGTTGTGGCACCATAATAAAAGAGATGAAAATGAATTTTCAAAAAACTTTTAAAACTCGAAATTCATTATAAAAATTGCCATTAAATGAATGAGACATCGATCTCTTACTAACTCATTGTTCCAATAAATTTCTAATAAAAAGTGAATAATTTCAGCATACATACTTCTTGTTTGATAATACATGTTTCGGAAACTACTTCACCGGTTTCGTTTCCGATATGACATGAATAGAGTCCAGCATGGACACTTGCTTTCGGCTTCTTAATAATTAATTTACTCGATTTGCCAGATTTGTCAGTTGTTATTGTCATATTATTCTTGCCATCGGTTAATTCGACACCATTTTGATACCATTTCACAGACGGTATTGGTTCTCCTTCGAATTCTATGCTAAGTTTGATATCTTCTTTCTCATTAAGTACCAATAATGCCGGTGGAATATTTTTTAAAATCGGTTTCTGGCCTGATAAAAGTGTCATAATGACTGCTGATGGTACTGAATATGCTATTTGGCCAACCTATAAAAAAAAAGCATTAAAACAAAATGTTTTGTATTTTTTTTTCATTTTTAAGTGAAACTGAAATGAAATTTTCTTTTGAAATGAAATTAATTCACCTTATTTTTAGAACCGACACGGAATATATATTCGGTACCGGATTGTAGACCGATAATCAGAAGCTCTGTTTCCATGCTTGTACCCACTTGCATCCATGTCTGATCATCAGGTCTAGAAAGAAAGAAAATTCTGCTTTAACAACACAAAAATAAATTTCATTTTTTGAAAGTTAAAAGTTAAATTGACAGAGATTTGCTATAGTTTGTTAAACTTTAAATTTTATTCCCATATATTTGAGCCATGGAACGAAAAATAAAAAAAAGGCAACAAATTTTGGTTAAAATAAAGAAGAAAGAAGCTAATGAGTAGCAATTGGAATAAATTTTGGTTAAAATAAAGAAGAAAGAAGCTGATGAGTAGCAATTGGAATAAATTTTAATTAGGAGAAATTGCTGTTAACTTTCAAAGTTTAAATCTTCTACCTTCTCTGTTCAACAATGTATTCAATTTTTGAATCATCATCTTTGGATGTTGTCCATTTCAATTGTAGGCTGTTCTTGCTAATTTCCGTAGCATATGGTTGACTAATTGAAATACTAGGCTGTGATGGACCAGTCTTGTCTTTTCCGGTTTCTGATTTTCTGGAAATAAAATTTCTGAAATTCAGTTTTTTTTTGAAAAATTTTCATTACGATTTATGAATAATATGTGATTCATTTCGATGTTTAATGCATAATTAAAAGAAATTTGTCATTCTTTTGACATAAATAAACAAATTAACGAAGTGATTTCAATTTCAACTTACGATTTAGGAATAACGTGCACCACAATATCAGCAAAAATTTTTCCGCTCTTGTTTTCCGCTTCTACTGTATAGACACCTTCATCACTGGGTAAAACAGAAGAGATAGTAATCTGATGATTGATTCCTTCACTCTGAATTGCAAACCGATCACCCTTAATCAGGGAATGATCTTTAAGCCATTTCACTGCAAATAGAATGATTAATAATAAAAAAGAAAGAAAAAAAAACCGACTAATAAAATATTTTTTTTTATAAAAATATGAATTCCATTTGGATTCTGCAAAAAAACAAGTTCGGAAATTTCAATTTTGACTTATAAATAATGTTCACATGCTATAAATGAAAAATTTTTTTTTTTAGATTTTACCTTTTGGTTGAGGTTTACCATCGATATCACAAACAATACGTAAAACAGTGCCTTCTTCAATCATCAAATCTCGTTTCGGTTCTACCACAAAGAATGGTTCTCTCACTGTTTTCATTGATAAATCTTCAAAAAACATTGTATACTTGCAACTATTCAATAAAATTGTATTGAAAAAAAAAAAAGATTTAAATTTAAAACTGACAAAATTATAAAACATTTGCAATCTTTCAACGGTTTTACGTGAACCTCGTACGCTTGCAATTATTTAAGTTAGATTTGAAAATAATTTGATAAAGAAAAAAAAAAAATCACAGAAAACACTGGAATTATAAAATTTTTGATAAGCTTACCAACAGTCTCAAGTGATACTTCAGCATTAGCATGTGCATCACCATAGATATTATGCGCAATTGCGGTATAAGTACCACAAAGGTCAGCTGTCAGGTGAATAATTTCTAATATGCATACGCCATCGCCGAATGTACGAATACGGATTCTATCATCTTGCGTAATAGCTTTTCCATTCAGTAACCATCGAATTTCGGGTTCCGGTTCACCGTTAACCTATAAATAACAGTACTATTGACTAGATGGAATTACGAATTCATATAATCTAAGCTGTTCTTGCAAAAGATAATTTCATTAAATTGAAAGAACCAAAAAGAATAAAAATAAAACATCTCTATTACATCATACTTCTTTTTTTTTTCTTTAATATACAAATTAGTTAAATTTCCAAGAAATTCAAGCAAAAATCCTTCAGATACTCTCTAATTCTTCAAGAATAATTTCATTAATTAGCAGATATAATAATTATCAGAATTATTTTATTAAAATATACCTTGCATTTCAATGTTAACGCTTCTCCTTCATTTTTCATCTTTATATTCTGCATTTTTTCAATGAATTTTGGAATTTTCGATATTTCATCATTTGCCAAATTTTCTTCTAGAAAAGTGTAAAATTAGCAAAAAAAAAAACCACTCGTAAAATTTTTTTTTTTAATTTTAGAAATTTACTTGGAATAATATTTCATTGGTCATATTTCTCATTATGAAATAAGTGGAAAAGACTTCAAAGAGAAGTTTACCTTTAACAATTACAACATTACACTTTGTTTCAGCACTTCCAGCTTCATTAATTGCTCGACAACGATATTCTCCCTGTTGTTCCATGTGAGCATCGTTAAACTTAAGAATCGCCAAGCATCCATCAAAGTAAGTTTGCATGGCATAACTTTCATCAATAATTTTAGAATTTAGGAACCACTCGATCATAGGCTTTGGATAAGCTTCAATTTCAACTTCCAATATTTTATGATTACCTGTAAAAAAGAATAAATATTAGTTGGATAGAATTTAAAAATTTGAAAATTAGTTTGAAAACTATTCCATCATATTCATTATTTGTAGGCGGTAATAATAAAATTTTAATAAATTCAATAAGGAAAATATTAATTTCATACCTAATATATTATTTTCATATTTATTGAAATAATTTCAGCTAAATTTAAAAAAGTTCAATTTAAATGTACAAGTAAGTAAGATACCTTCGTAAACGACAATATCTTCGAGTGATCTGATAATTACTGGTGCTTTCAACTTTTCTTCGATAGCAGCTAATGATTCTTGTGTTTGTTCTTTTATGCTGGCATCTTTATCTATGAATTTTTAATTGAAAACCAAAAGAGTGGTAAAATCATAGAAATAGAAATCGCATATATTTGCTACAAAATTTTTAGGAATTTAAAATATTTAAAAACCATACCAACAATTTTTACAGTACATTCGCTCAAACTTTTCCAAATGCATTTACTGCTTCATATGAATAAATACCATTATCATTAGACAATATTTTCCGTAACGTGCAGTTTTCTTTTGTTAATTTTTTTCTTTTTATATAAAAAAGAAATTTTAAAATTTACTTTGAATGTACACTTTGCATTCTGATCTTGAGATACCACTAATATTTTCAGCAATGCATTTATAAATTCCAGCATCGCATGGCTTTACCCCAGTAATTGTGAGTGTACACATGCCGTTTTCATACTGTAAACTTCGATTTCATAAATTTCATAAGAAATATCAAAAAATTAAAAACAATTATAGGAATTTAAGAAAATTTAGACTGAATTCCAAAAAAAACAGGAACTGAACAAGCAATTAAATAATGAACGTAGCAATTGCTAATAAACTTATAATGTCTGAGAATTTTCACGAGCTATTAAAAACTAACCTTAATTGTATAATCAGTTTCGCTAAGTGTTTTATCATCTTTGAACCATTCAACTAAAGGATTTGGTATACCTGAAAAGAAGAAAAAAACCTTTTTTTTTCTTTTTTTTTAAAATTTAAACGAGAAATTAATTGATTAAAAATGACATGAAATTTGAATTTCTGTTTTCTTACACAAAAAAGACGAACCAGTAACGGCGCAGACGAGAGTCAATTTGTCACCTTCCAATACATTACAGTCTTTTAATGGCATCTGGAATATCGGCGCTTTATCACTTTCCATACTGCGCTTATCAGTGTGTGATTTGTTGACAACAAGAGTGCATGTCGTTTCAGCAGTTCCGGCAGGATTCCTTGCGCAACATTTGTATATTCCGCTATCTTCAATAACAGTTCTAGGGATTGTGATCGAATATGTATTCTTGTCATCATGCTGTAACTTATAGCGCTCTCCTTCACGCAGTTCACGTTCCCCGAAATACCAAGTGATTTCAGGTGGCGGTCTTGCCAGTACACTTACTTCAAGAACCACCATTGAAGTCTCTTCACATTGAATATTTGCAAGCATTTTCTTAAATTCGGGAGCTTTTAAATCATGTGAAACCTCTACGTTGATATTGCATTCACTTTCACATTGATCAGTGGCATTTTGCGCCACGACTTTCCATCTTGCAGCATCCGCGATTTCACATGACATTATTTTCAAGCTGTGACGACCGTTGTCTTTTTTGATGGTAAATCTTGGATTATTGATATCAATTATTTCATCATTTCTGAACCATTGAACTTCCGATTGAGGATGTGAATTAATTGCGACCGAAAGTAATACTGAATCGCCAACTTTTGCGCTTATATCAGCAAGTTTAGGATTAAACTCAAATTGTGCTGTTATCTTCGTGTCTTTTTCTTTGTCAATTTCTTTGGGGATCATTTTCTTAACTTTTTTCTTCTCTTTTACTTTCTGTATTGATACCTTAGCTTCACTTCTAATAGAGCCTAGCGCATTTTTAGCAATTACTGAATAGACTCCAGAATCTGCGTCAACAACATTCTTTATATTCAATTTGACAATAGAGCCATCATACTTCATTTCATATTTGTTAGCTTCCATACAAATTTCCTTGTCATTTTTCAACCACTGAATCATTGGTTGCGGTAATGCTTCAATTTCACACATTAATAAAGCACTCAAATCACCAATATTTACCGCAATATCTTCTAAACTCTTCAGCAATCGTGGCGGAAAATTTCGCTCAAACGTAATAGCCCTTTCAAATGCGCCATCCATTGAATGATGACGGAAAATAGCACCAATTTTGACAAGTTTACCAATTGGTACCAGCACATTACTGGAGTGTTTACGAATGAAGAAATCTTTCTTTTTGCTCAAAGGCATTTTTCCACGTTTCGTTTTTAATTTTTGCGTTGTTATCCACGGATGTGCAAGCGCCTCAGCCGCCGTCATACGTTCGTCTTTATTTTTGACAATCAATTTAGCAATGAAATCTTTAGCTAAATCGGAAACTTCATCCCAGCCTGTATCTCTAAAATGCCAATCACTACATGATACATTTGTTATTGTTTCCTGATTTGTTGTTCCGACAAACGGTGATGCACCGGACAATCTAAAAGAAGGAAAAACTATTTCTTAGACAATAGTTTCTATATTCGAATCCAAAATCGCAATTCTTTTCTTTTTTTCAATTTTGGAATTGAATTTTAAGATGAAAGTTGCTGTATTATATAGTATAAATTAGTAAGCGCAACTACTTAACAGGCAAATTCGTTCAAAATTCTTTTCTACAACACTATAAAAACATACTTATGTCGATTTGAATACCAAATGAAACTTACAGTGTATAAGTGATCACACCAACGGCCCACATATCAGCACTCAAACCAACCGGTTCCATATTTATAACTTCCGGAGGGCAGAATTCTGCCGTACAAAATAGTAATGTTGCACTTTCTTTAGTGTCCATTTTCTGAGCCAAACCGAAATCAACGATTTTGATATCATTGCTTCCATTTGAAGTAAGCATTATATTCTCCGGCTAAAATAACATATATTATGAAACAAGTTCACCGTTTGTGGACAAATGAACTTTACGTATATATTTGTAAGTGAACTGAAAACGGTATATAAGAAATAGAGCAGTGAATAAAAAACTAATAGAGGACTGACTAATTAATTAATTAATTAAGGAGTGCTAATAGTATCCTGAAAAGTAAAGGCAAGTAATGAATCTACCATAAAAGTTGTTCCAAGTAAATAAATTATACAATGCTAATTATTTATTTTATATTTTAGACAAATCGTGAAATATCGATGAGTAATCAATGAATGATATTTGATGAGAGAAAAGTACACTAATAAATGATCTAATAAAATAACAGTAACGGACCTTCAAATCAAGGTGTACAATACCCTTATTATGCATTTGCTGTACGCCTTGAAGAATTTGTCGAATGAAATTGCGTGTTTCATCTTCTGACATTAGCGCTTCATCAGCGATTATTTTATCGTAAAGATCGCCACCAGATATACTGGAAATTTTCTTTTGAAATTTTTTATCTAAATTTACAGAGTTTAAATTCAAAAAGAAAGATGAATAATTCCCAAATTTCTGGTCTATTTTTTTTTTTTTTGTGGATAAACAGAATGTTTGTTTTTTCTTATTAATATTTGATCTGATCTTACAGAAAAAAGATGCGACCTTCATGAATTTCTTGAAATAAAAGAAATATGTAGCTTAATATTATTTTACTTCTTTCAAATTGAATTATTAGTAATGCATATACTAATTAAATTAGAAGAAAAAGAAGAAAATGAAGTTTATTTATAGCAAAATTTGCCATTTTGCCGATGTAAACAAACAATAGTAACTTTTCTCTTTGACAACTAACATTTCATCCTTTTTTCTAATTTCAAATAAATTCATACATGAAAACTCACATTTTTTTTCTTAAAATCTAATATGTCATTGTGTTCTAAATATCATGTTCTTATCACTGCCATTATCAATATAATGAAAAAAAAAAATACTAACAATTCTTCAATCAAGCATATTTCCTTGCCCAAATCAAATACTTCGTGAAGATTGAGCAGTTTCTCGTGATGAAATTCATTCATGATGTTCACTTCATGCATTATCACTTCTTTTTTCATATCAGGACCGATGCTTATCATTTTTGCTGCCCAATTTTTACCCGTTGCTCGTTCGATGGCTCGATAGACAGTACCGTGAGCTCCTGCGCCAATCTTTTCACAAAGTATGTACTATAAATACGATTACAGTTAATAATTATTTTATCATTTATTCGTTTATTTATATTTCCTTCATTAACATTCATTTTTAAATCGTACATTTCATATAAGTAAATCGTATATATAAGTAAAACATATATTTTACCATGTAATATCCTATTTATAAATTAAAACGAGAATTTTTCGGTTTTAAAATTTATTTGGAATTAAAATTAAATTGCTGATTAGTTAAATGATATTAAATAACTAACAATTAATTTTACAAAGTCTAACTCGAAAAGAATAACAATTGGCGAACCGAAATTCTCCGTGGTTTAAAGTCAAAAATTTTGCAAAAAAAAGGGAAAAAAAAATAGAGAAAAAAAAAACGAAAATAATTGTGTTGAAAATCAAACAGATTCATTTCATATCGATAAGCACTTATTGAACTTTACCTATTATTGCTTGAGACTATTCAGAGAAATTTACAGAATTGCAACTTCCGAAAAAATACTTAAAGAAACTTACGATTTTACTTTATATGCATTTCGATAAATTTTAATCTTTGTTTAATATCTTTAGCAAATATTTGACTGTTCTATCGTATTTGAAAGAGACAAAAAGAAGAACTAAAAAAGAAGAGGGAGAAAAAAAGTACAACAAGTGGTGAAAGTTTCATTTTTGAAATCGTAATTATCAAAATAAATTGATAAAAAGTAATTTTTTCTTGCAGTTTTGCTAAAAAACTTTATTTTATATAAAAAATTTTATTTTATATAACCGAAGCTTTTCCAATAACCTCTGAAAATTTCGACATTTTTATGAAATTTTGAATTTTTATCTATGAAACGTAATTTTTTAATCTTTTTTTTTTCATTTGTTTACAAAAAGATCTTTGACCAACATATATCAATATATATTCTAAACAAAATTATATGATAATATTGTATTTCTGTTCTCAATAAACTCTTCTAAATTTATATAATAAACATATTAATTTCTTTACTGACAAATTGTATAAATATTTTTATTAACAATTAATTTCCTTATTTTCTCTTTTTTTTTATATCATGAAGAATAGTAATGAACAAATTTTCATCAAATAATCTTTCGTCATTTCTGTTTCCATTAAAATATAATAAGAAAAAATTCGAAATTCAATTCGAATTAAACAATTAAAATAAAAAATTTTACTCCTTTTCATTTATATGTTTAATCAATAATCGCTATAGTTTTATATATATTACATTTTTCTTACCTTTGATTCAAAATCATTAGGAAGTTGTAGCACGTTGATATCACGATAGTCTGATGGTTTCACATTGGTAAAAAGTTCATCATAATTAATTTTTTCATTTTCTTCTTCTGCTCCCTCTTTCTCTTTCTTTTCTAATTTCATAGATTCAACGAAAAACTGCAAAAGAATAAATAATAAATTGACTGAATTAAAAATATATTAATTAGTATGCCTGAAGAATACTAAAGTAAGTGGTTGACATTCGTCCTATTTCTGTTTTTCTTTTTTCCAAAAAAAATAAAGAAAAAATAATGATTTTAAGAGAAATCTCTACTGTATTTTTCTTGAACTATTATCAGTAATTCTTTCAGAGATAAGATTCTTTAATTTATATCTACTTTTTTCATTTTAAAATAATATCATGGGCCTTAAAATTTTTGAATAAAAGTGATAAATTGATTGTGGTAAGTTTCGAAGTATGTAAAATAAAAGTGATAAGTTGAATTATATATATTATATCATTTTTTTTTTTTAATATTTCAGAAATAACATAATGTGTTTTTGAAGACAATAACCTAATATTAAATAGAAAAGATCAATAAACAATTTTGAATTAAAAATAAAATAACCTTACATTGTTAGTTTTTTCTTTCTTTCAAACAATTTTTTCACCTTTTTCTCCATTTTTTTTTTAAATTTTAAAATAAGTTTTTATTTCTTTTTATAATTGAATTCTACTATAATGTCAGATTAAGATACTATAAATCAAATCATTGTTATTTCCTGGATTAGATAGCTTCATGCATTTGATAATCTATTTGGCAAACATAACATAAAACAATCACTTTAATTGCTAATAATTCTTTTTCATCACATTTCAACACATTTAATTTTTGCTATCCTTTAANTTTTTTTTATATCATGAAGAATAGTAATGAACAAATTTTCATCAAATAATCTTTCGTCATTTCTGTTTCCATTAAAATATAATAAGAAAAAATTCGAAATTCAATTCGAATTAAACAATTAAAATAAAAAATTTTACTCCTTTTCATTTATATGTTTAATCAATAATCGCTATAGTTTTATATATATTACATTTTTCTTACCTTTGATTCAAAATCATTAGGAAGTTGTAGCACGTTGATATCACGATAGTCTGATGGTTTCACATTGGTAAAAAGTTCATCATAATTAATTTTTTCATTTTCTTCTTCTGCTCCCTCTTTCTCTTTCTTTTCTAATTTCATAGATTCAACGAAAAACTGCAAAAGAATAAATAATAAATTGACTGAATTAAAAATATATTAATTAGTATGCCTGAAGAATACTAAAGTAAGTGGTTGACATTCGTCCTATTTCTGTTTTTCTTTTTTCCAAAAAAAATAAAGAAAAAATAATGATTTTAAGAGAAATCTCTACTGTATTTTTCTTGAACTATTATCAGTAATTCTTTCAGAGATAAGATTCTTTAATTTATATCTACTTTTTTCATTTTAAAATAATATCATGGGCCTTAAAATTTTTGAATAAAAGTGATAAATTGATTGTGGTAAGTTTCGAAGTATGTAAAATAAAAGTGATAAGTTGAATTATATATTATATCAT
Source organism: Wuchereria bancrofti (assembly GCA_005281725.1). Classification (NCBI taxonomy): domain Eukaryota; kingdom Metazoa; phylum Nematoda; class Chromadorea; order Rhabditida; family Onchocercidae; genus Wuchereria; species Wuchereria bancrofti. The sequence goes on along the minus strand of SSBO01000009.1, from coordinate 2,901,903 downwards.
TTTTTTTTTTAATATTTCAGAAATAACATAATGTGTTTTTGAAGACAATAACCTAATATTAAATAGAAAAGATCAATAAACAATTTTGAATTAAAAATAAAATAACCTTACATTGTTAGTTTTTTCTTTCTTTCAAACAATTTTTTCACCTTTTTCTCCATTTTTTTTTTAAATTTTAAAATAAGTTTTTATTTCTTTTTATAATTGAATTCTACTATAATGTCAGATTAAGATACTATAAATCAAATCATTGTTATTTCCTGGATTAGATAGCTTCATGCATTTGATAATCTATTTGGCAAACATAACATAAAACAATCACTTTAATTGCTAATAATTCTTTTTCATCACATTTCAACACATTTAATTTTTGCTATCCTTTAAGTTCGTAAATTTAACTCTTACCAATTCAGATTCTTCGGATGGTTCACTGATAATATCTGCAATATTGGCTCGTACACGGAACCGATACGTGTTATTTGACTTAAGTTCTTCCACTGTTGCATTCAGTTGAGCACTTTCCATTACTTTAATCCATTCTTCTTCTCCTTTCTAAATAAAATTTTTTTTACAAATTCATTTCATATTTGGATGAGATGAAATGAATGATTTTGAATTTTGAATTTTTCTCCAATTTATGAATAATCATAATGGCATAAATCATAAAATACTGCATTTTATTATTTCATTTGTTTATTTTTTTCACGACATAATTTTTGTTTTGTTTTTGTTTTCCAATAAGATGTATACCGTAAATAAACACATAACTGTATTATGCATAACTTTTTAACGTTTATTTCTTTGCTTATGTTTTTAATTGTGAATTTATTAATTATTGTTTACTATTTATTTTAATGGAAGTAATGATTAGACCATAAGTTTAAATTTCGATAAATTGGTAATTCAAAACAGCTCGTAAAGCAACGAAGACAACTTGTGTATTCTAAATCAAGCAGCTGCTAAAAAAAATGTTTGATCTTTAAAAAGAAAATTTTTATGAGAGAAAGAGAAAAGCCTCAAAGGTGTAAAATGTGATAAATAAATATCGAACAAAAAATTGAAATTAATTCATCTATTATTCTACGACGCTACCAAATAATTTAACTATTTTATGGCAGTTTGTACTGTGAATAAATTAAAAAAGATTAGAAAATATCAGTAATTGAATATATGTTTTATAAGCTAAGTAAAATATTTCAAAAAAAAATCGTTTTCAAGTGTTATTATCTATATTTTATAAAATCTTATAGACCTATTTCTTACCAAATTGTGATTTTGAACAAAAAATAGATTCTAGTGACAATCAGTGACAAAAATTTTAATAGTTAGATGATTCAAAATGCAAAATGGAATTTGTATTAAAAAATAGTTATAAACATAATTTGATGATTTATTACTGGCACAACTTTTAAATCCTAATAAAACCATTATATTTGAGATTTTATTAAAATCGACCAATTGTAATTTAGCTTGATCAATCCAATTCTTTGCAATCGACAATGTCAAATAAGTAACGTTTCAAAAATTTGAACAAATTTGATTGCAATATTCCATCTTATCTCATTTATTATCATAATTATCTTACTTCGTTGCAAAATCAGCCATCAAATCATTATTTTAACAAATTCCTGTAGGGAAATGCTTTCTGAGATTTTATTCAAATCTCAGAAAATCATTGATTTCTATGCAAGCTTATTTATGCAAGCAGTAATAATATTTCGATTGTAATTATCTTTACTTCATTTAACAAAGATCGGCCTAAAATTAGTCAAGATGATTTCAAAATGATGATAAACTGTAAATTTTAATTCTTTTACTAATTTAATAGTTACCATTACAAATAATAAATTATAAGTGAAGAAGTATTTGCATAAGTCAACCGTTTAATTAAATTTTTGTTCATACTTTGTTCCTGAATTAGCCATTTTCATTTCCCTCATCCAATCTTCCGGAAAAAAGAAAAAGAAAAGAAAATAATTACTTCTTTTAAATCAATTTTAAATGTCTACCCTAGCAGCACTATTTTATTTAAAATTACGCAAACAATATTAGCTTCCCTCTTCTTACCCACTTTTTTCTTTCTCCCTTCTCTTTCTCTGTTTTCCTTTCTCTCTTGCTTTTAAATAGTTCTCAAGGAGTTTTTTTATATATAAAACAAGTAAGTTAATTAATTTATGTCTAATGCAGATGTCGAAATTACCTCAGCTAAATACATTGAAAAATTTTCAATTTTTCCCAAAAAATTTAATTTTTTTGATAATATCAATAAAAAAGTATCGTTCACTCATTAAAATGGTTAAAAAATAATAAAAGTAACGAAAAAAAAAATCAGTTCAAAAAAGGAACATTCAATTATTTTCCGTGAAATTCTGAAAATTTTTAAATTAAATTGTTTCAAAAAAAGTATCATTAACCTTATTCATTTCAACGATATATTGCACTTTTTTACTAGCAGCTTCTGGTATTGCATTCCATTTCAAGCTCACCGAATTGAATTTCTGCTTTTCAAGAATTGGCCGATCCGGTATAGTTGGATGTTCCGGAACCTGAAACGACGATGCGATAAAATTGCAAAAAAACGACAATGATTAAGTAAGTATAGAATTTTCTCCTTACTAATTTCAAAATAAAAAACATTGCAAATTAAAAAGTACTTCCAATCATATTAAAAATAGCAGTTATGCTTAAAACTGTTTTTCTCTTTCCTCACAGAATTTTAATTTAATCTTATATTAATTCAAACTTTTAATTTAGCATAAAAATTTGATTTCAATTAATTCATAATTTCTTTTTAAAATTAGTAGCATTGGTTAAGAGCGCTATACTTTAAAATGTAAGAAATCTCAACTTTACATTCCAATACGTCCTAAGGTGTAATAAAGAAAAGTTAAAATTATTTTTTTTTACATTCTCTCAAATCTAATTCTAACATTTCTCTTGAAAATGTAATTGAACTAATTTTCTATCATAAATATGAATAAATCAAACCTCAATAAAAATTTCACATTTCGCTTCGCCCAGTTCATTTTTAACTTTGAGCAAGTACTTGCCTTGCACATCATTACCCACTCGCAATATTGTAAGCGTTGTCAATCGACCAACTGTTGTAACCTAAAATTAAAATTTTATTTCAAATTTATTGAATTAAAATTTGTACAACTATATTCTATGAATTATGCAAATTCTATAGAAAGATATGAGCAAGCAAAAATTTTGAACGTTTTTTCTATTATTTTTTTTATCATATCTCAATTTTCTCAGTTGAGATTTCACTAATAAATATATTATCAATGAATATTTTAAAACACTCCAAAGAATTATCACTTTGATATCGGAAATTTTCAAGGTTATTTTAGCAAAATCTATATAGAGTTAGCTAAAAAAGCCGTCATCACTGATATAAGAGAGAAATATTGTTTTAATTTTGATGATATCACTTATAAATTAAATTAAAGGTGAAGAAATGTGATAAATTAATACGGTAATCTTGATACTGATTAATTGTTAACATACCTTGAAACGATCAGATTTTGTGGTAATTGGTCTACCGTTTATGTCCAGCCATTCCACATCTGGATCCGGTTTACCTGAAAAAAATTTTTTAAACATTTTAATTGTCAACTTAAAAATAATGTATCATTGGCATAAAATTCAGTACGCTAAAATTTTACGATGAGTTACAATTAATTAATAAATAATCGTTAATTGCTAAAAAAAAAAAAATTCATAGGCCTTTACATACATATATGTTGGTTAGTTTTTTTTGTATTCATACAAATTCATTTCATTTGTTATCAAATTGGAGACAAGTCACTAATTACTTAATAAATTTCTTCCAATATTTAGAATAGGATTTCAATGCATTCAGATCAATTTTTCAAATTTTTAATTTCAAAGACAGCTTCAAGGAAAAAAAAACATATTTTTACATGATATCACTTATAAATTAAAGGTGAAGAAATGTGATAAATTAATACTAATTTGAAAATTTGAAATAGTACTTCATTTCACTTTTCTTGTACCCCTTTTTTTTCGTTTTTTTTTTTTTGAATAAATCAGATAAATAAATCATAAACATACTACACTATATGACATTCTTATGCAAATATTACTTTTTATTCTTCCGGAATACTGTTTTCTATTTTTCGTCTAACGGATGATAGCATCATAACATATTATATTTAAAAATAATTTTCGACCACACGCAAATAATAATTATATGATGCAAATTTTTTTTTTTTTTTTGCCAATAAATAATGAACTCAAAACAATGCATATAAATATCATTCAGTGAAAGTGCAATGATCGAAGAGTCTAACTACTAGAAATTCAAGTTTAATTTTATATTCTCCTAGCGACATATCAACTTTTCCATTTTGTTGTTCCTTTTTTCTTTTCCTATTGATATTATAATTTTAAAAAATGCATGTCTTTTTTTTTTGTCTAGAAATTTCACAAAGCAAGAAATGGCATTTCATCTTATTCTCATTCCTAATCTTTTGAGATATATTCATGACTGAATGCAATCATTCAGTTTACTTGCAATATGAGGTAAGTTGGCTATATTGTTTTTATTTTTTATCACTGATATCATTCATTATATAATTCCTCAAGAAAAAGTAATTATTTCAAAAATATAATAAACATTGAATTAAGATCATCTCAAACGGTGAATTAATAAATATTTGTTATTAAATTTAACTGATAAATAATTATCGAAAATTTTCAAAGGATTTATCATATTTGCATGACTTTAAATGTCTAACTTCTTTAAATAAATTATGGGTTTTCATTCAACCAAATTACTTGCATCCTCATTGTTGATCAAAGATAAAAGAATTTGTATTTAATTATATGATGCAAAATTTTTAATCTTCCAATTATAATAATTGTAATAATTTCGTTTTAACTGATTATAATTTACACGCTCTGTTCATTTTTATAATTTAAAAGTTTTTTCGCAAGAGATTATCGAACAATATGAAATAATTCTTTATCATTTTTAAATATTTTTGATGTTACTCTCTCTTTCTCCATATATGTTTATAAGGAAATGTTAATTTCTAAAATCTCGACATAATTCACCGGGCAATTTATCAAAAAAACAGAACTTGATGTCATCAAATTGACTTCTATGAACTGTTAACTTTAATACTCTCATGAAAAGCAGTAAATTTGTATCGCAAATCTCCACCTTCTCAGAAAGAAAAAAAAAAAAAGAACTCTGATATAAACAACTATTAAATATGATGAAATAACTGAGCCGTAAATCCTATCCTTTTTTCTGCTGTGACAGAGAACGACACTTTCTACCTTCGTCCAATCAAAATATGAAAATTATTGGGTAATTTAAATCTCAAAAACTGAATAAGAATAAACAGAAATAGAAATAGACGGTATTGGTAAAAGAATAACATTAGCTTCTCAAATATTCTATCATGCGCATTACCAAGTAAGTATTATATTTCATTATACATATATTTATATATCACATTAATTTTAAGATAATGAAATACCTTACTAAATGATTATCATTTAAAAAATTAAAGAAAAAATCCATAATTCGTAAGACTGTTTATATCAATTATAATTGGTGAAGAGAAAAATTTTAAATAATCTTCGTATATATTTCTCTGAAAAATTCAAATTCTTACACAAAATTTTATAATAATAAAACCACATTTTATTATTAAATTATACAATTCAATACATTGTTCTACTAATCATTATCATTTGAAAACTTTCTTTTTCCTTAAATATTCTGGTACTTTTCACTAAATTTCTGAATATCTAATTATATCCAATTGTCGTATTTCTATTCGAAAAGCTGAATCAATTTTTCAACTTTTGTAAAATGAACTCCAAAGCAACTATGTCATAGTTGACTAAATTTAATTGCTAATTTCAAACGTATAAACTATATTTTTTACTATCTTTAGCAAAAAATGAAGCTAATAAAAGTTTGCACAAATATTAGTAAATTCCAAATATTGACCGGTTCGGATTTAAGTGACATTAATATTTTAGAAGACTGCATTCAATTTCTAGCATTAAGAATAAAATATCTGTTCAAAAAATTATGTCAAATTTTTAAATTGTTTCAAAAGTTTCAATTCCAATTTAGGAAATTAACCCAGCAGAACTGTTATAGTGGACAGTGGCTAACATAGAATTTATGTGTTGTCAAATTAAAGTTAATTTCCAGTTAATGTAACTTTCAATACAAACCTAATCTAACCAAATTTAAAATCAGGCAAGAAAGTTCCTTTATTCATCCACAATCTAAGTTATCTGACAATTTAAACTTTTCCTTCTCTCTTACCCATTTTTATTAATTTTTTCTTCTAATAAGAAAATCAAATGATGTTTAATAAATATGAATGAATCAGAACTATGTTTAGAATAGCTAGAATTTTTTATGATTATTTGTCTTTATCTTAAATCTTAGTTTCTTCAGTTCATTAACCTATTATTGTCATCATCAAAATATCATTTACAGAAAAAAAAAGAATAAAGATTAATAAGTAAAGCTTACTTACGCCAATTAAAAGATTAATAAGTAACAGTTAATTATATCATTTAGTAATAATCATTATAAAATAAAAGAGTAAAAGAAACTTTCGAAAATTCTCGAAAAATTTTATTAAAATACTCTTTGTTTTCTATTTTTTTTTCATTCACTCTTGTTTTCTGCTTACTTATTTCATTGTTTTAGTAAACATTAAAAAGTGAAAACTCAAATAATAATTGAAAATTTAGTTCTTAATTGAAATTATTAAATTGCTTTAGTAAGCACTAAAAAAGTGAAAACACTATCGATACTGCAATAATAATTAAAAATTTAATTCATACTAGAAATTATTAAAAAACAAATCATTTATGCTATATTTATCTTACTATTGTTTAAAGAAAAAAAAAACAAAAAATAGAAAAATCATGAAGTAAAAGATAACTTTATATAACAATTTAATTTTTCAAAAATTTAACTTTTTTTCTTAATTTTCTTTTTTTTTGGTACATCAGTAACTGAAAAGTATATTCAGAAAAAAAATAATTATCCTTTTCTCTTCCAACATCACATACATACGAAGTTGATGACTTCTATATCATCAAACATTTGTGTGTCATTTATTTCTGGACATTTTCATCTAGCTAGATTGGTTTAGCAATTTACTATCTTCTAATCTGAAATTTTACTTAAATTGTTTAATCGAACTATGATTCGTATCTGAGTAATATTAGTTTCAAATTTCTCTTTTAATAGAGAAATGATAAGATTAAAATGCTACTATAAATCTGCGCAGAGTTATATGTGTACTTTTTAATATCATTCAGTAATAACAACAAATAATTTAATTCCGGATAAATCATCTGTTAATCAATGATAATAGATGATTTACTCAATGTCACAAAAATCATTTGGCAGTAAATAATAACGGTAATTAAACAAATAATTACTTTATCAAATAAGTTAAATCATTTCATATCATTTTTTTTTTTCTGCACAAATAGTTTAATTTAGTAATTTTTTTTTATTTCCTAAATAATTTTTTGACCTCTGCCCTAATCATCTATTCAAATTTACATTAATACTAAATGAATGCATCATTGTGGAATTCTGGCATATTTATTTAAAATTTCTTCCTTTTCCAAGATATTCTGCCTAATTTAGTAAGTGAATTTTCTTTTTTTTTTTGTGCAGAAGATTTTTTTCGAAAATTGAAAGATAGACATAGAGAAAATGAAAGTTACTATTGATAAAGGATTAAAAAGGTGCATTACAATTCGGAAAATTAACTACCACAGTGATTACCGGAGGGAATATAAAGCTTAAGAACAAATAAATGTGGAAAAAAAAAGAAAAAGAATGATTGAAAATTGAATGGAAGATATTTAATTTTTTTAGCTTTCTCATTCATTTCAGTATTCCTGATCAGGTTCTAAAACTTTTTACAGCTGTATTCTTTTTAATCTAACCAATATTACAAATCTATATGTTACATCTCTGTTTCTTATATTTCAGGAAATCTCTTTAAAAAAAAACGAGAAGGTTTTAAATAAATTTAAACAGGTACAAATTTGCTAAAAGAATTTTAATAAGAAAAAAGAAAAACTTTTTTTGGATTATGTGGGAGCAGCATAATGCATGCTGCAGTATATTCATCATATCTGCTTAGAGATTACCGATCCCAGCGCAAATATTCTATTAATGATGAAACCGGGAGAAAATGTTCCATTGGGTGAGTTTTATATTAATATGAAAAATGGGACTTTTTTTTTTTTTATTTCTGCTTATAATTACTAGGAGAAATTCCTGTCAAATTTCCAGATGGAATTTAGCTTAATTACTATTCTTATTGCAAATCATAATTAAATTTTACTAACAAATTAATTTCATTCATTCATTAAAATCGCACTATAAATAATGATAATTGTTTTTAAATCTTTGAGTTATTGCACTAAATTTTTGAGGAATTCAGCAATATTTCAGAATGTATCATTTTTTTTTTCAACTATTACTATTACCATAGATAATAATTGAGTTCATATTTTTTTTATCAGATAAATTGTTAATTTTATAAGAAATGACTACATCAAAATTACATTTTGTTGAGTATAATTTTCATTACTAATAGCATTTGATTTAATTTACATTTAAACTGCCCGTTAAATTATATGATACTATTTTAAAATTCATGAATTACCGATTATAACAAGCAACAAGAACTTTTTCAAAGTGCTACTTCAAAATCAAAAAAAGAAAAAAAATTAGACCTGCAAAACATAACTGCAAAATACTTCAAAAAATATTAAGGAACAGTAAATATTAAAGAAAAACATATTAAGGAAAGAAAATATTAAGGAATGAATGTTTTTCGAAATACTTTTTTTATAAGAATAACACCACTAATGTAATATTTGACTGTATCATCACCATTATTATCATTTATTTATTATTATTATTTCTATTATTATTATCCATAATGCTAATTTCAGTGATTTTAATCTTTGAATTTCATCATTAGCAGTGAAGTGTTAATTAACAAATTAACAATGTGATGTCTTCTGTCATTCATCCCAGACTGGAGAGCAATATCAGATTGATCATTTTAACTAACAACAGTCAGGAGCATTTCTTTACTTCAAAAATTTTTCAACATTTTTTTTTTCCAAGGTTTCTCTATCTTAATGCCATTTGCCTTTTCATCGTTGATTGCCGAAATTGTTTACTTCCCAAATCTTTGTCAATAATTTAAAATTAATGATAAGCGCTTAAATTGAATGGTGATATAGGGAGAAGTGAAAGACAAAGAGAAAGAATGAGTGTAATGTTTATTCTACTAATTTCATTTGTAAATTCTCGAATATTTTAAAAATTTTGATAAATTAATACAATACATACATTATTTCATCCTAATTAAATTATTATTGCAAATAATTCGTATCAGTAAATTAACTAATCCTTCCATCGACTATCCCAGATCCCAGATATTATTACCATAACAATTTTCAATTAATAATCAATCAATTTCCAATATTTTCGTAACTTTTCGATCTAGCAAAATATGTGTATATGCATAAAACACCATATCATTTCATATTATTATTAAAATTCGATGAATAATTCATAAGCATTTTGATAAGATAGAAATAATATTAGATACATAAAACAAAATGTGTAACAGTCTGCTTGCATAATTATCTATCGTCATATAATATGTTCCCATTTTGAATTTTTTTTTTTTTTTTTGAATTTCTACATCTTAGAATTAATTACAAATCTCTTCGACAACATGATAAATGTGTTTTTTTTTATTTACACAATATAAGCTAAAATATTCATATAATTTTCTTTCTTTAATTATTCATTTTAAAATTTTGAAACAATATCAAAATTAACCAGTTAATAAGCAATAAATGGTAAAATATTGATTGTAAAACAAATGATCGGTGATTTGTCTTATTAATTAAACTTGTTAATCATTCATTTCTACTTTCAACAATTTTATATGAATCAAACGTGAACTATGATCTTAGTATATGTTCAATGGAAAAAATTAGTTTTAATCCTCTAAAACTGATTTATCTTTCGGATGACTGCTAAAAAAAAATTTAATGCATCATATTATTAGCGTTCTCAGAGTTTTAAAAAAATTATGTTAAAATTTCGACAAAAATATTTAAAAGAAATGCATGAAAATAAAAAAGGTAAAATAACTCAATCTAATTTGATATATTATTTGATCATATTAACAAATTATTCAACTTTATTACTTTCTACATTTTCTTTTTTTTTTGTTTCGCTATTTTCTAGAACATTATAAACAAATATGATATAATTTGAATAAAAAAAATAAGTAAATAGCACATATAGAGTGATTTACAATAGATTAGCAAGAGATATGGCGCAAATATAATTTTAATTATTAGATTATATCTCATACACGGAAGACAGCTTGTTTAACAAAAATCGCTTTTTTTGCATTAAAACATCTTTGTTTTCTATCGATTTCAAAAATTCGTTCTCCCACAGGAAAAATTATAGAAACAACAGAAAAAAAGAAAAAAAAACTGTGATCGAGCAAATGTTTGAAGAAATAACCAAAAGATCATCAATTCAACCAGAATCCCTTTTTTTTTTTTGATTTTTTTTTCGTTTCTTTTGAAAAAGCAAATAACATTATAAGTTTTATTTATTTTCAAATGAAATAAAATAAATGATGGAAATCATAAAAATGTATAATTATAATTATTAAAAGAAAACAAGAAAAATGAAATTTAAATTTAAAAGCTATGTTACCAATTTAAAATCACCTTCTTCAATCTTCAATCATTTTTTCCGCACGATAAAAAACTCATCAGCGCTTCTTGTGAATGGGATGTGTACTTAGCTTCTAAAATCTATATGTTACTAAATCAACTATACAGCTATTCCTTCCGCAACATCATCAATTCGTTTTCTTCATTACAGCTATACTACCATCTTCTCATACCGACAGGTCCAATTTCCTTTTTTTTTTTTTTTTTTTTTAATCTATTATAAAACTAGTCAAATTCTTTCCATTTTCTATTTCATTGTTAAATAAAATTAGAAAAAAAAATTTATTTCAAAAGTTCATTCTATATCTGTTTATTCTTTTGTCTGTCTATTTCTTATATTTTTTTTTCCGTTTCAAATTGTTAGCTCTTTTTTTTTTCAAATGATTTTTGCACTTAAAAAACAAAAGAAAAGAAAAATCAATTTTTTCTTTTTTTTGTAACAGTATGAGGTCACTTGTATTTATTTGTAAAAATTACTTTTAGCTATTTTATATCAACAATCATTTTCTGAGCTGTAATGGAACATCGATTCATTTTCATTGGCAGGTGCTATTGGGTTCTGTTGTTCAACTTTTGATGATGTTTGTTATTTAATGAAATTCGAGTTTTACCACTCAAACTATATATTTCTTCTTCTACATTTTCTGGTAAATATATATTTTTTAAAAAAATTGACTAATTTTGAGTCTAAACAAAAGTTTATAAGAAATTGAAATTTGAAAAAAAAAGGAAAAAGAAATGAAATTTTTTAATATATTTAATGATACACTTCTTGAGGTAGTAATAAGAATAGTTATCTATAAAAATTTATACATTTCGTTAATTTTGTTTCATTTTCCTACTCTATTAAATTTTTTGACATCTAAGTGTCACTTATTGCGAGACGATTGACTTTAGTTGTGATATTAATTTCCGGTTGAAAGAGAAAAATAAATTACATTTGAAAATTTCAAGTTTTCATTACCAGAAATACTAAAATACCGATCACTTTTTAGAAATGAGAAATATTTAAAAATTGTTGCGAATTCGTTTGTTCCAGAAATTGTATATGCAATTACACGCTAAAATATTTTAGCATATAAGCAATTCTAACAGAAACACAATAACCTTTTTACAGCAATGAATTTTTTAGTTTTTTTTCTTTTTTTGTTGAAAAATGAGCAATAAGTAAGATAAAGAGATTTTTATAAAATTTAGAAACGATATTTTAAAAAATATGCTAAAATCTTCTAAAATGATTTGTTTGAATAATGCAATTCTTGTCTTATCGAAGTTTATCTCTAAGTAGTTGAATTGAGATAGTTGAATGAAAATAGCGATATTTGTTATCTTTTTCATTAATTGACCCCGAATTCATTCGATTAAACTATCAGTATTATCGGGAAATCATTGTCATATTGATATTGAAAGATTGAAAACAAGATTGTTAGCAAAGGTTTAACAGAGAAACCTTTCAAATGAACTACTAATCGTTTTGAATTTATCATTTGAAGATATGAGATCACTTATGGAGCTTATCTTTTCGAGCAAGCTCTCAAGATTCAACTTTGATTACACTCCCTTTGGCTATCAAGATTTAAGCTTAAAAAATATGAAAAAGGCTTCGAGGCGAAATGTGCAATAAATTCGAAAAATATGACTAATTAATGGACTAATGTTCATCAACAGCAAATACCTCACTAATTAATTAACTTTCTGACCACACAATTTTATAATTGCTTATCAACTTCAAGAGATACCCCAAAATCATTCCTTATCTTAGATATCTTTACTTTAAAGTATATCTGTTGTCTCCTTGTTTCTCTTTTGATAAATTAATCTCATCAAACATTGAAAAGTTGAAAAAAGAGCATTGAATATTTCTCAAAAACTTAGAAAAGAAGAGAAATCTTGAATTTAAAGATTTTAAATATCTTCTTTGTAATAGTACCTCACATATGCTAGCAATTTTAAGCTTTTAAAGATTATTTGCAAATTACAAAAAAACTGTATTAAATAATTTTTGAACTGATGAAATTCAAAATCTTCCTTGAATTAATATATGCTAACCTAAATCCCTCATCTCGATAAGACTAACATCTTTCAATATTGTTCCCGATTTTCTAGCTTATTTTGTGGAAGAAAATTCATCTTCAAATAAATTTTCCATGCTTCTGTGTTTAAGAAGACTTCTGGGAAAAGCAAAAAAAAAAAAACTTATACACAAATTCTTAGACTTCAGTCTAAAATCAAGTATTTAAAAAAAAAGGAAACAGTTTTGCTCAACTTTTCTTTTTGTCCAATTAATTATCCTTAATTGTCGCTCATTTCCATTCTTGAAATAATGTGAAGAAAAAAAAACTGCAAATTCTTAACACTAATAAAACCAATGATATGCATTATTTTATCAATCACTTATTTCATTAAATAATTAGTGAATAAAATTTTGCACATATTATCTTATAGCCTTCTTTTATATCACTTATCACATAAATTCGCCCATATAAAATGTATCACTGAAATGAATGCATTTGTTAGTTGGTGAAAAATCCATTCAAATATATTTTATTATCAATATTTCTTCCTTCTCTCTACACCTATATTATTGATATGTATTAGTAGCAGTTTTTGTTAGCAATAAAAAGCATACGACAATCGTTACACGACAACCACAACCTACTAGTAGGCTTATAGTAGAAAATTTAATTGCACCTAATGTCAACCTAAGCAGCTGAAAGCAAAATTCCATTTTCCCTCTTTTTTTTTTTCTTTTTTATTAATCAGTAACTTTAGTGTTGTGTATACATTTTCTAATAAACAGACAGATGGACAGACACGCACATATATTTTTTATTGATTCAAAATAACATCATTTATTACTCGATGATTTCATAAATTCATCCAAAAGATTTTACAGTAAATTGAACATTTCGGTATATTTAAACTTAAACTTCACCAATTAGTGAAATATTTTTTCTTCATCTTTTTTTTTTAAATTCTTAGTATTTTATGTATTTAGGAATCGTTTCATCTTAAAACAAATAAAAAAAAGAACTTTTCTTGTTTACATTTATCTTCATTTCAATGAATTTCAAAAGTCTAAATGTATATCTTTTCACGAAAGCAACGAATCTTGATTAGCTAACTTGTTTGTTGTCAGCACTCATATCAAATCGTTCATCTCTGCTTAATCAATGGTCAAAAGTTGCTTAGTCAATGATCAAAAAGTGGCTTAATTAATGATCAAAACCATCGAGACGATCATCATTACCACAACAGTGATAATCACTCTTTCCTCTCTTCCAAACGAAAAATTCAATGATTTCTCAATTCATTTATTCTGCTCTGCTTCACCATGGATATAAAAAGAATTTCTATTTTCATTTTCCTTCTTTCTTTAATTTTTTTTTTAAAAAAAGTCTGATTTCAGAAATAACAAATTTTCAGAAAAATGTTACAATTTAGCAAATAAAAAAAAAACGAAGCAATTCCTTTTTAAACAAGAAAAAAGCAATAGTAATTTCCATTGTTGGTAGGAATGAATTTTTTAAATTTAAATATTGCAGGGTCACAAGCAACATGATCAGCGGGTGAGCCAATCCATCTATCTTATGCTACGCTGCTTCGTGGTTGTTTACTTTTACTTATTTTAATTCGTCAAAAAAAAAAAATAAATAAAGCTATAATTAAGCATCTAATGAACTGCTAAAATTCATTCCAAATATTCTTTCCAAGTTTGCAAAATTGAATCACTATAAAGCATGAATTAGTATCTCTTTAATTAGTAAGTATAAATCTGAAAATTTAAATTTTTACATTGCTAAAGTTATGAAATAAATTTTGCAAATTATTTATCAAAATTGGTTCTAAAGATCTTTTTTTAAATTTATAGCAAACTAACATTTTTATTTCTTTTATTTGAGTAACTGAGAGGAAAATCGAAATATATCACGAAGCAGCCATTCTCATTGTTTAGAAAAAAGAAGTGAAAATTGAATGAAATTGAAGAAACAAAAATAAGGAACTTTTATAGTGCGGCCCAACAGCACAAAAAACGGCTTGTTTCGTTCCGCAAAACCGATGCGGAAGCATATACGGAAAGAAACAATGCTGCCCGTCTTGATGAAATTTGGGGAAGCGGGACGAACTGTTTTCAGGTTTCAATTCAAATTTGTCTGTAATTATGTAGCTTTATTTGAAGTTTATTAATTAAATGAAAATATCTTTTTGCATGTTTGTCGCAAATTTGCTTGGAAAATTTTTTCTTTTTAAGATATTGTCTCCTTATTGACATAATATTACTATTTGTTAATGATGTAAATACATATATCAATTCAAAAGACATTTTAAAAATTTGCTTTACAATACTTACTTTTTTCTTTTATTTTACTCATTTTTTAGATATGAAAACTCTCGAATTTTAAGAGATTTAAATAACTTCTACGTGAATTATTAGCAATAATTTAAAGGCAGTACCAGCAGATGGACGTAGTGATAATGGCGAACCAATGTTTCTCAAGCTTAATATTGGTGGTACCTCATATTTATTGTTGATAGAAGCAATTCTAAGGACAGAAACAACTAGTTTTCTTTCTAAATTTATTCAACTGAATCATAAATCAAGATTAAAGGTTTGTTTTCTCATATCTTAGAAGAAAAAAAAAGGAAACAAGATGTTCGAGAAACCTTTTTCTCAACAAAAGAAGATAATCAGAATATGTTTAGAAAAATAGAAAAAAAAATTTTTTTTCCATGTTTTCTTTTTTAAATTACTTTGAAACGGCATTTCAAATTAGAAATTTAATAATTTTATAGGTTA
Source organism: Wuchereria bancrofti (assembly GCA_005281725.1). Taxonomy (NCBI): domain Eukaryota; kingdom Metazoa; phylum Nematoda; class Chromadorea; order Rhabditida; family Onchocercidae; genus Wuchereria; species Wuchereria bancrofti. Next base: position 2,886,284 of record SSBO01000009.1, on the reverse strand, counting down.
AATCTATGCTATAACTTATGTAAAAGGTTTGAGAAAATTGGGAGACATCATCATAGATGGATAGAAAAGTGTTTTAAAGCAATCTTAAAAACATCTTTACAAAATGTTTTTTTTAAATTTTGGAGATGTTTGAAAAAATAAAAGAACAGTCGTAATTTAAAACTTTTAAATTGATTAATTTCAAAAAAAAGAAAAACTGTTGAAATCAATTAATTAAACAAGGCTTAATTCTTTTCAATGTCTAATTTGTAAAAAGTGGTAAAATAATTAGGAATCATAAATTCTTCTCAAACATTTGCTTTCATTATACTAAAACTGATGAAATTATATTTTTTGACAAATGAATTTATGATTTGTACGTATTCTAAAGGAAGGAATTACCTATGCAAATTCATTTAATTTTAGGTGGCGGATGCATATATAGCACGTGAAGATGCGTATTATTTTCAACGATCACCGTATGCATTTGATGCAATATTTCAATATTATGCAACCGGTGTTGTGCATAGGCCACCGGAAATTTGTCCTGCTGCCTTCTTAGCGGAATTAGAATTTTGGGGAATTTCCTATCGATCTATTGGCTCATGTTGTGCCGATATTGTAGCCCGAGATCGATTCGAGGAAAAGGAGGAAGAAAAAGTATATCTTCAATGATTTTTTCAGAAATATAATGACAAAAGTCATAAAATGATTTTTTTCCAGGTTGATAATAAAACTTTTGATAATTTAATGTTTGGAAGAGTAAGAAGGAAAATGTGGACCTTTCTGGAAAGACCTGGTTCATCAATTCAAGCTAAAGCATTTGAACTATCCTCAACTTTATTTGTTGCTATATCTGTTATGGGTCTAAGTTTTGGAACTATTCCAGATTTTCAGGTTTGTTTTTTACTTTTTTTTTTTTAATTTGACATATTTGAACATTTTTTATTTGCAAAGAAAAAAACAGAAAGAAAAAGAAAAGTAGATAGAAGTAGTAACTATATTAAAATTAAAAATTTCTCTGATCATTTTTCTATTCAAATAATATCATGAAAAATGTGAAAAATAAAGATAAAAGAAGATTGAATAGATTTTAGTTAGTAAGTATGATCAACTAACAGTAATTGCTATCATTATCATTCTATGATTTATCATTTGATGATAATTGGTCACTAAAATTATCTGATTGTTGATGATATGCTTACATTATGAATTTTTGATTTCGTCTTAAAATGATCAAAAATAATGTATTTTCTTGCTTATATTGTTTTTTTTTAAATACGATTTAAATACGAGCCACTGTTTTATTTTCGTTAATAGCTTGTGATACTAAGAACTACATGTGTTAAAATTGAGATTTAAGATTAATAAATTTGAAAATGATTATTTTAGGTGACACAATATTTGCCTGCTCATAATGAAACAATTCTGCTTCCAAATGGTACTATAACTGTAATCGAAAAAATTGAAGAAATGCGGGTTGAACACCAAATTTTTGTGCTAACGGAACGTATTTGCATAGCATTTTTCACTGTCGAATATTGCCTACGACTATTTGCTGCACCAAGAAAATTTCGTTTTACATTAAAACCATTAAATTTGGTAGATTTAATGGCAATTGTTCCATTCTATCTCGAATTACTATTAACACTCTGTGGTGTAGACGATAAAAAATTACGTGATTTACGTTGGGCTTTCTTAGTGGTTCGTATATTACGGGTTCTACGAGTGATACGTATTATTAAACTTGGCAGATTTAGTTCTGGTTTACAAACTTTTGGAATGACATTACAAAGGAGTCAAAAACAATTACAAATGATGACAATCGTATTGCTCACTGGTGTCGTATTCTTTTCCACGATGATTTATTTTTTAGAAAAAGATGAAGATGGAACACCATTTACTAGTATACCTGCTGCTTATTGGTGGTGTAAGTTACTTTTCATTATCAATTAACTTATTCATAAATTAATAGTTAATTTTTATTAAATTTTAATTTCATCATTCTCATAATTTAAAATAAACTAAAATTAAGGTTAAAAAAAGAAAAGAAAGATGTCATTAAAGCTGAAATATATTCTAACTATATTCTAATTGTAATACTTTAGGTATAGTAACGATGACAACAGTTGGCTATGGAGATGCTGTCCCTGCAACAACAAGTAATTTGTTATTCTAGTAATTAACAAGTAATTATCATCATCTTAACTTATTTTAAATTTTAAATTAAAAAAAATCTAATCAAAATTATTCATATATTTTGCTTACAGTGGGTAAAATTATCGCATCAGCAGCAATAATGTGTGGTGTATTAGTGCTAGCCTTACCAATTACAATTATCGTGGATAATTTCATTAAAGTGGCGCAAGATGAGCAACAAGCAGAGCAACAAAGAATGGATCATTTACGACAAGAGCGCCGAATACAATCGATGTTAAACAAAGAAACGAGTAATGAAGATTCATAACTTTTTAAAATTTGCTGTGCTAAACTATCTCATTCTTTCATTGATGAATAAATTTCCATCATAGCTTAACAAATTAATTCACTTCAGTTTCTTTGCTTGCTGTCTTTCTTGTCATCTCAAGTGTACATAAATATATGTTACAATTGTTAAAGGTAATCTTAGTGCCATTGAAGTCGCTATCTGTCAGTAAAATGTAGATTAATTGATTTAAATTTTAGTAAATTCCTTCGTAAACGTACTTTCAACATTTTCCAATTTTTTTCAATAGTTTTTTCTTTTTTTTGGTTTTCTCGAAAGTTCGCTTTATGAACTGTGTGTAGAAAATCATTCTAGGAACTATTGAACAGATCTCAAGCCTATAATTTGTCAAAAATCGGAACATTTAGCAAAAAAGAAATCCTTCACTCAATTGCAGACAAAAAGCAATTTGCTAATGCCATCATTACTACAAAGACTAGCATTGGCATTTTGAATTACATAATTTTACGATTTTAAAATGATAGATGACTTCGTAATTTTAGTTTTTACAAATTTGTATAGATTTTTGCTCGTTACTCAAATAAAACTTTTTGATGCAACAGTATAATATTGTTTACTGAATTTCTTTTTTAACATATCTATGTGAAACTATGGCAGTGTTACAATAATTCGACTTCCATAAATCATATAGATTTAGGTTAAATCAATCTGAAATGTTAGATTAGTATTAGAATCACTGATGAGTTAATAAAGAAAGCTGTTGCTTTGAAAGGCTTTGAAAAGCTGGAAGCTTTAAGATATCATTTGATAATTAGGGTTTTAAGATGATATATGTTTAAATTTATGTATGAAGTTGATTAATTTTTCATTCCATTCATTTTTACCGCATTTAAAAATAGAAAAAAATTATTTCACCTCCTTTTTAACCTCTAATTTTTTTTTGCAGTGACACTAATTAATACAATAAAAAATGTTTTTTAAATGTTAAAATTCCTATTTGTTATGCAAATATGTAATTGGAGTGATACAAATTTGTGGAAATTTGGAATTTAAAAAATACGAGAAATGTTGTCGTAGCAACTGTTTAAAATGCTATTTCGAATTGTGTTGTGAACAGCTTTACAATTATACGAAATCTATTATTAGATATTGCTTAGATTACACAGCAGAATTCCAAAAAAGTTTGATGTAAATCGAATTTTACTAAATAAGATTCGACCTATGATTTTACTGCATATTTTAATTCTTTATCAGAAACAATTAAAATGTCTCAAAGATTTTTATAATAATTGAAAATTATATTTAATAATAATCTATCTAAAAATAAATGAAATATGAGAAATTCAATCATAAATTTAGTATTAATTTCAACTTCCTTTTTTTTTCTTTGTTATACAAAATCATATTCAAATCTATGAAGATTTCTTATATTTCATTATTATCTGAAAAATTGCTACAAAAAAAAAAGATTCAAAAGTCAAACTAACCAGTGAAAGCAAGCTGTAATTTGACGTTTTCACCTTTATCGAAAACTTGCGGCTCTTTATACTTGTCAGCATCAATTATCATTGGTTCCGATTTTACTTCTAAGCTGAATTTATGTTGCACTTTACCTCCTTCATTTTCAACAACAACCTAAAAGAATCTCATAACTAAATGAAACATTTGCTTTTTTTTAAAAAAAAAAATTGAAATCTGATAGAATTGTAGCAATTAACCTTCGTTTTTTTTCTTTTGCAAAAGAAGCTTATAGCAGAAGTTCAATCAATCTTCATGCATCTTAACATAAGTTTAATCAGTCTTCTTATACCTGATAATCTCCTTCGTCATCTTCAATAAGTTTCTGAATTGTAAGCGTTGATTTCTTCTCCATTTCTGTTATCGTATTATCCACATTATCAAACATTTCTTCATCATTTCTATACCAATGAACTTTGGGCATTGGTTTAGCAGTAAATTCTACATTGAGAACAAGTTTATCACCTACTCTGCCAGTTACTTTTTCTGGTGCTTTCTTGATCTTCGGCTTTTCAATTGCTGTAATCAAAAATGATTTTTTTAAAAAAAAAAAAGATTGCAAAATCATCTCAAAAAATGACAAGAAATGATTTTTTTTTCTCGTTTATTATCCAATTTGTCAAAAAAAAAATATTTGTTTCAATATTGTATATCAGATAATGAAATATTATTAAAATTTAATTACATTTAACTTTCATCTAATTCTACATAAATTTTCTTCAAATGTAATTACATAATGAAAACAGGTAAGTAAATTATATCTTTTCATATACTATAGGAAAATTCAAATAAAAAAATAATTATTTTAATAAAAAAATATGAAATAATATAATTTACCTGCAATTTTTATTGGTTGTATAGCATCTTTATTTTCTAAAGCTTGCCCTGTACCAAATGCATTTTCAGCTGCAACACGGAAAAAATATTTTGCAGTATCAGCTAAACCGGTTATTGTTGCATTTGTTGTTGTTGTACGTGCGACAAATGCCCAGCTCGATTTTTTAGCATCACGTTTCTCGATGCAATAACCGAGTAAATTACTGTTACCATTATGCTCAGGTGGATTCCACGCAAGTTTACACGAAACGTCTGTTACGTCAGATACCTCTAATGGACCAATTGGTACAGATGGAACTCCTACAAATAAAGATAAAAGATATAAATTATTCAAAGATTTTATCTATATACTTTTTCAAAAAAAGAAAAAAGAAGAAACATTAAAAATCGATATCCAAACATTAAGATTTAATTATTTTATTAAATAATAAGACATATTAATAGTTCTATTCTTAAATACAATTTTTGTAATTAACTCCATAATTTCACAGTTATCTTTCAATCGCATCTTCTATTAATAACATTATTTTTCTGAGGTAATTTTGATACCTAACCTAAAAAAAAAGTAACTGAACATTAACATTTAATTATTTTACTAAATAATAAGACATATTAATAGTTGTTACTATAAATATTCAATTTGGCATTTATCTAATAATGAAATAATCCAATCAATTCAATTCCCGAGCATCTGTGATAATTCTAAGCTTAAAATAAATCAACAAAACAAAATTAATAAAATTAACCTTTAATTAGCACTTTAATTTGATCTTCTTGTTTTCCGCATATATTCTCCACGATTAATTTGTAAAGACCCGAATTATCAACATTAGCTTTTTTGATCGTTACAATAGCAGTACCATCTTTAAACGTAATGATGGTATTTTCATTTTGCTTTAATTCTACACCATCTTTTAGCCATTTACAAGTTGGCATAGGTAATCCCGTAACATTTGCATGAATCTTTAACATTTCACCAGCTTTTGCACCAACAATTGCTTCATCAAATTCAATTTTTGGCTTCTCTGAAGTATTACTTTGTATATTCTTTTTAGAAAATTTCTTATAAAATTTCTTCCAAAATTTAAATTTAAAGATTAATATATTTACATTTTTTTTTATTTTAAATGCTTTTTTAGCTCTCTCAATTTTATATTTAATTCTATACCCAATATTAAATTCACATTTTCTGTAATTAATATCAAATTTCTAATGAATAACCTGTAACAGTAACATGAATTTCAGCAATTGCTTTCTCCGTTTTATTCGTTGCAATGCAATGATATATTCCTGCTGTCAATTCATTAACATTTTTAAGTTGCAAAATTGAGGTATTCGCTGTCATTTTCACCAAATTCTTATCAATTGCTCTTTCATCTTTGCTCCAAAAACATTCCTCGTAATTACCGCTAATATTAACGATTAATTCAAAATTCTTCATTCCATAATTAACCGTAATCGAATCACTGATAGGTTTCACTGTCAATTTTTCCTTCTTAATTCCTTCTCCTTCTTCCTCTTTCATCTCAGTGATTAATTCACTGGCTAATACTTGTTGATCAATTGATTCCTCTAAATTTTCTCCTACCGTTTCCTTTATTCCTTGCTTGCTTATTGTTTTCGTCTTTTTCTTTGCTAATTTTTCATCATTTTCAGCACCTTTCGCTTTATCATTTTCCTTTACTTTAGCGCTTTCCTGTTTTTCAATCATTTTTTCCGAATCATTTTCAAGTTTCATCTTTACATTTTCTAATGCTTTTGCACTTTTCTCTTCCTTTACTTCTAATTTCTTTTCTAAATCTCTTTCTTCTACTTTCATATCTTCCAATTCCTTCAAAGATTCATCTTTCTGTTCTCTTTCTAACTCAAACTTTGTTTCTGACTTCTTTTCAACTTTAACCTTTTCCTCCGTAAAATTCTTGGCTATATTAGCTTCATCATTGGGAATTTCCTCCTCCTCCGCTTCTTTCTTCTTTCTCTTCTCCTGAGCTTTCTTTTTAACAGTCTTTTTTGATTCAATTTTTTCCTCACTTTCTTTTACAACTTTTTCAGACGGCTTAAATTCATCTTCCAACTTCATTCCACCTTTATTCTCTTCTTCTTTTTCCTTTTGTGTCCTTTTTCTTTCCGTCATGCTTTCCATTTCTATTTTTTCTTTAGTCTTAATTTCCTCTAATTGTTCCACTATCACCACTGTATCATTGCCAACTTCTTCCTTCTGTTTATCTTCCTTCTTCTTCGAAACTTTTTTAACTGCTTTTTCCTGTTTGACTTGACCATCTGATTTTTCCGATGTTTGCTGCTCCGTCTCAGTTATCTCCGGAATTTCCTTAAGCATTTCAATATTTTCACTTATTCGTTGTTTTGCTTCTTTCTCTTTCTGAACAGGAACAGTCAAAATTTCCGTTTCCTCACTAGGATTGGACAATTGATCACCCTTCTTTGCAATAACACGGTATTTATAGCTTGAACTCTTGTCAAAAGAATCTTCAAACTTTGTTTCTGCTGTTATACCAATCTGACTCCAATCATTTTCCAATTTAGACCTTTCAACAATATATTCTTCAGCTTCCTCAACTATTTCCCATGTGATTAGCACAATTTGCTTGTTCTCAACAAATACTGCTTTTAAACAATTGGGCGCTGGCAGAAGTTTTGTTGCTTCCTCTAAATCAGCATTTTCACTTACGGTCACTACGTCGACCGCATTGCTTGGCGCTCCTTCACCAACCTCATTCACGGCAACAATGCGGAACGAGTAACTTTCACTGGGGTACAGATCTTGAGCCAGAAATTCATATTGTTCCGATTCACATTTTCCAATATTGCGCCAACGTTTGATATCTTCTGTTCTTCTTTCAATGATATAATTTATGATTGGTGATCCATTATCTTCTGCTTTCTGCCATTTGAGCATCACCGAACGGCTTGTAATGTTGAAAGCTGTTAAATGGTTTGGTTTAGATGGCACACTAATTACATCCAATTGAATCTCTTCGCTTACACTTCCAATTTCATTTTTTACCACAACTTTTAGTATACCCGAATCTTCCTCAGTTACATTTCTTAGACGTAATGATAGCTTATTATCATAGGTATGCATACGAGATCTCATTTTATTCAGTGGTTTATCGTTAAGAGTTATCGTGATATCAACCTCAGGAAATCCTCCATAAATGAATTCGATATCAAAATCAGTGCCACAGTGCAATTTGAGCACATTACTTGGTAAATTTTTCGATAGTTTGATTATTGGTGCTATCTTAAGTTCTACTTTAGCTGGCGCACTTTCTTCATCTTCACGAAGTGCTGCTGTATATTCGGCGCAATCATTAAGCTCAAAGCCCATAATCGTTAATGTGGCAACGGTTTCTTCCACAATCATGCTGAATTTCTCTTGTCGTGGCCAAATTTCTTTTCTATTTTTAAACCATTTTACAACTTTCACTGGTTTAGTAGTTTCGCATTTCAACACAATGGTACTACCAAATTCAGTAACAGTTTGATCCTGTGGACCTCTCTTGATATGTGGCAATTCTTCTGCAAATTTATAATCATTACTTTCAAATGGTCATATTATTTTTTGAAATCAGATCAAACCATTAAAATAATGAAAAATAGTGATAGTAATTTGGAAAATAGATTAGTTACCTTTAACAATTAATTCCGCTTCAGATTGAACCTTCTTATCAATAGTACTACATACATATTTGCCACTGTCTTCAAGTATCGAATTTCTAATTGTAAGCTTTCTTTCAATGCCATTCTCAATCATCGTTATTCGATCATCTGGTCGTAAAGGTTTGCTATCCTTTAGCCAAATAACAGAAGCATCAGCATCGGATAGCTCACATGAAAATCCAATTTCTTCTCCTTCGTCAACTTCCAGATATTCAGGGAATGAAGAAACAAAATGTGCACGTACCTCTGCAAAATTTCATCAATTACTCAATTAAAAAAAAAGACACTGATGGAAAGAATTTTTGAATAGAAAGTGCATAATTTTGAATTTTGATAGGAATTAGAAAAAAAACCTGTGACAGTGACAATAGCCTCTGAATCTACTGAACCAAGATCGTTAACAACTTCGCATCTATACAAACCAGCATCCAGTGCTGATGTATGATGAATTAAGAGAACACTCATAAAGCCTTCGTTAATAATCTGTAAAATTTCCATTCAACTTTCCAATTTTCAAGTAGTAATTTTAAATTTCAGTTTTAAATTCAAATTTTAAATTTTTGATAGAATTAACATAAAGAATTAAAAAACTGAAAATCAAAGTACATACTAGAAATAGCATCAAAATTTTTCCCTTTATCATATTTCTGATAATTAAACAATCTAACAATTTGTCCTATATTACTAATAAAGTGCAGAATAACCTCAATATTCTTGCTAGTTGGAATGATTTCCTGATCATCCTTATACCAGATATATTGAGGAACAGGTTCACCAGTTGCATGACATTCCAATTTGAGTTCACGTTTGCATGAAACCGAGATATCTTTGATACCTTTTGTTATTTCCGGTTTTTTGGCTGCTAAAAATATGTGAAATACAGGATAAGTGAGACGTTTTTGCTAATATATTCTTAAAATATTCATACGCACCCAAAAGATCATATTTTAATACTCCATTTAATTTGATCTCATAAAAAATTCCAAACTTACCAACTATACGTATCGGTATTGTTTCTTCGGAAAATTCACCAATAGTTGGACCACTTTTTGGCGCAACTTTGAATAGATAGGATAGTCCCTCTCTCAAACCAGTTATGTCTACAGGCGAATGGTCTATTTCTTTCTGCAAGAAATAAAATTTTTTTTAACGTTGATTGGTGCCTTTTATTTACAATTTGCAATAAATAAAACTAATAATTATTAAAATGAGAGCATCAAATGTAGTAAATGGTACTCTTACCTCTAACCAAACTGACGCTTTTTCTGATTTGTACCTAATTACGTACGACGTCACGTCGCAGTCCTCACGGGGAACTTCAATCCATTTTACGCTAACTGCATCTCCGCTTACAACTTCTACTGTAGGTGAGCTCAAAACAGGCAATTCTGCTGCAACAAAATAAAAAGCTTTTTCAATCATCTAAAACTGATGTTCAAGTTTAAATATAAATTAAAAAGAAAAACTCAATTTTTAGAAATTTATGAAATGTCGAATAAACATAGCACGTCGAAATTTCTAAAATCTTAGCATTTTATGAAACTGTCACAAAAAAAAGGAAAAAAAAAAACAGCAACAAATGTTCACCTGCTTTGAAAATTATCAATGGTTCTGATACAATATCTGATTTTGATATAAGACCTGCTTCATTTGTTGCTTCAACTTTAAATTCATATGTTGGCCCAGCTTCAATATTAGAAACAGTGAATTGTTCAGTGAATATCAATTCATCGTTAACTTTCATCCATTCACCTTTATCTTTTCGTACGAACAAATCATATCCATAAATTGGTGAATCACCATCTTCTGTTACTTGAGGCCACTTTAATGTACAACTCTGAAAAAAAAAGCATATTATTCAAATAGGAGAGGAAACTCTAGGCCATAACATTTATCAGTCATACTACAATGATCTGGATGAAGCAGATAATAATGTAAAATTCGAAATGGGTCATAATTCTTTCAGATATATGTTTATTTATATTCTAATAGCTTTCTTATATATATATATATATACACTTAATATTAAATGAGTATATACACTTAATATTAAATGAGTCACTTGTTGACATTCCAAAAAAAGTAAAAATTTCAAAATCGTACGACCAATAACAAAAATCAATTTCAAGAAATTACGAGAAAAAATCAGTATCGATAAATTACGATCAATCAGTGTTTAGTTTACTAATAATTGATACAGTGAATTAATAATTTATATTAGTATACAATCTTTTATGTAGAAAAAGAAAGCATAGAGAATTGTTTATAGTATACAATAAAGAGATATTTAACACAACAAGAAAAAGAAAAAAGTAATTTGAAGAGGGAATGTTACTCACCTGATCGGTGACATTACTGATGACTGGCGGATGTGTCACAGACGGTGCTTCAAATGGCAAAGATGTTTTAAACGAAATACATTCCAAATATTCACCAGTGCCATATTTGTTCATAGCTGCTATTCGAATCATATATGAAGTATTCATCTTCAGATCATCCATGTAATAATCCATTTGCTCACTTGCTACCTGCATTATAATAAACTGATCTCTTTGATTAATACCGAATTGATTACAATGATAGTCGAATCAACAAACCTGAGCAACTCGATGATAAACTCTTCTCGATTCTTCTTTTTTCTCCACAATATAACCTGTGATCGCACTACCACCGTTATCACTTGGAGCATCCCAATGAACTTTAGCACTGCAACTGCCAATATCGGTGATATGTGCGTTTTCAGGAGCCCCCGGTACATCTATAATTATATTATAAACGTTACTTTATATGCATGATGCAGAAGCAAAATGTATTTTTCTTTGGATGTATTTTTCTCAAATGAAAAATGTATTTTTCTTTGGAACAACGAAGATATGATCATTTTACTAAATAAGTAGTAATTAATCATCAGAATAGTTAAATTCAAATTTAAATCTAATTCAAATTAATTGAAATGTTGTAAACAGTAGCATTAAACAACGGATGAAAATCAGTTTGAGATAGATAAAAAAAGTATTCTCAAAAAAACATCTGACTTTCGATTTTATATGAGCACATTCAGAATAAGTTTATATAGGACTTCAACATTCTTTTTCAGTTTAATATCAACATATATCCGACATTATATTATTTTAACGTAATAGTAATAATAGCTCGAAAAAAAAGAAGAAAAAAGACGAATAAAAAGTTAATAATGGATATATGACAACACTGAAATGCGAGAGTAAAACTTTAATATCAGCTAGTAATGACAAATTAGTTGATATTTAGATAAAATACAAAGTTGCCATTAAAAAAAAAAGTTTTAGGTAAATAAATAACAAACAATATAAATAAATGAAGTTTCTTTCTGTTCATCATAAATGATACTAAAAGACGAATTTTGAAATAATGTTAAAAGAATTCTTTTTTGAAAGTTTTAAAAATTTGAAGATTATTTTTCATTTTTCTGCTAAACGTATCAGCTAGCATAAATTCTCACAATTAATAATTGATAGGATATGCTCATAACGTATTAGTAACATAACTGTATCACTGTGATATTAATTCAACTACCATCGCATATCTATCTATGTCCGAACAAAATACATCCTTTACGGAAAAAGTTATTGCTAATTTAGATCAAATAACAATTAATTTAATTTTTGATTTTTTAAAAAAAAAAAAGGAAAAAATGACCTTTTATGTTAACAGAAAATGTCTGTGAGACTTCGCCAAAATCATTTTTAATTTTGATCGTATACTCGCCAGCATCACTTTTGTCCACTTTACGTTTGCGGAAGCATACTTTATCATTGAAAATATCGAGTTGTATCCTTGAACTATTCGGAATTTTTTCATTGTTAAGAAAACATTCCAAAATTGGTTCCGGTATTGCTTTAAATGGTATTGTAAGTACTAAATTATCTTGTGATTCTAGGTTGATCATTGTTGCACTTGTTTCTATTTCATGTAATACTGGTGCACCTTCAACGATTAGGGTAGTTGAAGTTTCTGCAGAATCTATTTTCATTGAATAACGACCTGCTTGATCGTAAGTTAAATTCTTTATCAGCAAATTGCAAACATTTCCTTCAATATTTACTTCATAATGATCGTTATTTTTAATTAATTGTTCATTATTAAAAAACCACTGGCAATTTTCAGCCATATGTGATACGGTTGTTGATAATTTTATCAAATCATTCAATTTACCGGTTATCTTACGTGGTAATTTTTTAATGATTTCCACTGGTATATCTTCAATAATCAAACGACTCTCTACAGAATGTTCATGAAGATTAGCTGTAATGATGGTACCAGTGTCTTCTGGAACAACATTTTTAATTTGCAAAATTCTTAGATATCCATCCACAACTTCCGTACATCGTACGTCATCCGTAATTGATTTTCCATTTATTGTCCAATTAATCTTATCGTCTTCATTAAGAACTTCACACTCAATTTTGACCGTATCATTCCTTAATGCCAAAATTTCTTGGTCTGGAAGAACAGCAAAGCCACCTAGACGTTTATGCATTCGTCGTATGACTGGTATCTCATCTGTCTGCAACACTGATATCGCTGCACCAACGTCTTCCGGTACCGGCATTTCACTTACCGGAATTGCTGGTATATTAATAGTAACATCGATACCAGAATTACTTTCTTCTTCCTTCACTTCTTCATCTTTGAATCCGTTCACGTTTTTCTCTTCTGCATGTTTCTCCTCTTGAACCTCATCCGTAATCTGTTTTGTATCCTCATCTCTAGTCTTTTCTTTTTCTTCTTCAGCCTTAGGCTTCTGTAATGCTTTTTTAGAGACTTTTTTCCCGGTAGCCTTCTTTTTCGGTTTCACTTCTTTATCTTCCACAGACTTTCCTATCTCGACTGCTTGTTCCGAGTCGAGACGTTTGTCTTCTTCATATTTCTTTTTTCCACGTTCTTCTGCTTTTTCAACTTTATTATCTGTCTTCAACTTTGCTTCCAGTTTTTCAGCTTCAGGCTTTCCCTGCTCTGTTTCGGTTATTTCTTCTGGTTTCTCTTTTATCAGTGTTTTTGATTTCTTTGCTTTCAAAACAACTTTCATACTAGCAGAAATTGCAGTCTTACTTTTTAAAATTGAGTCAACATTCTCGATGCTTGGAGTGCTTTTGAAGGATACGTCAATACTGATCGCCTGAGCGGTCTTCTCCCCTTTTTTCTCATCTTGCTCCTTTTTCTTAATTTTTGACTTTCCCTCGAATCTATCATTCTCAACTTCTCCTTTTTCCGCTTCAATCTTTATTTTTTCAGATGTTACCATTTCTTCTGCAATAATATCTTGTTGCTGAAGCTGTACGTCAAAATTTTCATCTGTAACCTCGACGGCTACCATTGGTTCTTCAGATTTTTTAACGGTAGTTTTTCGGCTTTTTTCCTTACTACATTTCTTCTTAATTTCTTTTTTCTTAACCGTTGGCTCTTTTTCTAATGCAATTTCTTCAGCTTTTTTATCAATTTTTACAGTCTCAGAAGTGTCACTTATATCAACTTCTTTCTCCTTTTCATTCTTTATTTCAAAATTTTCTTCCATCTCAAATTCCACATCTAAACACTTCTTTTCATCTGCTTTTTTATCAGGTTTCTTCTTAAATTCTTTTTCATCAATAACTGATGGAACTGTTTCTTCCACATGCGCTCTTTTCTCATCTAATATTTTTCTGTCTATTTCATTTCCACATTTCATTTCCTCTTTAGCTGCTTTTTCTTCTTCCAACAAAATCCTATCACCATTCTTCTGTTCAGCATGATCTTTGATAATTTCATTTACTGGTTCTAAAGTCTTGCTAAGGTTATTTCCAGCACGGTCAACAGATTTCTGTTCTGTTGTCGGAATCATTTCCTCAGAAGGCTTCTTTTCCTTCTTTGATTTCGTTATTTCTGTTTTCTTCGGCTTTCGTTTTTTAGTTTCAACAGTATCCAACTTTTCGTCCTCCTTATCCATCACAGTGACTTCTTCTCCAGATCCTACAACTCCAGCCAATTTCTCTTCAACTTTCCCTACTTCGAGTTCAAATATCTCATTCTGTTCGAGATTTTTGACGATTTCAGCATCTTCTTTAAACTCTGTCATTTCTACCTTCCTTTCTTCTGTTAGTTTTGCTGGCGAAGTATCGTCTTCTGCAACAATTTCCTCACTACCTACGTGTTTCACTTCGTCTTCAAGTGATTCAGCTTTTTCTGATATATCATCCTTCTTTACAGCTTTCTTGATCTTTGTCTTTTTCGGTTCAATTAATTCGTGTTCTTCATCCAGTTTTTCCACAGTTTCCTCTAAGTCATTTTCCTCTTCCGGTATTTCTTGTAATTCTTCTGGTGCTATATTAGTATGTATGACAGGAAATTCGGCGAATTCTCCAGTGCCATACTTGTTAATGGCAGCAACACGAAAGATGTATTCGGTGTCGGCATCAAGCTCTTCAATCAGACAATTGGTCTTGTCACCTGTCACCTACAAATGGAATAGTTCAACTATTACAAAATGGAACTTTTAAAGCTGAAGGAAATATCACTTTTCATTCAACAGGCTACAAAAATTAAAATGCAAAGTAATAACAAACATGTTCATAACAAGTTCGATTCTCGCCATTTACATATATCAAAACACTTTACCTGAATAACATGGTGGAATGTTCGACGACCAATTTCTTTTTTCTGAATGACATAACCGATAATTTTGCTACCACCATCATTTTTTGGAGCATCCCATTCTACACTTACCGTGTCACAAGAAATATCCGTAATTCGCGGATTATCAGGAACACCAGATACATCTGTGAAAGAATATTGTTGCAAAAAAAAGTGATAAAAAAATAAAAATAAAAAACTATATTTACAATTTTCCATTTTCACTATCGTTTCATTTTTCAAAAATTGTATCGCCTCACATTTTCAGATTACAGTTTATTTAATCTTTCTTTAAATATTGAAAAAAATGAAGGATTTTGGAAGTAAAAATTTTAAATACAGCAATGATGAACTTTTACCTTTAACATTAACAGTGAAAGTTTTAGTAGCTTCGCCAAATCCATTGCTGATTTTAAAAGTATATTCACCAATATCATTTTTATTAGCATTCCGTTTACAGAATTGAACCATATCATTGATAATTTCAAGCTTTAATTTTGTTCCAACTACCAATGGTTCATTATTAAAGAAACATTCAACTATTGGTTCTGGTACTGCTTTATAAGGAATATTGAGAAGAAGATTTTCATGAGTCTCAAAATTAACACTTTCCGATTCCGGTTTCTCAATAATAGGTGCTCCTTGCATTATTAACATTGTGGAAGTTTCTAACGAATCAACTTTTATGGAATAACGTCCAGCATTATCATATAGAGCATTCTTGATTGTTAATGTGCAAATATTGCCTTCTTCGGCAATGACATAATTCTCATCACTATGCGACAATTTCTCACCATTGAATTCCCAAACAATAGACTGTGCTGGATGGGTGACACATATTCCAAGTGTTACATTATCACCGCATTTGCCAAAACTACGACGTGGTAAAGGTTCGATAATCTCTGCTGGTGTATCTTCTACATGAATAATTGTTTCAGCAATAATATCGTCTACTTTTGCAACAATTGTCATTTCATCATCTTCTGGTGCAATATTTGCTATTGTTAGCGTTCTTACCAATGAATTAACTTCCTCAGTGCATCTGGAATTCTCACTTGCAGGTTTATTATTAATGAGCCATATGAAATCATCATTATTTACCAATTCGCATTCAATTTTGATTGTATCACCGCGGAATGCGATAATTTCTTTATCAGGCGCTTGAATAAATCCAATACGCTTCTTTCGAGCACGTTCGTAAGCTTCTTGATTTTCATTTTCTTTCATTGTTTGCGTTTCAATTTTTTCCAATTCATTCATCTTCTCTTCCTTCAAATCTTTTCTTGCTTTTTCCATCTTCTTCCTTCGACTCGTTGTTGTTGCTTGTACAGTGAGTGCAAATTCTTCTACAACTTTAACAGGGAAAATATGATCGATATTTTCCAAATATTCTTTTTGTCTAAAAAGTAACTCCACTTCTACCTCTTTGTCTGTTTTAGAAACCGGCGGCAAACTGGTTTCTTCAGCTAATTTCAATTTTGTTCCATCATCAGCTTCTTTGAATATGAATTTTTCTGCGGAAGATGATCGACGATTGATGGATTTACGACGCTTCGCTGAATCTATCTTCATTGCAACAGAGGAAGAAAGAGATTTCTTTGGTGATGTTTCAACTTTTGCCACCACTTCATCCATCGCAATTTCTGTTGTCATAGTTGTTTCGGACAGAAGTGTACTCTTGTCACCATATTTAGAGCTTATTTCTGCTGGAATGATAAGCGCTTTTGGTACTTTCTTCTTCCTCTTTTCCACTTCTTTAGGCTTCTCTTTCTTTTCCTATAAAATAAAAATTTTACCAATATTTATCTTTTAAATGAATGAAATTTGCTGCGAAAAATTTTTTTAAGCATGGAATATTTGGCAAATGTTTTTTTAAGAATAAATATTTGGCAACAAAAATATTTGGCAACAACAAAAGTAGCTAAAAGAAGAAAAAATAACTGACCTCATCAATTTCTTGTGATTTTTTTCTCATATCTTTTGGTTTCTTTTCTGTTTCTGAAATGAATTTAAATTAGTTAAATTAGTTAGTACAAAATACACAATGGTCTTTTTATGCTTGCAAACATATTTAAATTATATAATAAACAGTGTGAGCAATTTATTCACTACATCTATTAAGGCTTTTTCACACTCATTAACAAAACATTCTTATATATCAGATCAGTTAGATATAAGAAAATACGAAATGATGGTGAGGTTGAATTAGAACTATTCTAATTGTGAAAGAACAGTCAAAAATTGTTAAAGTATATCAATGAATTATTTGTTAATGATAGCTAGCTCCAATTATTGTTATTGTTTGCTTATAACTGACAAAAGATAGTAAGTTAAATTTTCTATATCATTATCAAAGGTAATGAAAAAATTACCAGGAATTACTGCTAATAATAATTGCTTTCAGGAAAAAGGACAAAAAAAAAAGAAAAAAAACAAAATTAAATATGGATTTAGAACAGTAAGTTATGCAAATACTTTTTTGCCCTATTTTTTTCAAAATTTTCAGTTTATCTGTAATGAAAATTTACATTCTTTATTATTTAAAAACTAAAACTTCATTAATTTTATTTTACTATCATCAAAAATGCAATATATAGACAGCAGGATGAATTTATATGAGTGTTATTAAAATAGATTAGATTCTATATGAAGTACAGCTAATCTTATTTTACTATGATAATATCAATGAGTAAGCATTGCATGAGACACCTCGTTAAAGGCATATCTTCTCGTAACCTTATTGAAGACATTTTGATTGGTTGAATTAGAACTATTCTAATTGTGAAAGAACAGTTAGAATTCAGTTAACTAAAATAACCAAGAGATGGATGAAAAGAAATAGTATGCAAGTAAGAGTACTTTCTACGAAAACTTATATTTTTGACATAAAATTTTGACATGTTTCATTGAGTCGTGGAAAATTTAGAATTCAGAAATTTATGGATTACGTACCAAAGTTTTCACGTGATTTTTGCTCAGCTTTTTGTAATTTAAGATTGAGCCGTTGCATTTCAATTTTGTTTGCTATAGATATCAAAATCTCAGCTTCTGCGTTTGCAGCAACCATTTTAACTTCTTCAATGAGCTGTGAAATGCTGGCAATTGCGGTGGGCATTTGAACCACTAAGAAAGCAAGCTAAAATGACAAATTAATTACATATAATTAATAGTTTTCACATTTCAGCGATAGGTAGAAAATTCTAATACTGCAGGCAACAATATAATAATTAGTAGCATTTTTTATAATGTTTTACAGCATTGAAATTAAATGTATAGAAGTAAAAATCATAAGTTAAGTTAAATTAGTAAAAGAATAAAAACAATACTTCAACATGTCTCGTCATTTTTTTAGAGGTCATGAGAAATGTTTATGCGTAAAATTGAATTGACTTATTAATTTGTGTTAAATGTAAATTAATAAGATGCTAATTACTTTGAGATGAAGCTGTCTCAATAATTTATTAATTGTGACATATACCTGATTATGGATGACAGGACCAATAACTTCAATAAATTCTTCCTCCATCAAAGCATCTAAACTGACATCAACATCAAGAAAATCGGATACAAATTCATTTACAGCTAGTTCAGTTTCTTCGAAACTTGTCAACATATCGACAATTGCATCCGTTGTCGCCATTTCTTCACCAGCGTCTACTTCAATGTCAGCTATTACTGCAATTAGATTATAAATAGATAATAATTGGGATTTTCAAAACTATTACAGGATTATAAATAGGTAATAGTTGAGATTTTAAAAACTATTTAATACTGAATGGTTTGCGAAAAACTACCATAGGAAAGAAGAGATTCAATATGAAAAATAAATTAAATAAATGCTAAAATAATGCAGCATTTCTACGGTAATTATTACAAATCGAATCATTTACAAATTAATTACAGTATCATAGAACCAACCAGATTTCGAACGCTCCTTCGACCGTCTCGTAATATCAGGTTCTATCGTTCTCGCAATTTCAGTACTTTTCTCTTTCATACAAAATGACATGCAAGCGGAGCATTTTTCACAAATTGATAAAAGTCTAATAGTTTCACCATATTGACTTGGTCGGATTATTTCTTCAACAAGTTCAATTTGTTCCGTTGGACGTTCAGAATTAAGAATAGTACAAACACCAATTTTTTGAGTTCGTTGTTTTGTGAATTCGAAATTGATAGAAATCGTCTCAACAGGAATTTCTTCCAAATGTTTTCCTTTCACCATGTTCAACTCTGTTGGTCTTTCCATTGGTCCTTCCTTCATATCTGTCGTAGCTTTCTGTAAAGTAGGAAGATAAACAGAACGGCTACAACAACAAAAATCAGTTTTTGTAGATATCGTATCGGCAAAGCCATTTTCCGCCGGTTTCTCGACACCCAGTGAAACCAACACTTCTTTGTTTAGAATAGCCTTCACTCTAGGCAGACGCATATCAAATTCAGTTCCTGGTGAGCTCCCACTTGCTGCAGAAAGATTTTTTCCCTCAGCAATTAAATCTTCAGACATCTCATTCTGCGGTTTCATTGTTAAAAGAACTGAAGCACTGGTCGACTCTGAAATCACACTGACTATGGATAAGCCAGCAAATTCATGCTCTTGACATTTTTCCAAACCCAACATAATCTCCTTTCCCTTCAGCTCGTCGATCGCTTCTCCCGGTTTCTCCTTAACAGCTTTCTCTTTTGGTTTCACCACTTTCTTCTTAATTTCACTCTTCAGCTCCTTTGTTAACGGGACTAAAGCTTCGGTCGAACCTGAAACCTGTTCGCCCTCAAAACCTTTTCCCAAACTAATTGCGGCCTCCGTCTCCTTCAGTTTGCCTACTGACTGTTCGTCAGTAGTTTTTTTGTTCGGTTTTACCATTTTCTTCTCAATAATTTCATCCTTTGGCTTTTCAATCTTTGGCTCTTTAGTTAGGCGAACCAAAGCTTGCATCGAATCTGAAACGGCATTGACGAGGAATACGTCAACAAATTCATGCTCGAGACCTTTTTCCAAATCTAAAGTAATTTCCGTCTCCTTCAATTCATCGATCACTTTCTTTGGTTTTCTCTTACTTTCTGGTTTCGCAACCTTTTCGACAATATCTTGTACAGGTTGCTTCTTAGATTCTTTAGTTAAAAGAATAGATGCTTGAACCGATTCTGAACCCAAAATCCAAACGGAAACGTCAACAACCTCATGTTCGAGATGTTTCTGCAGATCAAATGTGATTCCGGTTTCCTTCAATTCATCGATCACTTTCTTTGGTTTTTTCTTACTTTCTGGTTTTGCAACCTTTTCGACAATATCTTGTATAGGTTGCTTCTCAGTTTCTTTAGTTAAAAGAATCGATGCTTGAACCGATTCTGAAGCCAGAATCAAAACGGAAACATCAACAACCTCATGTTCCGGATGTTTCTGCAGATAGAATGTGATTCCGGTTTCCTTCGATTCATCGATCACTTTCTTTGGTTTCTTCCTACTTTCTGGTTTTGCAACCTTTTCGACAATATCTTCCGGAGGTTGCTTCTCAGTTTCTTTAGTTAAAAGAATCGATGCTTGAACCGATTCTGAAGCCAGAATCAAGGCGGAAACGTCAACAACTTCATGTTCGAGATGTTTCTGCAGATCAAATGTGATTCCGGTTTCCTTCGATTCATCGATCACTTTCTTTGGTTTTTTCTTACTTTCTGGTTTTGCAACCTTTTCGACAATATCTTCCGGAGGTTGCTTCTCAGTTTCTTTAGTTAAAAGAATCGATGCTTGAACCGATTCTGAAGCCAGAATCAAGGCGGAAACGTCAACAACTTCATGTTCGAGATGTTTCTGCAGATCAAATGTGATTCCGGTCTCCTTCAATTCATCGATCACTTTCTTTGGTTTTTCCTTGCTTTCTGGTTTTGCAACCTTTTCGACAATATCTTGTATAGGTTGCTTCTTAGATTCTTTAGTTAAAAGAATCGATGCTTGAACCGATTCTGAAGCCAGAATCAAGGCGGAAACGTCAACAACTTCATGTTCGAGATGTTTCTGCAGATCAAATGTGATTCCGGTTTCCTTCGATTCATCGATCACTTTCTTTGGTTTTTTCTTACTTTCTGGTTTTGCAACCTTTTCGACAATATCTTCCGGAGGTTGCTTCTCAGTTTCTTTAGTTAAAAGAATCGATGCTTGAACCGATTCTGAAGCCAGAATCAAGGCGGAAACGTCAACAACTTCATGTTCGAGATGTTTCTGCAGATCAAATGTGATTCCGGTCTCCTTCGATTCATCGATCACTTTCTTTGGTTTTTTCTTACTTTCTGGTTTTGCAACCTTTTCGACAATATCTTGTATAGGTTGCTTCTTAGATTCTTTAGTTAAAAGAATAGATGCTTGAACCGATTCTGAACCCAAAATCCAAACGGAAACGTCAACAACCTCATGTTCGAGATGTTTCTGCAGATCAAATGTGATTCCGGTTTCCTTCAATTCATCGATCACTTTCTTTGGTTTTTTCTTACTTTCTGGTTTTGCAACCTTTTCGACAATATCTTGTATAGGTTGCTTCTCAGTTTCTTTAGTTAAAAGAATCGATGCTTGAACCGATTCTGGTGCCAGAATCAAGACGGAAACGTCAACAACTTCATGTTCGAGATGTTTCTGCAGGTCAAAGGTGATTCCGGTCTCCTTCAATTCATCCATCACTTTCTTTGGTTTTTCCTCGCTTTCTGGTTTCACACCTTGTTCCACGACATCTTCTATGGGCTGTTTCTCAACATAATCAGCTAAAAGAATCGATGCTTGAACCGATTCTGAAGCCAGAATCAAGACGGAAACGTCAACAACTTCATGTTCGAGATGTTTCTGCAGGTCAAAGGTGATTCCGGTCTCCTTCAGTTCTTCGACCACTTTTTCTGGTTTTTCCTCGCTTTCTGGTTTTGCAACCTCTTCGACAATATCTTCCGGAGGTTGCTTCTCAGTTTCTTTAGTTAAAAGAATCGATGCTTGAACCGATTCTGGTGCCAGAATCAAGACGGAAACGTCAACA